>JAFEMH010000949.1:0-573879 GCA_022495995.1 Adenophora triphylla var. japonica
CAAGAAAGAAAAAGACTTATATTAAAAGTTAGGGACATTTAACCATTATGTTCAAAATGGATTACAACGATAATGTCCAGGAAGGACTTAGTGAAAGAAAAGTACTAGAACCTCTTAAGGTTGACTAAAGACCATTTTAAAGATATATGCAGCCGCTTGCTGTTGACCACGCACTGACGCTGAGACGGAGCAGATCTTTTCCATCGCATTTTTTGGCAATCTTCGCCAATTCAACCATTTTCATCACTGCGATGACTGGTCATCGACCTACGGTGAGTCAAATTATGCTCACAGTCTTGAATCACCAAATCTCGACCATGTTGACATCCTTTGCCTAGGAATGGGTTACCGATAGTAGTTCTTCAGCACCTTCTGCCCTGCTCATCAAACTTGATTGCCTTTTCAGGGGACGCAATCATCTGTCAAAGCCCATGGTACGATGAAAGGCACAATGCTTGGAGGCATCCAAAGGAGCATGGGTTTCTAGGTCGATAATTTTCAAAGGCCGGAGCAAACCTTCCACCAAACCTCTCGAAGATATCACGCATCCCAGCTTTCAGTCTTGGAGCCGGATCCGGATGCATCAGCCTCTGGGAACAAAGGAAGTGGCATTGTTATCCCGTCCCGCATAGCTAATCACTTCCTTGTTCCCAAGTGCAAACCCGATGATCCAGATCCCTACCCAAGGCTTCTGGGGGGAACCTTGGGATGGCTTTGAGTGATATCTTCGTAGGTTTGGGTAAAAGAAGGTTTGCTCCCGCCTTTAGATAATTATCGCTTCAATTTTTAAACTCCCAATGCTCCTTTGGATACCTCCAAGACATCATGCCTTTCATCGCATCCTACGGGCACTCGACAGATGATTGCGTCCCCTGAAAAAGGCCATCCAAAGTTTGATTGAGCAAGGGAAGTTAGAGAGGTGCCTCGAAGGGCCCAATACTATCAGCAGAACCCGTTCCCTAGAAATAACAACCCGAGTGTCAACATGGTCGAGCCTGGGTGATTCAAGCCTACGGGCATAACGGGAATTTGACTCGCCCCTTTGTGAGGGTCGGCGTAACCAGCCATCGGCAAAGTAATGAAAATGGCTGGATTAAGCAAGAGATTGCCAAAGAAATCCCGATGGAAAGATCTCGCAATAGCTCCCATCTCCAAAGATCGAAGAGTAGCATGTATGGGTCCAACAAAGAAAGAGCGGCTAGACTAGGGGCTACCTATCTCTAAAATAGTCTTTTAAGTCAACCTTCGTAGGTTCTAGTACTTCTCTTTCACCTAAGTCCTTCCCCGGACATTTTGTCGTTGTAGCTCCATTTTGGACATAGTAGTTAAATGTCTAACTTTTATATAAGCTCTTTTTTCTTTTCTTGCTAGACTCGAGACATCACTATGCGCACCCACGTTACACTTAATTGAAATGGTTTTATCCTAAGATGATCACTTGTGCCGCTTCAACCACTAATTCTTTGAAAATGATTAATATTTAAATTAATCTGAGAAAGTGAGAAAATCAATTGATATCCTTTCCTCAAATTGGGGCTTACCTAACTCCCCATCTTGCATCTCATATGCTCACATCCCTTTCATCATCCTCGCCATTTCGTTGCTCGGGATGAATTTGCATGGATCTTTTCTCATTTAAAGCTTAAGCAAGCAATGAAGACTTAATCTCAATTAGGTCATCCTAAGTAGTGGATTGTGGTTGAAGCCTTTCACCCATAGGAAAGCCATTACCTCACCCTCACTAAACACTACCCTTTCATTTCAAGATCGGCATGTTTTGAAACCTCGTTTAGCCATCACATTTGCTCCTTACCGAGAGAAGTCCAAGCAAGGCCAAGAAGTCAAGCTTCGAGAGTCGGCAATGCGCAAAATATCTCGAGCCATGAAGGAAGGACAAAGATAATCCTCAATCCTCAGGAGGCTTTCCAAGTCAAAAAAAAAAAAAAAAAGAAAAAAAGGACTGTCGATCCTCACAATTCAAGAAAAGTCCCCGACTCCTCAAGAAGCTCTCCAATGATCAAAAAGGAGCCCGAATTCTCGAAAGATTCGCAAAAGTTCTCGATAGCTTGGACTTCCTCTCACCATATACCTTAATCAATCCCAAGCCATCCTCTCGCTTAGAGGATATTCCCGTTACCATTACCCTCGCCTTTGGCCAAAGTCAAAATTTGACCTCTCATTCTTAGAGGCAATCAATCTTCCCGCCATAGATTTCCCAAACACATCCCCGCAAGCCAACCTCTCATCTTTAGAGGTTCGCCAAGAAAGGCCCAAACCGACCTCTCACTTTAAGAGGTCATGACTTCCAAAATCACCCGACGGCCGATCGAAGCCTCGAAACCCAGCTACAGCCCCTACCGGATAGTAATTTCATTCCAAAGATCTTCAGAGCTAAATCAAATTAATGCTTCATTGCTTGCTTAAATCGAAGCCAAATCCATCTCGGTTCAAGATCATCAATCAAAAATTGTGCAAATTCAATCCAATTCATTTGACACTTCATGTGAGCATATTTCATTTCTTCTCCACAGACACTTCCCGTGGATGCCCCACTGGGGCTTCGCGTCCATGTCCTTCATTGACACTCTAAGGAGACATGTTCTTCAACTCTCCAATTCTCAAAATCCTCAAAAGTCCTCGAAATCCCGAATTTTCACATTCCTTCTCTCTTCAATCGGGATAAGCCCGAACTACGGCGACCTGAGCTCCTCCGAAGGAGGGGAACGTAGGAAACCATAATTGGTCTGGTCGAAATCACAAACAAATCTCAGAAAATTCGGTCTCTATCATAGTGATCGTCCCCATACACAAATCCTCTTTAACTCTCGATATCGCCTGACTTTCTCCTCGTGATTAATCAAAATATTTGTTCATATCAAAGTTTAGGGTTGAATAACCCGAGCATTAACAAAGGGTTTTAAGCAAACTTTGTGATCATCACGAATAAGACAAGTTTTCAAATGTCTCGACAAGTCTTCTTTCTACATTTTAGGAAGATAGAGCCAAACACTTTTTCTCGTCGCCAGGGCTTCCATACACTTTTCCACACCTTGTTATGTTTATACTCTCTCAAAAGAGTCAAACCCAAAAGCAAGAGTGTCATACACAAATTCGGGAGACATTCCCACCTTTTCAAAAAGATATGCCCCCGCACGTAAACATTTCCGAAGTCTTGTCCAAAGGATCGATTGACTAAGGTCCGAAAAGATGGGTGCCTCCTTTGTCCGCAATAAGACTACTTCCGAATTTCTTCACGCCGGGGCTTTGCTAAGCGTTTTCTCCTGTGTTCTCCCGTATCGCCCTCTTCAAGTCGGGGCTTCTATAGACATCTTTGGGTCCACATTGGGTTCTTCACTACGAGATAGATTCGATCTTTATCGGATTATTTTCAGATCGCTTTGCATTACCAATCAGATTGGGACTCTGCTAATCGGAATCACAACGAGGTTATGAGATTGGGGCTTCGCCAAGTCACTTCTTCAAAATATGGACTTTGCCTACTCGCTTATTCAAGCCGAGGCTTTGCCAAAGTTAAGGGATCTTTCCTCGCTTTAATAGGATTCGTGGGGCTTTATTGCCGGTCCTTTGGACCCGAATTTTATCAAGTCACAAGAAAGGTCTAGTCACATCAACAACTAGATTTTCGCCCTTCGTAACTTGGTACATAGCAGCTCTTCCCGTAGCATCGGAATTTAAGATCCGGGTTTCTTCCCAAGATTAGCAATTTCATCAAATCATTCTCCGAACAAGGTTTCGGCCAAGTCACAGCTCACCCAAATGAAAGAAGTTTCACTCATATCGACGTACTCTAGAGCCTGTCGGCATCAGCTTCAAATGATCGAGAAATTTCAACCGAGACCCGGGATCCGAATCCAATCTCATCAAAATTGAGGTCCATGTGATATTGTTAACAAAACCTCATTAACGACCGCTGTTTAAATCGCGATCGGGGGCTCCCACCCCCCACTTGCTCAAAATATGTTCCAAACAGTTTCCAGACACATACATCCCAATACATCCCCTCTCACCACATGCATCCCCACAAAATCTCCCCTGTGGCTCATGTAGCATGCAGAACATGAATCAATAAAAAAAAACCTAAGCGATCGCGAATCATTTTAGTTCCATGCATGCATCCATCATCATGAATGTCATATGTGCATTTGTCCCTCTACTAACAAATGTAGCAATTCAAGCACGAAAGACCAGTTTTCCATCACTACCCGAAGCCTCTCCGCAGCGAGGATGGTCTCCACCAAAGACGACCTCCAATGTCCACAAATGGATGAAGACAACCTCCAAAGATCTACAATTGGGCAAAGATAGTCCCCATGTCTATAGCTTGGCAAAGACAAGCTCCGACGTCCGCAACTTGCTAAAGACGACCTCCAATGTCCACAAATGGATGAAGACACTCCAAGATCTACGCTTGGCAAAGATAGTCCTCATGTCTATAGCTTGGCAAAGACAAGCTCCCTCGTAACTTGCTAAAGACGACCTCCAATGTCCACAAATGGAAGAAGACAGCCTCCAAGATCTACGCTTTGGCAAAGACAAGCTCCGGCGCTCGCAATTTGGTAAAGACAACCCCAACATCCACGAACATATGAAGACCGCTCCAAAGAATACAATTGGTCGTAGACGCCAAGTTCTCAAATGCAGAGACGCCAAGTTCTCAAAATGCAAATCGGTCGTGGACGCCAAGTTCTCAAAATACAATTCGGCCGTAGACGCCAAGTTCTCAAATGCAAATTGGTCGTGACGCCAAATTCTCAAAATGCAAATTGGTCGTGATGCCAAGTTCTCAAAATGCAAATCGGCCGTGACGCCAAGTTCTCAAATACAAATCGGTCGTAGACGCCAAGTTCTCAAATGCAAATCGCTCAGGGACGCCAGGTTCTCAAATGCAAATGGGTCAGGGACGCCAAGTTCTCAAATGCAATTCGATCAGAGACACCAAGTTCTCAAAGGCAAGTAGGTCGTGGACGCCAAGTTTTCAAATGCCAATCGGCCGAGGTACCTCACGCCCCTAAATGTCTCAACATCTCGATCGATACATCAAGACTCTCAACACTATCAACTACCACACGCCCCCCGCGACTTGCTCTCCCGCAGTAAGCACAAAGAAAGGTACGTTAGTCCCTCAACATATCTCAAAAATATGCATACATTCACAAATGCCGCATGATTACCCATAGCTTTAGCTATCTCTATCTCCGCAAATAGCGACGTAAGCTTTAGTTCCTTAAGGTGACAGCCCTCCGAATTATCAAAAGGCCCAGATCCTAGACCTGTTCCTAATCTGGCCCAAAGAAGCTGAACTACGCCCGTGCTTGATTCCCACTGGGATACGTAGGTAGCCTACCATAGGTCCACCACTTGACCAACACGGCCACCCTTTTCCCCGATGCTCGTAAGCCCGAATCTTCCCAGAGAACACCTTCAAATAGTCTCCCTCGTCGTACAAGACCTCGCCTGTTCATACCCCGAACCAAACCTCGACTTAGGATCATACTCCCGAACCGAGTCCCCATTTAGGTTCATACTCCCGAACTAAGTTCCCACTTAGGTTCATACTCCCGAACCGAGTCCCCATTTAGGTTCATACTCCCGAACCGAGTCCCCAAACTTAGGTTCATACTCCCGAACCGAGTCCCCTATTTAGGTTTATACTCCCGAACCGAATCCCAACTTAGGTTCATACTCGAACCGAGTCCCCATTTAGGTTCATACACCCGAACCGAGTCCCCAACTTAGGTTCATACTCCTCGAACCGAGTCCCCATTTAGGTTCATACTCCCGAACCGAGTCCCCAACTTAGGTTCATACTCCCGAACTAAGTCCCCATTTAGGTTCATACTCCCGAACCGAGTCCTCATTTAGGTTTATACTTCGAACTAAACCTCGCCTTAGGTTCATCCCCTCGACGAAAGTTAACGGAATCCCGATCCCTTCAAATGAAGTCCACCAAAAGACCGTCTATCCCCTCGTAGTCCGTCCTCAACGAAAGGATACGAACATCGAAGGAAATCGCTTTCAAAACAAGTTGATACCTCCGTATCCCCATTTGTCAAGGTTCGAGGCACCTAAGACGCCATCATCAAGGTTCGAGGCACCTAAGACGCCATCATCAAGGTTCGAGGCACCTAAGCGCCATCATCAAGGTTTCAAGGCACCTAAAATGCCATCATTAAGGTTCGAGGCACCTAAAATGCCATCACTTCGATTTTGACACATAATACGAGGAAAGCGATAAATCACCATCATCCCCTAATTTGACAAACCGAACTCATTACTGGGCAATCTTTCCAAAAATAGTCAAATCATAGGGCGACTTCCCAAAAATAGTCAAATATTAGGGCGACTTCCCAAAAATAGTCAAATCATAGGCGACTTCCCAAAAATAGTCAAATCTTAGGGCGACTTCCCAAAAATAGTCAAATCTTAGGGCGACTTCCCAAAAATAGTCAAATCATAGGGCGACTTCCCAAAATAGTCAAATCATAGGCGACTTCCCAAAAATAGTCAAATCTAAGGCGACTTCCCAAAAATAGTCAAATCATAGGGCGACTTCCAAAAATAGTCAAATCATAGGGCGACTTCCCCAAAAATAGTCAAATCTAGGGCGACTTCCTAAAATAGTCCTTCTAGGTCAACGATCCGAAGATAGTCAAAAAGACCCGAACTACGACCGACTCGATTCCTCTTAAGGATACGTAGGTAGCCTATCATTAGGTTCAAATGCATCGACCAAAAATGGTCATCCTTTCCTAGGCGGATATACCCAAAAATCGACCAAAATGGTCATTCATTTCTCAAAGATAGTCAATATACAACTTCCCATCGTTAAATCTAGGGCGACCTATCCTCAAGTCAGAAGTTTCTTTCAAGAATCGATCAAATCTGCCACCGGGTTGACATCCTAAAATAGTCCCTCTAGTACCTGTTGATAGTCAAAGACCTCCGAACTACGACCGGCTTGATTCCTCTTAAGGATACGTAGGTAGCCTATCACTGTGTCCACCACTCGACCACTTTAGTCACCCCATCTTGTCAAATATGGAGCCTTACTATCGACGACCCCGCTTCCTTCGAAAGCGCCGTCGCGAGGGGCTACCGTAAGTGCTCCAATTTGAGTCGTTAGTATTTTCGTTAGAAAATTAACGAAAGCCCTAACATTCCTAACATTTCTAACTAACTTTCTAACAAAGCAAGGGTAAATTAGGGATTGCTATTTGAGGTTAAACCAAGTAAAAGGAATCTCACAAATGTTGTAATTTCCCGAAACTGAAGCCGTCTGAACAACAAACCGGTTGAATATTTGAAAATAATATTCCTCTTGTCCAAAGCTCCGCAAAGAACGATTTAATGAACAGGCACGCCTACGCTTAGATCCGCGCGGATCATCTTTGTTTCCCTGGGCCTATAAATTGAACCCTTCTCTCTCAGTTTACACAACACAATTTGCTCACGTAGTTATACTGTGAAAACAGAGAGAAAACAAAGGGGAATCCTTAGATTGCCACCATTTTCTCTTGAGTCTTTCCCAATCTCACTCAAACACTCTCAAATCACTTCTTAAACATACACAATCTCAAGCTTAAATCAACACTAAAGAGGAGGATTAGAGAGAAAACATAGAGGACTTAAGTGTTATCTACTTGTTTTCTCTTTGACCAACTCTATCATCAAACACTCTCTAAACACATTCAAATCTTGATACTCCTCAAGTCAAGCTCCAAACCAAGGAAGATAGGGTTAAACCATCATTGGTAAACCCTCCTTCTTTAAACCCTAAAACTCTCTTTTTAATTTCTTGTTCATCTTGTTCAATTTACATCTTTACAAAATCTCCCCTTCCCAAGTAAATGAAATGCTTCAAGTCCTAATGTACCCTAAGGATGGATTGATATATTAGATCACCACAAAACATGTTTAGTGATCACTAATCAAAGCCTAAGGAAATGGGGACAAGCATGGATGCAAAACCCCTTTAAAATCACATTTTCCTTCAAGAGAATGTTTCTGTCCAGTAGCATTTCTCTAAGACATCTGTCCATGGTCTAATTTTTTGGACACAGAAAAACTTGGAATTTGGTGTTGACTACAAAATACTTTTTGTATCCAACATCAGTAGCATTCCAGAAATATTTTTACTTTATTTTTTATGCGTGAGTCTAACTTCCTTTTTCCAAATTATTTTCCAAAGGTCAATTTTAGCAGTCTCTGGAAATCCAGATTTCTACATCTGTGATTTCCAGAAGGTTTTGGTCCATTCAAATCATCTCCAAATGGAAAAAGTCTTTTTCAGAAACCTTATTTAAGATGTTTTGAACAACTTTCATTCTCTGACTTTCTCCAGATTCTGAATCTTTAAAGCTTCTTAAATCCATTTCAAAATCAAGTGTGCCACTGCCTTTCTCATTCTGACAGAATTGGATTTTCAACTTCATGGAGTCCTTTTGAGTACCAAAACTCAACCCTAAAATCATACCAAAAATCATGGGACTTGTTTAATATCTTAGAACAAAGAGTTCCCAATTTTTAGTTTTCTTCATTTGCATTTATTTTGTAAATAAAGACACTCACACACGCACACACACAAATGGTTTTTAAGCTTGGAAGACTTGTTTTACGAGGGCATTCCTGGTGAATCCCTAACGTTCTTCCCTGAGTGTAACGTGATCTCCGAACTCCAAATCTCTAATCTCGGGCATTTTTCAAAGTTTTGACCCATAAAATAAAAATGGCGTGGCGACTCCGTTTTGTTGATTTTCAAAAAAAGAAAATCCACGGTGGGCATCATCACGGGTATACCTATAGGATATAGGTAAACCATATATGGTATAGGATATGTGTTATAGGTATAGGGTATAGGGCATAGGGTATAGGGTATAAGGTTGTTATGGCATTATAGGTATCAGGTAGTGCCCTATACCTTATACCCTATACCCTATGCTCTATATGCCCTATTACCTCTATAACCTATATACTCTATACTCCTATAAACCCTTATTACCCTATCGGGTATATGGTATAATTAACAATAGCATCATTATTAGTATTATTATTAAGTGTATATATATTACTAATAATTTTTAAAGAAATAAAAATATATAATATAAAAATATTTACCTTTTTTTGATATTATGTATTATTACTAGTTATTATTAATATTATTAGCTTTCAAGTATTATTATTAATTATATATAATAATAATATTATATATTCAATTATTTAATTGAATAATTAACAATAGCATCATTATTAGTATTAGTATTAATTATTAAGTAGGAGTATTATTACTTAATAATTTTTAAAGAAATAAAAATATATAATATAAAAATATTTACTTTTTTGATATTATGTATTATTACTAGTTATTATTAATATTATTACTAAGTATTATTATTAATTAGTTAATTGAATAATTAACAATAGCATCATTATTAGTATTGTTATTAAGTCGATAAGTATTATTATTAATTATATAATAATAATTATATATTCAATTATTTAATTGAATAATTAATACAATAGCATCATTATTAGTATTATTATTAAGTATTATTACTAATAATTTTTAAAGAAATAAAAGTATATAATATAAAAACATTATACTTTTTTGATATTATGTATTATTACTAGTTATTATTAATATTATTATTAATTATATAATAATAATTATATATTCAATTATTTAAATTGAATAATTAACAATAGCATCATTATTAGTATTATTACTAATAATTTTTAAAGAAATAAAAGTATATAATATAAAAACATTTAATTTTTTGATATTATGTATTATTACTAGTTATTATTAATATTATTATTAATTATTATTATTAATTATATATAATAATAATAATTATATATTCAATTATTTAAGTTGAATAATTAACAATAGCATCATTATTTAGTATTATAATTAAGTATATATTACTAATAATTTTTAAAGAAATAAAATTATATAATATAAAAACATTTAATTTTTTGATATTATGTATTATTACTAGTTATTATTAATATTATTATTAAGTATTATTATTAATTATATAATAATAATTATATATTCAATTATTTAATTGAATAATCAACAATAGCATCATTATTAGTATTATTATTAAGTATTATTACTAATAATTTTTAAAGAAATAAAATATATAATATAAAAACATTTACTTTTTTGATATTATGTATTATTACAAGTTATTATTAGTATTTTGCTAATATAAAAACATTTAGAAGAATTGTGGACCGTTGAATTGAATGTGTGAATGGTTGAATTTGGTTTAGCTCATGATCTGCGTGGTTATTTGAGACCCAATAAATTCAATCCAAATGTCCACAATATTTCTAAACAAAACCAATAATTTCTCTCCCTATTTCTCTCCTCATTTCTCTCTCTTTATTCTTTATTTTCAGTTCATCAAAATAAATTCTCTCCTCATTTCTCTCTCTTTATTCTTTATTTTCAGTTCATCAAAATAAAGAAACTCGTTTCTCTTTCTCTCATTTCCCTCCGACATCACCCTCCTACGCAGCCGCCTCCGCCATCGCCGGCCACCACTGCCACTCTTGGAACCGTCTCCCTCTCACCGCTTTTCCTTCGCCGCCACTCCTTCATCATCGGCGACTGAAACGGTAGATCTGGGTAGATATTGTGTGTGTGCGTTTAGATCTGGGTTTTCTTCTTTTCTCTCTCGTCTCCGGCGTCGACAACTGTCTCCCTCTCACTGCTCTCTACTCGTCTCTCCTGTCTCTCCGTCTCTCTCTCTCTGTTCTAGCGATGGGTTCTACTCATTTTTTGGAGGATGGTGACTGTGGTTTGGTGGATGGATGGTGGTTGTGATGAATGGTTGTGGTGAATGGTGGTGTGTAAATGTTGACAAATGAAAAACTAGTTTGAGAATAAGAAATGTTTAGAGATTGATTTAAGAATAAAAAGGGTTAAGGGACTGATTTAAGAATAAAAAAAGTTAAAGGGATTGATTTGAATATAAAAAAGTTAAGTGACCGATTTGAGAATAAAAAACATTAAGGGTTGATTTGAGAAAAAAAGTTAAGGGATTGATTTGAGAATAAATATATACTCCCTCCGTCCCACTTTCAATGGATACCAAAAAAAGGGCACATGTAGGGAAAGAGAAAAAAGTGGAGAGAGAATGTTGTGAGTGTAAAAGTAAAAAATAGGAGAGAGAATGAGTGGGAGGAATAGTTAGGAGAGAGAATGTTGTGAGTGAAAAAGTAAAATATGAGAGAGAGAATGAGATGGGGTAAATAGTGAAGATTCCTTTTCATTTTGGGTAAGTATCAATTTATGTGGGACGGATCAAAAAGGAAATAAGTATCAATTGAAGTGGGACGGAGGGAGTATATATTTTTAATATATATATATATATATATATATATATATATATATATATATATATATATATATATATATATTGAAAAAAGAAAATTAAAAAAATTGTGAAATTATGTAATAAATTTTAGGTACTCATCTACTTTTTGGCAATACATTAGGTATTCAACTACTTTTTAAATTGACGTTGCATTAGGTACTCATCTACTTTTTGGCGTTGCATTAGGTGTTCATATAGTTTTAAAATTGGCGTTGCATCAGGTATCGAAGCTATGGCGTTACATTAGCTTACTATGTCATTGCATTAGACCTAATGCAACGCAAGAGAATGCAACGGCCATTTGGCGTACATTAGGCCTAATGTAACGGTTTTTGGGCTCTAATGCAACGAAAATTGGCGTTACATTAGGTCAGAGAAATGTAGTAGTGTTCATTCATAGATTTCACAGAATAATATATTACTAAAAAGGAAATGCAATTGTGATGATGTGTATCCGAAAATTTTCCCATTTTTATTTGAAAAAATCAACGAAACGGAGTCGCCACGCCATTTTAATTTTGAGGGCCAAAACTTTGAAAAAAGCCCGAGATCAGAGATTTAGGTTCGGAGGTCATGTTACACGCCGGGAAGGACGTTAGTGTGCACCCGGAATGCCTCGTAAAACGAGTCTTCCAAGCTGAAAATCATTTGTGTGTGTGTGTGTGTGTGTGTGTTTTGGCCAAAATACTTTGAAACTCAGAAAAGTAAAAATTGGGATATCTTTTCAAGACTTTAAACTGATCCCATGATTTTTTGAAAGATTTTTGGATTGAGATTTGGTACTCAAAAGAACTTTTGAAGTTGAGAGCCATTTCTGCCAGAATGAAAAAGGCAGTGGACCTTTGATTTTGAAATGGATTCAAGGGTCTTAAAACTTCATAATCTGGATAAACTCAGAGAATGAAAGTTGTTCCAGACACCTTAAATAAGATTTGTACGAAGGAATTTTCCATTTTGGAGAAGATTTGAGGGGTCAAAACCTTCTGGAAACCTCAGATATGAGATCTGGATTCCCAGAAGCTGATGAACTAGCCTCTGAAAGAAAATTTGAAAAGAGGAGTTTTACTCACCCAAAAAATAAAGTAAAAATATGTATGGAAATATCTGGATGTTGGCTACAAAAAGTGTTTTGTAGTCAACACCAAATTCCACATTTATCTGTGTCCAAAAATTAAGATAATGGACTAAGGTCTGGGAAAATTGCTACTGGACAGCAACTTCCCAAGAGAGAAAATATGATTTTAAAGGGGGTTTTGCATCCATGCTTGTCCCCATTTCCCTAGATTTTGGTTAGTGATCACTAGACATTTTAGTGGTGAATCAACTATACCAAACCATCCTTGGGGTACATTAGGACTAAGCATTTCATTTGCTTGGGAAGGGGATTTTTATCCTTTGAAAATGAGATTTGATGCTTGAAAATGATTTTTAGGATTTTGAAAATGAGTTTTCTTTGCAAGAAAGTAAGAGAACTTGAAAATAATTTTGATCTTTGTAGAAGATCATCCATGGAGATGGTCTTGCATGGTGATCTTCTTAGATCTAAGGCAAGAAGATGAAAGAACTACATTTTGTAGTTTGCAAGTGCATGCATGGTTGGAGTTTAGGGTAAGGAGAAGGAGGGTTTACCAATCTTCCTTGTGTTCTTGAGTTTTTGGCTTGGGTGTATGAGTGTTTAAGGCTTGAATATGAGAGTGAGTGGATGAGTGTGAGTTGGGAAAGATTGGAGAGAAAAAGGTGACAATTCTTGAAGAATTCTCACTGTTTTCTCTCTATATTTCACCAGAGGTTCGGTGCAATTGGTGTTGTGTCTCCTATTTTTGTGACTGGAGGGCTCAATTTATAGCCCTCTGAAAGATGCAAACCTATCCGCGCGGATGGGATCCTTCGCGTAATCTGTTCATTAAATGCAGCCCGGCTTTGGACAAGAGGAATATTTCTTTTGAAATTTCAAATTAACAGCCAGTTTATTGTTCCCAGCCATTTCTATTTGTGGTTTTATTCCTTTTGTTTTACTTTTTGAGATTCTTTTTGAGGTTTAACCTTAAATAACAATGCCCATTTTACCCTCACTTTGTTAGAAAAGTTAGGATTGTTAGGAATTGTTAGAAATGTTATAACTTTCGTTAATTTTCTAACGAAAATTCTAACAAGCTCAAATTGGAGCACTTACAGTAGCCCTCGGCGACGGCGCTTCGAAGGAAGCGGGGTCGTCGATAAGAGTAAGGCTCCATATTTGGCGGGATGATCGAGCGATCGGGTGGCTGAACCTAGCGATAGGCTACCTACGTATCCCGAATGGGAATCAAGCTGGCTGGTTCGGGTCTTTGACCCCTGGAGATGATGGCGTTTTAGGTGCCTCGAACCTTGATGAGCGAAGTTACGATCGGTTGCTGGAGAGAAACTCTGCTGGGGATAAGAGATGACCATTTTCGGTCTGATGGTTATCCGCTCGGCTGGGGATAGGAATGACCATTTTCGGTCTCTGCTGGGGATGATTGCGATTTATCGCTTTCCTAGTGATAGCGTCTTAGGTGCCTCAAACCTTGGAGATGGCATTTTAGGTGCCTCGAACCTTGGAGATGATGGCTTTTTAGGTGCCTCGGACCTTGATGATGATGGCTTTTTAGGTGCCTCGGACCTTGGAGATGGCGTTTTAGGTGCCTCGAACCTTGATGATGGCTTTTTAGGTGCCTCGGACCTTGATGATGATGGCTTTTTAGGTGCCTCGGACCTTGGAGATGGCGTTTTAGGTGCCTCGAACCTTGATGATGATGGCCTTTTAGGCGCCTCGAACCTTAATTTGGAATGGCCTTTCGGTGGACTTCGTCTGCTGCCGAAGGAGAGGGTGACCGTTTTGGTTGAGGGGCTGGACCTAATGATAGGCTACCTACGTATCCCTAGTGGGAATCAAGCCCTTTCGTAGTTCGAGTACTACTGAGATTAGTTAACTTTTGGGATTCTGCTAACTTTGCTGGGGATTTCGTTAGCTCTTTGCTGGGGAAAATCGGACGTATTCGTCGCAGGAAATCGGTCTTACGTTTGACTCATTTAGGAAGGATTTTGATGAAAGATACGAGATCTCGTTATCTTTCTGAAGATCGGTCTCTACGTTTGAATTTACTGCAGAATGATTTTGATGAAAGATACGGGATCCGTTATCTTTCTCGGGAGATCGGTCTTACGTTTTACTGCCGGGAAGGATTTTGATGAAAGATACGGGATCCGTTATCTTTTTCGGGGAGATCGGTCTTACGTTTTACTGCCGGGAAGGATTTTGATGAAAGATACGGGATTTCGTTATCTTTCTCGGGGCACTCGGTCTTACGTTTTACTGCCGGGAGTGATTTTGATGACAAGGGGCTGACTTTGGTTAACTTTGGTTAACTCTGTCAAGTTGGGGACTGAATTGCAGAGTCCTGGAATTTTAAGGGGCAAAAGGGTCATTTTGACCCTTGCAATCCTGTCCGCGCGGAGAGGGTTGAAAAGTCAGGGGTATTAATTAGGGCCAACGCCCTTTTCTTCTTCCCCATTCAGTTTTTGAAAACAGACGAGAGAGAGAGAGAGAGAAACCGAGAGAAGGAAGCCATTGTTGCTCAAAAAGCTTCGAAAATCCTTCGTTTTCTTTGATTTTTCGAGCAATGGAACACGGGGAAGGCGCTTTTCAAGGCCAATGACGTGGCCCGGTCGCGGAGAGACGATTGGAGCTTGTCCGAATGAGGAGGCATTACACCCTTTCGCAATCGATTGCGGAGGAGCCCTACCCCGATGCTTGGCAACATTGGGCTTCTGATCCGAGTCTCCGAACGGTATACTTCGAATCTTTTCATTCCCTTTGTTGATTTCTTGTTTGAAATTTGAATTTTGGGTGATTTTTGAATTTTTTTTTTTTTTGAAAATTCGAATGATTGATGTTCTTGGCTTTGAATCTTGATTTTGATGCTTTGCATGTTGCAATGATTATGTGGGTATCCCAAAATATGCATTTTGCTTGGAGAAAGAATTGGCCTTTTCGCCATTTTTTTTTTGTAAATTCGAAAATTACGAATTGTGATTTTGATTTTTTTTTTTTGAAATTTGAATATTGCATGTTGAAAATTCGAAAATTATGATGATGATTTTTTTTTTTTTGAAATTTGAATATTGATATTGATGAATGATGCAATGCATGCATTTTGTTTGGAAAGAATGGGCATTTTGTCAATATGAGATGTATGTATGTTTAGGATTTTTTTTTTTGAAAAGTGGGACGGATTTTTCCTCCCATTGTATGTAAGATGGATGATATGCATGTATGCATTTTTTTTGAAACTGGGACGGAGTTTTATTTTCCGTCAACTTCTTGTAGGATATGCATGTATGCATTTTTTTTTTATTGAAAATTGTTGAATGGGATTTGCTGAAAACTGTCTTTTCTGTGAGAAAAATGGGGCTATGTCTATTGCATGCCGTTATGCTGCCGAAATTTTCTTTTTTTTTAGTGTATGTGTATGCTCTTTTTTTGTGCAAATGCAAATGCAATTTTTTTGACATTTTTTTTTCTTTTTTTTTTGCAGGGCGGAAACCGTTTTGTGACGGAGCAGCTGAACAAAATGAAGACTCGAGGATCAGTGGAGTCCGTAGTTGACCTGTGGGATCGGCTTCCGGATGTGGGCCGAGGAGCTTTGCCGAGTCCGAGACAGATTGTTGTCGAGACGGGGCTTTGGGAGTTCGTTGAGTGCTTGAGGGGGCTGGTCAAGTTCCCTAAGAGCAAGGGCCTGATGTTCGCTTTAGCGCAGCACTGGTGGGACGCGACCCACACCTTTCACTTCTTCTGGGGCGAGGCTACGGTTACGCCCTCCGATTACGCTGCGATCACGGGCCTGTCCTTCAATGGACGCAGCATTGAGTGGCGGGATGGCTACAGCGATGCGGACTTGCAGTTTCTTTTGAGATTCTCCCCTATTCCCAAAAAGGGGATGGGGATGGAGTATGCGGTGGTCTACGGGAAGATTGTGGAGACCATCGTGAGTTACGAGGCTGGGGAGGAGAGGATAGGCGCTGAGCAGATCGCTAGGGCCTTCTTGTGGTTTGCTTTTTCGAGCACCCTCTTTGGGCATGCTGAGGGGACGGCAGTCTTTGCCTTGCTGAGGTCCTTGGAGGACATGGAGACGGCCGGAGATGTCTCGTGGGGAGAGGCCGGGCTGGCAGAGCTTTACTTTGCTCTCGATAGGTACAGCCGGAAGGCTGTGAGCTCCTTGTACTGCTTTGAGTTTGCCCTGGAGGTATAAGCTCTCTTTTTGCTTTCCCTCTCCTTTTTTTTTGAGCACACACTTTTCTTTTGCACTGGATTGATTGGATTCTTACCTTTCGCAGGTATGGGCGTTGGAGTTTTTCCACGTCACGATGTGGCGGCAGCCGGCGGAGTACGTCGGGGCGTATCCGGCCATGCAGTCTTGGTCCAAGCATGCCCAGGAGAAGATAAGCTCCGGGGCGTACGACTCTCGGTACGCGGATTGCCTTCCTTTGACGGAGGCCGAGACGGATGAGGGGATGATATTCTTCCCCAGGATCGCTTCGAGGTGGCGCGGTGAAGGCGCTGAGATTTGGGCATGCGGCGGAGGATTCTGAGAGGTCTGACTTGCGACACATATTATCTGGGAGAGAGGGTGACGCGCCAGCATGGCGTGAATTCGCCTTTGAGGACACCGGTGGAGCCTCCCGCCGATATGATGCACCCGAGTGACAGATCTATGACCTGGGATGACTACCGAGCCGGCCAGCACTTCTCGGCATTTGTGGCGATTAAGCCATACCCCGTATTTGTCTTGAGGAGGCTGAGGATGCCCCAGGTTCTGGATAGAGAGGGGCTTGGGATCCCGCGGTACCCTCGGACGGATTTTTCATATATCCAGGATGGGGTCCGATTGAGGGTGCAGATCCCTCAGCCCGAGCGGCTTCCACGAGCTTTGCGGGGCTCCTCAGGCTAGAGCGAGGTGACCACGGCTGGCGCCTGTCAGACGGGAGGCTTCCCCTATTCGCTCAGAGACTTCTTCAGAGACTCCTCTGTCTCCTCTCCTTGATCCCCGCGCGGTGCTGCCTTCGGATCACGTCATTCTCGGGGATCCACACGGGCAGGGACACGTATGGCAGCATGGCGGGTCGTCTTCGTACGTCCAGGAGTCCGACGCCTTTACCTTCGGATACGATTTTTTCGCAGGACGATTCTGAGCCCGAGATTTTCAGGGCTCCTGAGGAGGCGGGCCCGAGTCGCAAGAGGGGCCGGGGGCAGACATCGGGCGCTAGAGACTCCGATTGATTTTTTTTTTCTTTTGAGATTTGAGATTGAGATTGAGATTTGTACAGCTTATGCACATTTTTTTTTCTTCTTTTTTCTTTGGGATGTAATAATTTAGGATTTTATTGATGTTTGTTTGTTTTTTTTTATGCACACTTTTTTTTTTGAAATGTAATAATTTAGGATTTTATTGATGTTTGTTTGTTTTTTTTTTTTTATGCACACTCTTTTTTTTTTGGAATGTAATAATTTAGGATTTTATTGATGTTTGTTTGTTTTTTTTTTTTTGCAAGGGTGTTTGGTATATGGACTGGTTTGGGGAGGTTTTTGCACAGGTTTCGAGCAACCGGGACGGAATATTCCCCTTTTGGTGTAGCAGCTTGGACTGTTGCAGATTTTTCTGATGGAAAACAAACCTATCCGCGCGGATGGGGACTGCATCTGACATTATCCTTTAATTTTACTTCAGATCTGGTCTCACTTTATTTCAAATTCAAATATCCTCTTCAACCTCCAGTCCAAACAACCATTTTCGGGGAGAAAGAGAGAAAATCCATGGAAAACCTTAGAAAAGCTCCATCAAAATTGTCCCAAGAATCCCAAATGTCATTCTTCAACAAGTTCAAGGATTGGTCCCGGGAGATTATGCATGAGAGGAGGTCCTTCTTTGAAGAAATGTACAAGGTGAAGTGCTTATGGTCTCTCAAGGAATTGATTCCGGATTATGGGCTTTTGAGGGCTTCTTCCTCATTTTGGGACACTAGAAGGCATGTCTTTTGCCTTTCCTTTAACGAGATCGTTCCGACTGTCGAAGAATTTCGGGCCTTGCTTGGAGGTCCGGAGGTGGAAGAGATAGCGGTTCCTTTGCCCGGAGGGGCTTCTTTTGTTGACAGACAGCGTCCTCCTTCATCTTTCCCCGGAGGAAGCGCAAGGTATGATCCGCGGTCCCGATCATTTCGATATTTCCGGTCTTCCTGACAGATTTAGGGGCCTAGGCTTGGATGATGCCTATTGGGATGCCTTTGCACTTTGTATGTTTGGCACCCTGTTCATGGTCTATTCCTTTGGGATCTGTCATCGATCTCTGCTAGATGTTGTCGTTCACTGTCGCACAGGCGAGATGTCGTTCCTTTGATTCTGGGGGAGACTTTTCATGCTCTCGATAGGCTGGCTACCGGAAGACGGTATATGCACGGGGGCAGCCCGTTTCTCTTGACCCTGTGGCTGATGGAGCGCTTGGGGATTCTTCGGGAAACTCCCGACATGATCAAGCCTTGGACATTTGCCAGGAGGGGGGTTGCAGTGGATTTTGATGATCAGGGCTCATGGGAGCGTTGGATGGCTGGTCTCCAGACAGAGGATATCAGATGGTCAGTGCCTTGTTGGCGGGTGGAGACTCGCAGAGTGCTTCAGGATGGGTCCCATGTGGTCATGCTTCCGGGGCTTTCTCAGTCTAGCTTCTATATTCCGGCTTTAGTTCTGAGACAGTTTGGCCTGGAGCAGGTTCCTTTGGGGGATTTTGATGATATAGCCACCAGGGTGGTGGCTCCTGTTTCTATGGATGATCCCTCAGTGTTTCCATTTCTTTCCCGAGCATGGAGGTATGATGCCTTTCCTCCTCGGGTCATTCTCAGGCGTCCGAGACCGGTGTTCCTGACCACTTGGTACCTGGATTGGTATGAGAGGCATTTAGGAGAGACTCAGATGGCTATTTTGAGACGGCGTGAGGCCATTGTGGGTGCGGAGGACCTGACTGTTTCTGAGAGGAGGAGGGCCGAGGCGAGGGCCAACCCTCATGATAGGAGTGGAGACGCTGTGACCGATTATGAGGCTTACGTCAAGAGACAGGAGAGGAGGGCTCCTATGCTACCAGCTAGGCTACAGGAGATGAGAGATGACGCTAGGGCTACTAAGGCCCTGACAGAGGCTGGTTTGATAGATCCTGTCCCTATACCAGAGCTTGGTAGGAGGAACACTGACATTTTTCCGGTTCAAAAAAAGAAGACTCGAAGGGGGAAGAAGAGGGGAGAGGCCAGTACGAGTGGCTTGGAGTGACTCTGAGGTTTCCGAGTATCCCTTTCTTGTCATGGCAGACACATTAGTTTGATTATGTATCTTAGTTTCTTTTAGCAGGTTGCCAGTTGTAGGAATGAATCGGGCTTAGACTCATCAAAGAGCTTTTAATTTGTAATGAATATTTGAATTGCTTTAGAGTTTTTCGAGACGCTTTCATGGTCTGATCAATTGTATTGATGTCAAAGTATGACTTTTATTTGTGCTTTAGACCGAACCGTTTAATTTTGCCTACGTTCCCCTCATTTTGAGGAGCTCAGGTCTTCGTAGTTCAACCTGATTTTTTTTGTTGTCTTTTTTTTTGTTTTTTTCTTTTTTTGTTGTTTTTTTTTGGTGCAACCCTGTTTTTTACCTAGGCTGCCCTTCTCGGATTTTTAACCTAGTTGGGTATTACTCTTTTAGCACTCTCTTTTTTTTTTTTTTTTTTTTTTTACGCGTAGTATCTGCGCAGCTTGTCACCATTCACTGGGTGTACAAAGGGATTCCCGTAGAGGTCTGCAAGTTGCATGGCTCCTCCGGAGAAGATCTTACGGACGACATATGGCCCGACCCATACAGGCTCCCATTTGCCGAGGGGTTGATACGGCTGGGGCTTTTCTTTCAAAACGAGATCACCTTGTCGGATCTCCCGATGCTTTACTTTCTTGTCGAAGGCTCTGGCCATTCTTCCTTGGTAGGCCCGGATGTGTTCCATGGCCTTCAGTCGGCGTTCGTCTAGTAGGGCCAATTCATCATGGCGACTCTGGAGCCATTCGACCTCGTTGATCTGGCTTTCCAGTAGTATACGGAGCGAGGGGATCTCTAGCTCGATTGGGAGTACGGCTTCCATTCCGTATGTGAGGGCAAACGGTGTTTCCCCAGTTGCCGTTCTGACTGATGTTCTGTAGCCCCAGAGTGCCAGGTGTAGCTTCTCGGGCCAATCTCTGCCTTGAGCAGCCATTTTCCGGATGATATTTTCCAGAGTCTTGTTTGCTGCTTCGACGGCTCCGTTGGTTTGGGGCCTGTAAGGAGATGACTTGTGACGGGTTATTCGAAATTCTGCCAGCAGTTTTTCACATTCCCCTTCGAAGTGGGATCCATTATCTGAGATGATTTCGGCTGGCAACCCGTATCTGCATATGATGTTCTCTTTGATGAAGAGGGCTATTTTCCTTGAGTTGAGGATTTTGTAGGACTTTGCAGAGCATCCTTTTCGATTTCTTCGAAGAAATCACCAATCTGCGTCTCTTTAGGTTCTTCCGCAGTTCCCAAATTCACACTCGTCAAAATCTCTTCGGCAGCTTGGGCTCGATTTTCCTGTTTCCGGACAACCTGCTTAAAGATTTTTTTTGTTGTTTGATTTTTTTTTTGTTTAATGTGTCTGCTTCTTTATCTAATGAATTATTATTAATTTTTTTTTTAATTAATTCATCATTAGTTAAAGTGGCAATCAAGGGATACTCAGAAAGGTTCGTCATTTCATTGAAAACGAAAAGGAATACAGCGCTTGCTACAGACTCGTAGTCTTTAGGCGTAAGGCCATCGGACGACCCTAGAGACTCGATCTTAACAAAGAGACTGGGAGGACTTGTCCTAGATTGACACAAAGGGACGGGGGACCAATCCAAGCTTGGTGATCATTTCCTCCTTGGTCGCGGACGGGCCTGAGAGGTTTTCCCAATTTTTTAGCGGCTTTGCTATTGGTGGCCTCATGACTCGGGAACTGTGCTGTTTTTGTTTTCCTTTCTCAATTGCTGCTATCATCTCTTGGACCGAGCCGAGATCAATCAGATCTGGCACCTGTATCTCTTCTTCGAACAATTGCTGCATAACCAGACCATCCCAATCATCTGAGGGAAATTCCGTGGCCTTAGCTTTTGGCACTGTCAATTCGAATTCAGGTTTCGGATCTTCCTGGGCAGTAGGAATAGTGGTTGTGAGCTTCTCGAACTGTTCCACCAGGTCAGGCACGCCTCTGAAGGTATACTCACTCTTCATGGTAGTGGTAGCCCCAGGTATCTTGGGTAGGTCCAGGAACATTCTACGGACCGGGTTAGCCTTGGTTCCTCTAAACTTGTTGAGGCTATCCTGTAGCTTTAGCCATCCTGCCGTAGGAGTGGGCTCTGTGATGTTTCCTGGTTGTGTGGGACCCTTTACAAAGTAGTCAGCCAAATTAGGGCTGAAGGGGAGAGATTTAGGGTTGTCGGCGGGACTTTCCTGTGGCAGCTTCAAATCTTTTTCCTTTTGCAGTGTCCACTGAGGAGGCCTCATATCCCAGGCCGTGGCGAGTATTCTGTCCTTTCACCTCGATGAGTTTGTGAGTTCCTTGTTGGTGCTTCCCCAGACCGAGGCCAGGTAGATAGCTCATTTTTCTCATCATTTTCAAGACCGGTGGGATTTTATCCCGAGTGATTGTCAAATCTATGTTGCACACTTGGGCTTTGGGAGGCTCGACTGTGAAGCCTGTTAGCATGAGACCTTTCTCATCATGTTTGATTTCCAGAATAGGTATTCCGCCTGTATCTGTGCCCTCTAAAGTGACTAAATCTCCATAAATGGTCGTCAGATCCCCATTCAAGACGAATTTCACACACTGGTGGAGGCTTGAGGCGACCCCCTTGACCTGGTGCAGCCAAGGTCTTCCCAATAGGGCATTAAAAGTAATCGGGATGTCGATAACCTGGAATTCCACAGGTATCAATTTTTGTCCGAACCAGAGGTCCAAGGTAGCAACTCCGAGGACTGCTCGGGATGTTGAGTCGTAAGCTTTGACTGTGAGGGAAGAAGGCTTCAAGTCTGTAGTCTTGATATCAAGCAAGCTCATGATCTTTGCCGGAAGAATGTTCATTCCGGACCCATTATCAACCAGGACCCGAGGGAGGCGTCGTTCATCCAATTGGACTGTGATGAAGAGAGGCTCGTTATGATCAGCCCCAAATTGAGGGAGGTCGAGATCTGTGAAAGTGATTATATTCCCGTAATGGATGTTTCCAATTAGCTGTACCACATCATCGGGAGTAGCATCAATAGGCACGAGAGTGCGAGCCAGGCTTTCTTCCAGCTTCAGCTTATGGGGATAGGACGAGGTGAGTAGAGACCAGAGGGAAATGTTGGCCTGTGTTTGCTTCAACTGGGTGAGCACGGGATCCTCTTTTTCGGGATCTGGAGTTTCAGCTGTCTTAGCATAGGGGCGACGATCTTCTTTCGGTGCTTGATTTGTGGCCTTCTTATCTGCCTTGGGATTTCCTTGGAAGATCTGCCCAGAGCGGGTCAACAGATTAACTTCCTCATCAGTCGTCTCTTGACTGGATTTCTTCAATGCTGCTAAGGTCAACGGGGGAGCCCTTTTGGCTGTGGCCACCGGGTTACTGACGGAGTCTAGCGACAGTGAGGGGCTGGGCCTGCTGGCTCCTTCTGGGCGGCCCCTTATAACTGCTTCCCAAGTCACAGGCTTTTGGGTTTGGGGTTGTGTTGTTGCCCCTTGGATGGCCCACAGAGCTAGGGCGTCCTCCGATTCACTCTCATGGCCGGCCTTGCTCATAGTTATCATGCAACAAGAGTCGTTATTGTTGGGACTCGGGGGCTTTTCGATCTCATCCCTTGGATGGCCCACAGAGTTATGGCTATCAGCCTCCATTTCATCGTATATCCTTTTTCTTTCAATCTTGCAAGTAGGGCAGCCACAAGTGAAGGATAGGCATCGTTCCCCTTCGGAGTTTAATGTAGCAGCTCGATAGATCTGTGTCCAAATAAGGAGCACCCGGGGTCCATTGTCGGGCACTGGAGCAATTAGGAAGGCGTCATGTGGATTCATAGGTATGAAGGCCACTGGGGAGACGTTCAGATCGATAACCCTTTTCAGTGATTGCAGGCACTCGCTGCGCTCGAGCGGCCCGGCTGTGACCCTTACGGTTGTTATGCCATCCGTTCTCGGGAAAGAAGAAAAAGATCCGATAACGTTTACGAATTCTTCATCTTCTGGTGGCTGAAACCCTCCATTCCTGACCAGTGCTTCAATGAACCCTTTCCATTCACCAGTCAGGTTCTTATAAGGGACGTTGTGTTCTAGAATTTCAGATATGTACGGATCTGGGCGCGGGCTTTGCTGTCCCTCATCCTCTGAAGTATCCGGACATTGACCGCATGTGCATCTTACGAGGTGCAGTTCTTGGGGGTCCACCCCTACCGGCATTTGACTTGCATTTTCCGGTGGTCCCTCATCGTCACTTGTTGACAACCAACCATTGTGCCTGGCTCCCATGGGCTCATTTCCGGCATGATTGTTCCAGATTGTTTCCGGATCGGGGGCCTCAGTTGACTCTTCACTCTCGTCATCATCATCATCATCGCTGTCATCGGAATCTTCTTCCCATACTACCGGGATTTCGGCTGAGAGGGAACGCCGATCAAACCCGTTGGGGGAATATGGGTGCGTGCAGCCGCAAAAATTGTCATATGTTCCCATTCCCGGAAGTGGCAATTGTGACTCAGCTTCTCCTCCCAGAAATTGCGGGGGAAGAGTGAGAGGGGGTGGCACGTATTTAACACCAGGTAGAATGTAGAAGGGTTCTTCCTCCTCTGATTCTTCAGTTTCACTGCCTTCGGGGTCGTATTTGACTTCTCCAATAGCCAGTTTGTGGAAGTGTACTAGCTCCAGATGCTCTTCGGCCTCTTTGCTGATAAGCCCCAGTACAGGCGCTCGCCGGAAGCTTTCTTGTTCGATTCTTCTCGATTGTTCTAACCATCTTGTGTAAATGGTCCTCTCATATTTTGACCGGAACAGCCCCAGCTCTTCAGTATTGGCCTTCCCTTCATCCGAAAAATAGCGGGCCTCGTATTCTTGCAAGGAGTCTCTGACATGAGACCAAGATGGGTTGATTCGTTCGATATCCTCAAGGCTGAGGGGGAATCCGAATTCAGGATCCTCGACGAGGTTGGCCACGGGTATTTGGGGACCTTCATCAGCATCTTCCTGGGCATGCGAAGATTCTCCGCATTCAATCATATTCACCTGATTATGGTTCCTTGGCAGGGGATTTTTGACTGTGTTAGGCCCCTCGGGGCCTTCCAACTTTCCTTGCTCTATTAGCCCCTGAATTGCCTTTTTCAGAGTGAAGCAGTTGTCAGTCAGATGTCCGTGAGCTTGATGAAAAGCACAATACTTTGTAGTATCCACGGGAGCATTCGGATTTCTGGGTTGGAAATTCTCCAAAGGCCGCAGCAAGCCTTCTTTCACCAGTCCCCTAAAGATGTCATTCAGAGGCATTCCAAAGTTTTCGAGATTCATGACCCGTGGTCTGGGCTCGGCTGTTTTTCTGGGAGCAAAAGGAGTTGTGTTATTACATTCCTGTCCCGCATAGTTAATCATTTCTTTGCCTTTGGCAGGAGCAGGGGCAGTGTTTGCAGGAGGAGCCCGATATCTGTAGGCGGAGTGCAGCGGCGGTTGCTGATTGTAGGCCTTTTCAAACTTAGGCTGCAGAGTTAACCATGGCCCGTAAGTCTGAGTATGGGAAGTGAATGAGGAGGCTCTCAGATGTGGTTTCAAGCATGGCTGGAAAATGTCCAAGTTGTTCCTCTTCGGAAGGAGGGATGGCCATTTCACTGAGTTTCAGATTCCACGCTTGTAAAAGTCCTCAACATTCTCATCAGGGCTGCACTGTTGTTTGTAGGTCAACCCTATTTGTTTCCCATTCCAAGTTGGCCTTATATTTTTCTGTGAAGGCATTGGTAATCTGGTCCCATGTAGCCACGGCTTCAGGTTTCAAACGGAAGAACCACTTTAAGGCAGCTGGACTTCAAGGATAGGCTGAAATAGTCACCAACTGCTGATTGGTACATCCTTTGGCTTTCATCGCCAAGGTATATGTGTCCAAATGGGTTTTCGGACATGCAAGTCCCATCAAAGAGATCCAGATTAGGCATCACGAATTTGTGGGCGGAGGAACAATGGAGTCCGGTCTGTAGGCCGGAAGGCGAGACTTCTTGGCGGTCGGTTCGGCGATCTGCGCTTTCATTTCCTTGTGTTGTTCCATGAACCAGGCCAGATGAGGGTCTTGTGGCGGAACCATGGCATTCAAGCTAGTGGCTGAGCTAGAGAGAGGAGCTACCACTGGCGGCAGGCTGGTGGAGGGAACGGCCGATCCGGGGACGTAGGTGAAAACCTGTCCTTGGGCTAAGTTACCCTGGGGAGCATGAGTAGGACCCTGAGCAAAAGGATAGAACCTTGCGGCTTGTTGTTGATTTTCAAGCTGGCAAAGTAGGTGGGGACAGCCCCGATGTGGCCGGAGAACTTGGATTTCCAGAGTGGGGCCCGTAAGTAGGCGTGAGTGCGGGCTGCTGTCTTGGATTGTTGAATTGCATGGCTGCCTGTGGTGAAGGTGTGTAAAGGAAAGCTGCGGTCCTGGTGATTCGGATGACACCGGGATGGAGGCTTGGTAACCCATAGAAGTCTGAGTGAGGAATGGATTTGTGTGAGGAGCAGCTGAACTGGTCTGTTCTGAGGAGGGGCTCCTGGCTGTGGCCCAGAACCAAGTTGTGGCGGCATTCCGAGCTGTGGCTGTTGCTGTGAAGGTCCGGATTGATCGGTTCCGAACTGAGGCGGGATCCCGATTAGCTGTGGCATTCCGAGATAGCCCCAACCATGAGAAGACATTCCGTACTGATTTTGCCCCCACTGATTTGTGCCGTCAGGCTGTATGGATCCGGTGGTCTGTGGTTGGGGAGTTGGCTGACCCAGAGACCGAGAAGCATGGGTTCTGGTAGTAGTACCGTAGGAGGTGGGTGGCGGCATCCTCGTGTAGGCAGGGCGACTGAGAGTGGGGTTGGCATCCTCGTCTTCTTCCACGGTGAAGGTGCCATCGGGATTGAGGCTGGCGGCCAAACCGTGACTCTTAATAGCCTCCATAAGGCTGTTTAGCTGTGCTTCCTGTCGTAACCTCATCTGTTCTGCTAACTGATTCCACTGTTGCTCTGTCTGAGGGGTCCCGGGAGGCGGAGTGACGTTATCCCCATCATTACCGGCTGATGCAGACATTCTGAAACCCGGAGTCGGAACAAACGGTGAAGCTGACGATGCGCTTGACTCTTCCCAACTGATCAAACGGTGACCCGGTGCCCGAAACCAAGCTTTGTGCGGAGCTGCGGGGGAAAGGACACGAAGGTTCAGATGTCTGGGAATGGAAGGAGGGTAGGTGTTTGGGCTTAAGGCTCACGCAACATGCAGTTATTTGTTCATGTTTACTTAAAACACGCTTTATTAACCTAATCGGTTGGAAAAGATTGCTCTTCTTTTTCGCAAACTACTCTGATTCCTGGATCAGTGGGCCCCGTCACTACGTCTATAAGCCCCTCGTATTCCACCTGTATTTCGACCTCCCAGGGTGGACAGCCCCGGGCGAGGGTCCTATAGGGCAAGCGGGTCCCACCGACCGAAAGAAAAACGATCCTAAAAGTCTGGCGGGTAATCGAGTCTTAACGAGCATTCGATGTAAATTACGGACAAAGCTGACGTCAAAAGTCAAGATCATGTCCGGGGGCTCGACGAAAAGTCGGCATGATTTGGACTGATAAGCGTCCACAATTGATCTTGACTTGTCGTCAGTTAGGCCGTAATTAGGCATGGAATACTCATTAATCCTTGATGACTCAGTGTCAATATTTGGGAGTCAGTGTATAATTTGTGCCAGTCGAGCCGAAGTCAAGGCGCCGGTCAATATCTTGGTCAAAGTCTGCGCGGAAAACCGGCAGAACTTCGACTGATAAGGGACCCCGAAAGATATTGAGTCGGTATGCCGACAAAGGCTTGAAAGGAAAGGTCTATACACGGACAGGGCATGACACAGACCAGACTAAAAACCAACCGGGTCTCGGACAAAGTGTGTCACGGACAAGTGCATGGTCGACACGAGGCTCCATGGGATGTTTGGGTAGTCCTGTGCTCATCCGAGAGGCGTAATAAGACCAAACGGACCGCGACAAGGATTTCCCCGGGTTAAGGACGTAGTGTGCAGTGTACGGTCACGTGCGCGTAGTGTGCAAGCAGTCTATATTCTTTTTCTGAGTAAAATAGAGATTTTTTTTTATGTGTCTTAAAAATATGATGCATGATTTTTTTTTGAAAATTTTCTTCTTCTTTTTTTTTGAAAATCCTTTTTTTTTGAAATTTTTAATGAGCACATAAGCACGAAAATTCCGACAGTTAGGGACATTATTCCGACAGTCAAAATTTTGACTTTCTCCGAGGCGGCCAAAACAACACGAAAACTGTGCAAAAATCAACACACACACAAAAATGATTTTCAAAGCCGGGACGGAAGCTTGACCCTCAACAGCTTTTTTTTTTTGAAAACGGTGATACCGGTACGTGGGATTGTTAAACCACAATTTATCCCCGACTCGTGTTAGGAGGCGGTAACGGGAAATTTAGTGGTTTCCACCAATATACCAAATATCATTTTTTTTTTAAAAAAAAAGCTTAGTCCCAGCAAGTCGCTTGTGATGATGTGTATCCGAAAATTTTCCCATTTTTATTTGAAAAAATCAACGAAACGGAGTCGCCACGCCATTTTAATTTTGAGGGCCAAAACTTTGAAAAAAGCCCGAGATCAGAGATTTAGGTTCGGAGGTCATGTTACACGCCGGGAAGGACGTTAGTGTGCACCCGGAATGCCTCGTAAAACGAGTCTTCCAAGCTGAAAATCATTTGTGTGTGTGTGTGTGTGTGTGTGTGTTTTGGCCAAAATACTTTGAAACTCAGAAAAGTAAAAATTGGGATATCTTTTCAAGACTTTAAACTGATCCCATGATTTTTTGAAAGATTTTTGAATTGAGATTTGGTACTCAAAAGACCTTTTGAAGTTGAGAGCCATTTCTGCCAGAATGAAAAAGGCAGTGGACCTTTGATTTTGAAATGGATTCAAGGGTCTTAAAACTTCATAATCTGGATAAACTCAGAGAATAAAAGTTGTTCCAGACACCTTAAATAAGATTTTTGCGAAGGAATTTTCCATTTTGGAGAAGATTTGAGGGGTCAAAACCTTCTGGAAACCTCAGATATGAGATCTGGATTCCTAGAAGCTGATGAACTAGCCTCTGAAAAAAATTTGAAAAGAGGAGTTTTACTCACCCAAAAAATAAAGTAAAAATATGTATAGAAATATCTGGATGTTGGCTACAAAAAGTGTTTTGTAGTCAACACCAAATTCCACATTTATCTGTGTCCAAAAATTAAGATAATGGACTGAGGTCTGGGAAAATTGCTACTGGACAGCAACTTCCCAAGAGAGAAAATATGATTTTAAAGGGGGTTTTGCATCCATGCTTGTCCCCATTTCCCTAGGTTTTGATTAGTGATCACTAGACATTTTAGTGGTGAATCAACTATACCAAACCATCCTTGGGGTACATTAGGACTAAGCATTTCATTTGCTTGGGAAGAGGATTTTTATCCTTTGAAAATGAGATTTGATGCTTGAAAATGGTTTTTAGGGTTTTGAAAATGAGTTTTCTTTGCAAGAAAGTAAGAGAACTTGAAAATAATTTTGATCTTTGTAGAAGATCATCCATGGAGATGGTCTTCCATGGTGATCTTCTTAGATCTAAGGCAAGAAGATGAAAGAACTACATTTTGTAGTTTGCAAGTGCATGCATGGTTGGAGTTTAGGGTAAGGAGAAGGAGGGTTTACCAATCTTTCTTGTGTTCTTGAGTTTTTGGCTTGGGTGTATGAGTGTTTAAGGCTTGAATATGAGAGTGAGTGGATGAGTGTGAGTTGGGAAAGATTGGAGAGAAAAAGGTGACAATTCTTGAAGAATTCTCACTGTTTTCTCTCTATATTTCACCAGAGGTTCGGTGCAATTGGTGTTGTGTCTCCTATTTTTGTGACTGGAGGGCTCAATTTATAGCCCTCTGAAAGATGCAAACCTATCCGCGCGGATGGGATCCTTCAGCGTGCACTGTTCATTAAATGCAGCTCCAGCTTTGGACAAGAGGAATATTTCTTTTTGAAATTTCAAATTAACAGCCAGTTTATTGTTCCCAGCCATTTCTATTTGTGGTTTTATTCCTTTTGTTTTACTTTTTGAGATTCTTTTTGAGGTTTAACCTTAAATAACAATGCCCATTTTACCCTCACTTTGTTAGAAAAGTTAGGATTGTTAGGAATTGTTAGAAATGTTATAACTTTCGTTAATTTTCTAACGAAAATTCTAACAAGCTCAAATTGGAGCACTTACAGCAATGTGAGTACATGGTGTATGTCAAAATCATATTAATAACCTACGGTACATAGTATATATTAGAATAAACTCTGATACCATATTAGAATAAGGAGGGTTAGACGAAGTCAATCAAAACATGAAAGAGAGAAATTGAATTGAATGACTCAATTGATTATGATGCTAGAGATACATATTTATAGAATTACAATGAAGAATTGTTAGTGTAATCTGCAGGTGATATCGCAGATGATTTCCCAAAAGTCCAGGTGATATCGCAGATGATTTCCTGGACTGAAAATTATATAGTTGTATATTTCTTGTTTGTTATTTAATGGACTAACGTGCTAATATGGTCTGTATAGTCTATGGTTTATGGTTATATTTCAGGGTGCAATAGCATCAAAGAAGGAGCTAGACACGTGTGGAAATTGGAAGAAAAGAATTAATACATTTTATGTATTAATTCGTAACTTTGGCAAACAACAACAACACGTATGGAGACTTTGTCAAAGGTTGTTGCTGAGTTATAGAAGAAGTACAAGGATGATAAAGCAAAGGAGTACAAGGCGTGGAAGCATGGCTTGAGGATTAAACAACTCGGTTGCTATAAAATAGGAAGTGGGAGCTAGAATTGTGGAAACAACTTCACCCACTCTCCCTACACTTCCTCCACGTGCAAGAACAGCCCCAAGGCTGTTATTGGAGTAGCCTTCAAGTAATTGAAGACTATAAATAAGCTTGGAAGGTTTATTTGAAGATATGCCAATTAGATCATCACATTCACACCTTCGAAAAGCTTAGAGATAGAGTTCTTTGTTTGGTTCTTTTTAATCCTTTCTCCCTTGTAATTTCGCACTTGATTACTTTGGTATCAAGGTGTGTGAAGGCTAGGATAGGATTCCGTTCTTTATCTCTTGTTCCATAGAGCTTAAAATAGATATAGCTATAGGGAACTTTCGGCTTTGTAACTTCATTCATAGTGATTATAAAGTCTTGCCTAAGAGGCACTCTCAAGTTATATTTATATAACTTGAGAAAAACAATTTTGGTGTTTTTATTCCGCTGCAAACTCTTTTACAAAATTGTTTTATTTTCGAAGTGTGTGTGTGTGCCATCCCAAGTGCTATCGTTGGTGCTGTTATCACCTTGGATATCACTTGTGATTCAAGCCGTGACAATTTCAATTGGTATCAGAGCCTCTCACTTGACGATACTAAGTGTTTGGTCCTTTTTATCATGGCTTTTGATCCTGCAAATCCAAATCAAAAACGTCTTCCTGTTTTAGATGGTTCGAATTATGCATATTGGAAAATTCGCCTTCGCTCGCATATCAAATCAATTGATCTTCGAGCATGGCGATCTATAGTTCATGGGTACTCTCTTCCACTATTACCTCCTGATGAGGATGGTGATGTTCAGGTTAAACCTGAAGGTGAGTGGACTAATGAAGAGATCACCCTGGCTAACTATAATGAGAAAGCTCTTAATGCTATCTTTGAGTGGGTTGACATGCATATTTTTAAACTTATTCAAAATAGTTCCACAGCTCAAGAAGCTTGGGATATTTTACAAAGGTTTTGTGAAGGTGATTCTAGTGTGCGTGAAAACAAACTTAGAGGTCTTACTGGCAAATTTGAAAGGTTGAGAATGGGTGAAAGTGATACCATTTCCTCTTATTTTGAAAAATTGTTTGACATTGCTAATGAGTGTCAACTTTTAGGTGAACCTTTTACAAACAAACAATTGGTTTCAAAGGCTATTAGAACTCTCCCTGAGCGTTTTAATATAAAGGTTTCATCTATAGAAGAGGCTCACAATCTTTCTACTATGAACATCAATTCCTTAATGAGCATTTTAAAAATTTTGAGTCAAACCTTGCTGAGCAAAGTGAAGCTTCTAAAGGCAAGAGTGTTGCTTTAAAAGTTCAATCCTCTAGTGGTTCAACTAATGAGGATGACGAAATTTTTGAGGAATTAGGTGAAGATGCCAGTGTTGCCTTACTCACTAGGAAGTATAACTCAATGGTGAGAAAATTTAACAAAGAAAATGTGCAGGTAAAGGCTAAAGAGCAACAATCCAAGGTGTACAATTCAATGCCCAAGAGGACATTTCCATCTACTCAGAAAGGTGGTCCCATAAGGAGAGCATCATCAGATCAATCCAGATCTGATCCAAAATACCTTGAATCAATCCAATGTCATGCTTGCTCTGGATGGGGTCATTACTCAAATGAGTGTGCTAACACTCTAAGGAAGATGGGAAAGAACCTATGGGTTTCTCTCAGTGACAATGAGGATGAGGAGACCAATCAATCAAGATTCAGATCAAACAGCAATGGTGGTCACAAACTGTGACTCGGATTCGGTCAGTGATACCCCAGGTGATATCCAAAATGGGATAGCACCTGAGATATCATCCAACAGGTATACATATTTAAATTTGATAAATGCTGTTTGTTTTGTGGGTTCTGTTAACATGGATGCAGGTTGTTCACAAGATGAGAAGGAGTTCAGCAAGGATGAACTCATTTGTGGTCTTAAGAACCTTTGCAAAGAATTGGTGGATGAATGGAAGAAAGAGAACAAGAAGGTGATCTCTCTGTCCAAAGAGGTTCAAGTCCTAACTGATGGCTTGACTAGATTGGAAGTTCAACTCACAAAGAAGGATGTGGAGGTGGACAAAGTCAAGAGCAAACTTACTCTTGCCGAGACAACATTCAAGAAACTCAATACGAGTTCTACCAAGTTAGATACAATTCTTGGGTTGTCCAAACCACTCAAGAAAGGTATGGGTTTTCAAGAGTCTTTAAATGCTATTACATCTAATTTGTCTAATACAGAAGATAAGTTAATTTTTGTTAAAGAAAGAGATCATGTTGAACCAATATCTTCTGATAAGTCTTCTGACAAGGTAAAAATATGTAACTCTTCATTACTCTCTTTGGACATTTGAAAAATGATTGCAAAACTCTCTTAAAGAAACAAATTCCAGTTCCTGTGTGATACCCGAAGTGCTACCTAGCATGTCGATATCACTTTGTCGATCGAAGAAAAATTATCAAAGTAGGAAAGTGTGGAAACCTAAGTCTAATCTGATATGTGATGTTGTATGCATTGCCTTAAAAACTAATGTTGAAGGTTCATGGTATTTTGATAGTGGTTGTTCTCGTCATATGACTGGAACAAAAATATTTTTAAAGGAATATGAACCTATTCAAGGTGGTAATGTAACATATAGTGGTGGTGGCAAGAGTAATATAGTAGGAAAAGGCGTATTAAATGTACCTGGATTTCCTGCTTTGAAAAATGTTTTGCATGTTGATGGACTGGTAACTAATTTAATTAGTATTAGCCAACTTTGTGATGACAACCTTGAAGTAAAATTCAATAAAAACACTTGTGAAGTTTTTGATTGTACCAATAACTGTGTTATGACTGGTACTAGGTCAAGTAATAACTGTTATCTTGTTGAGGATAAACAAGTGTGTCATTCTGTGAGGGTTGATGATGCTACCTTATGGCATCAAAAGTTGGGTCATGTCCATTTTCGTAACATTGTGAAACTCGTTAATGCTGAAGCTATAAGAGGTATACCTAGTCTGGACATAAGTACGAAAATCATATGTGAAGATTGTTTAAAGGGTAAACAAACACGTGCTACCCATAGTGCTACCCGACATAATGAGGAGTATTCTGGGACAACGCACTGTTTTCAATTAATGCATGTGGATTTAATGGGTCCAGTTGAGGTAGACAGTTTAGGAGGTAAGAAATATACTTTTGTAATAGTTGATGATTTTTCTAGATTTACTTGGGTATATTTTTTAAAAGAAAAATCAAAAACTTTTGAAAAGTTTAAAGTCTTACATGCTAAAATCAAAAACATGTTTTCTGCTCTTATCATGCGAATAAGGTCTGATCATGGAACGGAGTTTGATAATTCATTGTTCTTTACTTTTTGTGAATTAAAAGGAATTAAACATGAGTTTTCTGCTCCTAAAACACCTCAACAAAATGGGGTGGCTGAAAGGAAAAATAGGACCTTACTTGAGATGGCACGTGTGATGTTGTTTTCAAAAAGAATTTCAAAAAGATTTTGGGCTGAGGCCTTAAACACAGCTTGTCACATGGCCAATAGGGTTTTTCTAAGACCTGGTACTAGAATGACACCTTATGAAATTTTGAATGGTAGGATACCAAAGGTTCATTATTTTCATACATTTGGGTGTCTGTGTTATGTTCTAAATGATCGGGATTACTTAGCTAAATTTGACTCTAAAAGTGATAAGGCTATATTTCTTGGGTATGCTCAGGACAGTCGAGCATATAGGGTTTATAACCTTAGGTTAAAAACCATTCAGGAATCAATTAATGTTGTTTTTGATGATTTAGCAAGTGTTACAGGTGATGGAGTACAGGAATCACCATTGCTATTGCTTGGAAGAAGCTGGAGGATCAAAATCAGGTAAATGATACCCCAGTGTGCCGGCCCAAGTGTTGCCACCGATGGGATAGCATCTCCGGTATCACCCAAGACCAATCCAAGCCAAGCGAAAAGGATGAACAATGATGATGATCATGTGCATGAAGACTTGAGAAGGGATCCACCAGCTAGGATCAGAAGAGACCATCTTTCCTCTCAAATTATTGGAGAAGCTAGTGAAGGGGTACGAACAAGGAACAAAGGACATTTTAGTGACCGTGAAATGGCAAGGTATGTGTGTATGTCCACCACATACCACAAGGTAAAATATTCCTGTTTTGTTTCTTCTTTAGAACCCAAAAATATTTCTGAAGCTTTAAAAGTTAATTTTTGGATACATGCCATGCAAGAGGAACTTGACCAATTTGCTCGTAATGAAGTTTGGTGTTTGGTACCACGTCCTAGTAATACAAATGTTATTGGTACTAAATGGATTTTCAAAAACAAATCAGATGAGCAAGGAAATATTGTTAGGAACAAAGCTCGTCTCGTAGCACAAGGTTAGACCCAAATTGAAGGTGTTGACTTTGATGAGACCTTTGCTCCCGTTGCTAGAATAGAATCTATAAGACTCCTCTTGGCTATAGCTTGTTTTCTAAAAATTACTTTGTTTCAAATGGATGTTAAAGCTGCCTTTTTAAATGGTTATTTAAACGAAGAAGTTTTTGTTGAACAACCAAAAGGATTTGAAGATCCTCATCTACCAAACCATGTATATAGACTTGATAAAGCCTTATATGGCTTGAAACAAGCTCCACGTGCATGGTATGGTCGCTTAACCTCTTTTTTACTTGAATATGGCTTTACAAGAGGTGAAGCAGATAGGACCTTATTTATCCTAAGGCATGGCAAAGAAATAGTCATTGTTCAAATCTATGTTGATGACATAGTCTATGGCTCTACTTCTCAAACATGTTTAAAAGATTTTGTAGAAGCTATGACATCAACATTTGAAATGAGCATGATTGGAGAGTTAACATTCTTTCTAGGCTTGCAGGTGAAACAATCAAATGAAGGAATATTCATTTCACAAAGCAAGTATGCAAAGAGCCTAGTAAAAAGGTTTGGGTTGGAAGGAGCAAAAAGTTCAAAAATCCCCATGTGTTCTTCTCTCAAACTTGGTAGAGATCAAGTAGGTGAGGATGTTGATCCTACTCTTTATCGTTCAATGATAGGTAGCCTTCTCTATCTCACTTCTAGTCGTCCTGATATCATGTTCAGCGTGTGTGTTTGTGCACGTTATCAAGCCAATCCTAAAGTCTCTCACCTTAATTGTCAAAAAGATAATTAAATATGTTTCAGAACAAGTGAATTAGGGATTTGGTTTAGTAAGGATACTAATACCAATTTGGTTGGCTTTAGTGACTCGGATTGGGCAGGGGATATGGATGATAGGAAGAGTACTAGTGGGGGGTGTTTTTACTTGGGCAACAATTTAGTTTCATGGTATAGTCGTAAACAAAATTGTGTTTCTCTCTCCACAGCTGAGTCTGAGTATGTTGCAGCTGGTAGTTGTTGTTCACAACTTATTTGGCTAAAACATATGTTAGATGACTATGGCCTAGAGAGTAATTCTCTAACTATGTACTGTGATAACCTGAGTGCTATCAACATTTCAAAAAACCCAGTTCAACATTCCCGTACTAAACACATAGACATACGCCATCATTTTCTTAGAGATATGGTAGATAAAGGCCTAATTAACATTGATCATATTGATACTAAGTATCAACTGGCTGACATCTTTACCAAGGCCTTAGACCATGAGAGATTTTCTAGCTTGAAAAGATCTCTTGGTCTTTGTAATCTCTGAGTCTGTTCGTCTGTGCTACCCCAGGTGATGTTATCACTCAGGGTAACACTTGTATATTAGTGTACTTTTTTCTTTGATTATTTACTTAAAAAAATGTTTTATGATTGGTTTAAATCTGGTTAGCTTAGTTCTAACAGTGACACATGCTGATTTTTTTGTTATGGTAGGTTATTATTTAGGTTAGCACGTCTGATATCATTCCCCTTCATATGCTTAAAGTGACAAAGTCACTAATATTTTCTTTTTGATAAATAAAAGACAGAGGCATTTATCCATACTATTCTCTCGAGCTCGGGGCACGGTGTTCGCTGTAACGATGTACTCTTGCCAATGAGAATGTATGAGGTGATGTATGCTAAGTATTAGGGACATGGAGTTCGCCACTACAGTGTACCCTACTTGAAAGGCATAGATCACTTGGTCTCTACACTTGAAATATAACTTGAAGCACGAAGCTCGTTACTACGATGCTTTCTTGTTTAAAAAAGTGTATTGAGACGTGTTTAACAAGCAATGTACTTAAAAAATATATATATATAGGCATATAATGCCTAAAGTGCATGAAAAATGCTCAGCTTGTTATGCCTGAAGTGTCTAAAAAGGCTAAGCTTATTATGCCTCAAGTGTTTGAAACTGAAAATTATTTATCAAGGGGTTTTATATCATATGTGTTATCCTACGTGTTGCCATCATTGCCTTAACACATTTGTGTGTGCTATATTAGTTTTTTTTATTTATTATTTTCTTATTTTCGAAATATTGTTGATTAATTTCTCAAAATCTGAAAGTCTTTTTAATTAAAGAGTTTACGATTTTGAAAACGTCTTCAACAAGTTTCCTTTATTTTTGGTAAACTTAATTAGGTAACTAACCCATATTTATTTTAATTTGTGCATATAATGTTTTGGGCTTAGTTACAAATTATTTAGTTTACTTATTTTTTTATTTTTTTTACGTTTTTACTTAAAAAAATATATATATATCATTTTTTAAATTTACAACCGTGTTTTTTTCTTTAAGTCGGTTGGGGGTTAAAAGAAAAGATGTGGTTAGGGTTGTTTTTAAATTGTGTGGATAGGAATAAAGGAGAGTTTTAATAGGGGTTAGTTAGGATTTAAGTTGTCAAATCAAATTAAAATTTGTGTTCCCTATCTAATCACTTCTCTATTTTCACTCAAACTCTTCCTATTTTCTCTCTCTATCCGTTACCATCTCTCTCTCTCTTAAACCCTCGGTGCAGCGTCTTCTTCTCTCCCAAAAATCCTAGGTCAAAAATTCTTTCCAAAAATTCTCTCAAATCTCCATGGCATCTCCATCCAAAGCTAGTACCGAACCTTCACACACGGACCAAATGGACATCTCACCTAGCATTGCTCCATCCGTGGCTTCTCGTGTGGCCATGGATACTTCCCCAATGATCACTCCAAGCTCTTCTCCACCAACAATGGCGATTGTTCCTACCTCTGGCCCCATTACCTCGTTTGATCAAGGCATTCCTAAAGTGACTCTCATCCCTACCGAGCCAAAAAGGAAGAGGAAAGCCCCAACTGCCAAGCTGTCTCCCCAAATCGCAAAAAGGAGGTCTTCCAACCGCATTAGATCAATCAGGTCCAAGGCAACTTCAAATACCTCTCTTGATCCAGTTGAAGTCTCAGAAAGCTCTATTGATGTGTCCTCACCCCATGTGAGTGACGAGAACTTTGAAGCAAACAAGGAAAAGGAGCCTTCTGTGGACTCATTTGATGCTTGGGTAGATGGTGATGAAGAGGAGACTCTCTCTGATTATCAGAAAAAGAAGGCCAAGGGCAAAACTGTGAGTGCTACCAGAAGTGCTAGCAAGAAGAGGATATCATCTGAGGTAACACTTGCCCCCTCTTCTGTTCCTAAACATTCCTCTAGTGATAATTCTGGTGATGAGGTTACTCAAACTGAAGAGGATAAAGCTTTTCCAAAACCTTTTCTTACTCTGGAATATTATAGGAAAGAAAATATGGAACTTTGGTTAAATAGTCTGAGTAAGAGAATTTTAAAAGAGAAGCACATTGATGAGGGTCAGTTGGAAAAGGAAGGAGTGGTTCAGTTTTTAAAGGACAGGAATTTTATTAATGCTAATAATCATGCATCAGTTTTTGTTGAGAGTGTCATTCGCAATTTCTTTGCCAATTTGCATGCTCATTTGGATGATGAAGGGTCTGCTAAATATGGAAAAGTGTTTGTTAGGGAAAGAGTCTATTCTTTTACTCCAGCCCTAATCAACAAAGTTTTAGGCCTCCCTAATGTAGATGATGAGAGCATTAGGGTCAATAGAGATGAAATGGTAAAATTGCTCACTCACAACAAACTGCAGTCTTGGCCTTTGAAAGAGAAACTTCATGCTTCTAGATTATCTTCTCTCTATTCTGTACTACACAAACTGTGCATCTTCAATTGGCTTCCTACAACTAATGAACCTATTGTGACATTGGAGCATGCGAATGTGTTGTATAGATTGGGTAAAAATTTAAGGATTAACTTTGGAAGATTAGTGTTTAAACACTTAGCTTCATGGGGTAGAAAAAAGGAAGTGAACATCAGTTTTTTCCCCTGTCCTTCTCTAATCTTCAAAGTTTTGATATTTCAATCCTTGCCCATTGAAGCCTCTGATGTTTTTACCATTGAACCTGAGTACTATACCATTGATCAACAACTGAAAAAAGGCAAAAGGTATACTAAAGATCTTCCTTGGAACAAATCTGATGAAACAACCCCTGCTCCTCCCAGTGCTATCTCACGTGATACCCCAAGTGCTTCCCCAGGTGTTGCCCCTCATACTTTTGCAAGAACTGATGCTGCAAGTATTCTGAACAACATGATAAATCTTTTGGGCAACTCTGGACCATCAATCCCAAAGGCTACAGCTCTCAACTTCCTGCACAAACAGTCAAGTGCAATAGGAGAACTTGCTGAGGGATGGGCTAAGCTTAAGCAGTAATGTATGCTTTTATTGATGAAATTTCTTCCCAAACAGGGGGAGGATCTGCTGCTGCTGGAACTTCTGGAGCTGGTGCTACTGCAGGTGCTACCACCAGTGCTGGCCCAAGTGATGGTGGAAGTGATAGGGAAGGAGATCAGGAGGAAGGAGATGAAGAAGAGGAGTTTGAAGAAGAAGAAAACTGAACCTGAAGGTTGACAAACCTGAAGGTTGATGTTGCCGCTATCATATGGGTGACTGTTTTTGTGGTGGTCCATAAAAAAAAATTCTGTTATTTTGGTTATGGTGGTGGTTCTCTAAACAATTTACTTTTATTTTGTTTATTTTTGCTAAAACACTTTAGTTGGTTTGTTAATAACTTAATCTGCTAGGTTGTTTTTTAGTTTTTGGATGATATTTGCTACAATGGTTATGGTTTTTAATGGTTACTTAGTTTATTTCAAAAACTTTTTAAAAGTTTGAAATAAATTAGTTTATTATGATAAATCATTGTTTAGGATTAGCTCCTTGATTAAGGGGGAGTTAATTTTTTGTGGAGATATTATTCTATGTTCTATGCTCTGTACATTTGTATATAGACTAATCCTACGGGACGGCACATTGAGTTTGGAAAGAAATATCCAACTAAGGGGAGATTGTTAGTGTAATCTGCAGTGATATCGCAGATGATTTCCCAAAAGTCCAGGTGATATCGCGAGATGATTTCTGGATCGAAAATTATATAGTTGTATATTTCTTGTTTGTTATTTAATAGACTAACGTGCTAATATGGTCTGTATAGTCTATGGTTTATGGTTATATTTCAGGGTGCAATAGCATCAAAGAAGGAGCTAGACACGTGTGGAAATTGGAAGAAAAGAATTAATACATTTTATGTATTAATTCGTAACTTTGGCAAACAACAACAACACGTATGGAGACTTTGTCAAAGGTTGTTGCTGAGTTATAGAAGAAGTACAAGGATGATAAAGCAAAGGAGTACAAGGCGTGGAAGCATGGCTTGAAGATTAAACAACTCGGTTGCTACAAAATAGGAAGTGAGAGCTAGAATTGTGAAAACAACTTCACCCACTCTCCCTACACTTCCTCCACGTGCAAGACCAGCCCCAAGGCTGTTATTGGAGTAGCCTTCAAGTAATTGAAGACTATAAATAAGCTTGGAAGGTTTATTTAAAGATATGCCAATTAGATCATCACATTCACACCTTCGAAAAGCTTAGAGATAGAGTTCTTTGTTTGGTTCTTTTTAATCCTTTCTCCCTTGTAATTTCGCACTTGATTACTTTGGTATCAAGGTGTGTGAAGGCTAGGATAGGATTCCGTTCTTTATCTCTTGTTCCATAGAGCTTAAAATAGATATAGCTATAGGGAACTTTCGGCTTTGTAACTTCATTCATAGTGATTATAAAGTCTTGCCTAAGAGGCACTCTCAAGTTATATTTATATAACTTGAGAAAAACAATTTTGGTGTTTTTATTCCGCTGCAAACTCTTTTACAAAATTGTTTTATTTTTGAAGTGTGTGTGTGTGCCATCCCAAGTGCTATCGTTGGTGCTGTTATCACCTTGGATATCACTTGTGATTCAAGCCGTGACAATTTCAAGAATCTCCTAGAAGGAGAAGGTTTCTAAGATTGTGTTTTCTAATCTAATAAAAGGATTAATCTCCTAGAAGGAGAAGATTTCTAAGATTGTGTTTCCTAATCTAATACAAGAATTATGTTTCCTAATCTATTTATTACAATATATACTTGAATATAATATAATGATATTACATTCCTAATACATAGACACTGCAAATCATGCTTGTGTCGTGAAACGGTTCAGAACATAGATATAGAATATAGATAGGTTTGCTTTGTTTTTTGTTTTTAGTGTGTTGACTTTGTTGATTGTTTCATCGGGTATGGCCGGACTTTTTATGTTCGAACCGCATGAACCCACTTGCCTACCAGGCCAGGCCAAAGAGGCCCAATTTTTTTCGGGCCTTCTAATTTGAAGCCCAAGCCCTTAAAAAATCGGACGGGCTGTACCGGACCTAGGGGCTGAACTCGATTTTTACAGCTCTACGCGGGATGGAGCGAGTAGTTTTCAACTTGGGTTGATTTTAGTAATTGAACTTGGTCAATTTTTTAATCAAAAATAAGCAAAACTAATTTATAAAAGTGAAAATATGAGTAATGCCACTCCTATTGTTGCATTTTCAACTAAGGGTATTTTTTGCTTTAGAAAAAAAACAAAACTAGGGGTACTTTTAGAAATATAACTTGTCAAATTCGTAAATTGGGTTAAGAAATGTAAGCCCTTAACAATTTCATTTTAAGGACATCCTTACTCTGGTGGTTTATGAGTCCGTCACGTTATCATTTTATACATTCTTATTCATATAAATTTCTAACAATTTTTTCCTTTACACTCATAAACTTTTACAAAAAATTTTAGAAACATTTTTTTAAAAAAGTTGACATTTATTTTTATTAAAAAAATAAAAAATAAACATTTATTTCAGGATAATAAAGTACCATTTTATTATTTAAATCAAATTATTCAATAAGCAAAAAAAAAAAAAAAAGACAGTACAAATGGCCAATTTCCGTCTCTCTTTGCTGAGATGGACTCCACCTGACCGTAAATGATGCCTTAAAGCTCACTCCAGAAAACAGCACAACACAAAAGTGTTTGTTTTGTGGATAAACACAATTTACACTCACCTATGCACCAACACACAGGAAAGAAAAAGAACGGGGTTTAGACATTTTTCAATATATACTCCCTTCGTTTCACGTGAATGCAAACTTATTTTTATTTTGATCCGTCCTACGTGAATGCAAACTTTTCAAAATGGCAAAGAATATTCACTATTCCACCTACTCATTCTCTCTCCTACTTCACTTTTATACTCACAACATTCTCTCTCCTCACTATTCCTCCCACTCATTCTCTCTCCTATTTAATTTTTCATACTCACAATATTTAACTTTTTCTCTTTCTTATATCACTTTTTCTTAATTTCCACACCCAAAAAATTAGTCCACATTCACGTGGGACGGAAGGAGTATATTTTTTATCTTGAGATAAATGCCCCGCCAACAATCAAATAACTAGTGAATCTAAATATTTTTCAAAAATTATACTACTAATTGTTGGTTTTTAAAATTGAAAGGCTCTACCTCCTCCTCTGCCCCTTCCTCCCATACTTCTCAAATCGTTCACGTCTCTCTCCTTATATTTTATGAGGCCGAGATTATTTGGCAAGTATAGGTATCAATACGAAATTTATCGTTTGTGGTACAAATAGTAACAAATCGGCATAGTTCGCTCGAAAAAACTTTATTAGTATCAATAATTTACGGATCTCGAGTTCTTTTTTGTTTGGGAAATTTAATTTGAACATGCATATATACAGTTCTAATATAACACAAAATCAAAAGAAAAAAGGAGAATCAATTAAAACTAGATTCAAAATGTTAATAAAACTAGCACTAGATACTTGTTTACTGGATCTAATAAACCTCATTTACCTTAAAATAAATAAAAAACATTTACTCACTCCATAGTCGTGCTACCTAACTTCACATTTCAAAAGCATTAGAGCTACCTCTTTCAAATTTCAATGGGGAGGATTGTTGTTCATCGACGACAACAGCTTCTTCTCCGCAATTTTTCTCAATGAATGCAGCTGTTCGATCGAGTAAACGCACAATCCTCTTGAATACAGAGCCGTTTGAGCAACAGGTGAGTTCACCAGCACCTGTAACAGTTGTTGCCTGTTCAACCTACCTAATGCGCCGTAGTAATTCAAGCCGTTAGGGTTTTCGCTCGAGAAATTGCCGTCACCGGTGCCGGCTTCACGAGGCATGGAGTGGAGGACGCTGATTTGCGCCTGGAGAAACCTGATGTACTTGTGCGCCTCTTCGAGCATCGTCGCCGAGTCCATCTTTGTGTCCCATGGTAAAAGCTTCGCTAGGCTCCGTGTCTTCTCGCTCAGCGTATAACGTCGTTTACGTGCTACGTCAGCCGGCGTGTTCCTAGCCGGAGTCGGAGATGGATTTACACCCGCAGCAACGTTGTTAGCTAACTCGAAGCCTTTGAAGAGTGATGCTAGAAAATACGCATCCATTGTCGGCGACGGTAACTCCAATGACGAAGATTGGCTTCGCTTACGAGAGGCCGCCGACGACGACTCGGTTACAGCGTAATTTTTAACGTGTTCTACTGACCGGAGATCCGGTAACTGGCCGAAACTGTTCGGATAAAAAGGATTTGAAACCGGAACAGAGCTTTTCGGGGTAACAAAACCGTACGGAAACGTTAACTCCGGCGACGGCTCGTATTTCGGCATCTTAAGCCTAGTATCCGTCTCCATGAAATCATAAGACTTCATTTCCCGACGATGATCAACCACTTGTTTTCCACGTGCAATAGCCTGCAAATCGCCGGCAGAAGTAACCGGTTCCTGCATGGAACTGATGGAAGACGTATACTGATCAATAGCAGGAAGTAAAGCTCTCTCCTGATTTAGGCTCACCAACTGAAAACCCAAGCCGGTCAGATAAGGATCCGCCGGCGAGTACTCTCCAGAAGCATACATTGATCGGAAATCTCTCTCCATTGTTATCTCTCACTTATAGAAATACACACACACAGTCGGCCATTGTAGGGGCGAGTATATATAGAGAAGCCAGGTGGACACGTGGCAATCGGGGGGGTGAGGTGGTGGATGTACAGGACGTAACGGCGGCGAAATGATATTTGTTGGTAGTACAGTACGTGGCTGTAACAGATGATGTCCTTTTTGTCGGAGGTTTGTCGCTCAGATTAGCCGGAGAAACAACAAATTTTGTTTGTCTTATTTAAAAAAATATACTTCCTCCGGCCCAGCGAAAGAGCCATTTATTTCCTTTTTGGGCGTCCCATTTAAAAAGCCACTTTCCCAAAAAGGAAACCTTAAATCACTATTCTCTCCACTCATTCTCTCTCCTACTTTACTTTTACACTCACAACATTATCTTTCTTACATCACCTCCCACTCATTCTCTCTCCTATTTAATTTTTCATACTCACAACATTTAAACTTTTTCTCTTTCCTACATCACATTTCTTATTTTGCGTGTCGGACAAATTTACCGACTCTTTCGCTGGGACGGAGGGAGTACTCCCTCATTCCCGCTCTGAGGACATTTTTGTGCCCTTACACTGAAATTAAGAAAAATGATTTAAAAAAGAGAAAACAGTGTACTCCCTCCGTCCCGGTAGAAGCGTCACCCTTTTAGGGATGACGCGCAAATTAAGAAAAAGTGTGGGAATAAAAAATATTGTGAGTGTAATTTGAAAATAGGAGAGAGAATTAGTGGAGGAAATAGTAAATTTTAAAAGTGTTGTGAGTGTAGAGGAGAGAGAATTAGTGGAGGGAATAGTGGATGGAATAATAAAATATTAATAAAAGTTTCCTTTTTAGGAAAGGGTGACGCTATAAACGGGACGCCATTTTGGGTAAAAAGTGACGCTTCGGCCGGGACGGAGGGAGTATAGTGAAATAAATGTTGTGAGTGAAATGTGATGTAGAAAAGAGAAAGTAAAATAGGAAATAGTTAGTTGATATTTATTATGAGAGTATGATAAGTGGATCCCACAAATAAAGAAATAATAATTTTTTTTTCATTTTTGAGTTGTGCCCTTTCAAACGAAACGTCAAAAAAGAAAATTTATGCCATTTCAGGCAGGACTGAGGGAATAATGTATTTGGAGACTCTATTTAAATAGTGATACTGTAAAATGAAATTTATGCAAAATGAAATTTATGCTGTGAAATGTAAAATGTAATTTTATGTACTCACTCCGTCCTTAAATACATGCTCCATCAGTTTCAGTCCAAACTTCACTATTTTGAGAGTGACACAATATTTAAGAAAATTGTTAAGTGAAAAATGATTGTGAGAGAGAATAAATGAGTGTGTATGACAAGTGAGACCCACAATTTAAATATGTGAGGGAGAAAAATTAGTATATATAACAAATGGGCTCCACAATTTATGAATGTGATTATAAGAAGTGGGATATGTATAATAGAATATTAATAAACCTTTTTCATTTTAGAAATTGTGAAGCTTCTACCGAAATATCCATTTGGGTAAAATGTGAAGTTTCGTGCGGGACGGAAGGAGTATATGAAAAATTCTATCATCAATTTGAAAATATTTGTTTTTTTTTTAAATATAATCTCAAAATAAAAATACTTTCAGACATTAAGTTTTGTATATATAAGGATAAAATTATTTTCATGAGTATTTTTTTGGATCAAAAATTTAATTGAAAATCGATATTTATTTAGGAACATGGGAGTAATAAAACATGTACATTTTATGTGAATAATTATTTTTTTATCAAATTGAATAATTTTTTGATACCTTTTCTTCAAAAAAAAAATTGTTTTGAATTAAGTTTTTATCATTCTAAAAGTTTTAAAATTAATAGAAAAGATTATTTATGAATTTTTTCTCTTAAATTTAACATTTTAAAAATAATTCTTAAATATAAAATGATCATTCATTTTTTTAACAAAAGAATTAACTCATTTTCACTGTTTTCAAATAAATTAACATAATATAAAGTATAAATATAAATATAACTCACCTAATATAAAAATTTGATGTATAACAGTTAAAGTGCACATAGACTATCAAAGACTTTCTGGTAAATCGATATCCGAAATCCTTATACCGTTATACGAAACAAGTCGTATTTTGATTTATTTTTAATAGACTTAGGCCTTGGGTATCATCCAAAATATTTCAAATATTAATCTTGTAATAGTTTAAGATATCTATCAATAAAAATACTTCCTCCGTCCCAGTTCATTAGATACCAAAAAAAATGGCACACATATTAAGAAAAGGTAAGAGAGAGAAAAAGTGGAGAGAGAATATTGTGAGTGTAAAAGTAAAATAGGAGAGATAATGAGTGGAAGAAATAGTTAGGAGAGAGAATGTTGTGAGTGAAAAAATAAAATAGGAGAGAGAATGAGTGAGGTAAATAGTGAAGATTTCTTTTCATTTTGGGTAAGTATTAATTGATGTGGAACGAAACAAAAAGAAAATAAATATCAATTGAACTGGGACAGAGGGTGTATTAAATATCTTTTTAAAAAAAATTGTACACAAACTATTTTAAATTTGTTTTTTTTCTCGTAGTTTATCTGAACCGTTGGATTAATGTAAGAAAGAGGATGATCGGAGGGGTGATATGAAGGGTGTGGTTGGTGCGTGTTTTTGGTTACTGGGTGTTGTCGGGTGTCGCGCCAAAGCTGCTGAGTCAGGAGGATGACCTTTTATTTACTTGGGGAGGAAGGTTTTAACTTTGTTGTACTACCTCCGTTGTATCTCAACTTTCCTTTTAAAATGTCACATTTAAAATATTTCAATCCAAAAAAAAAAAAGTTTTTTCATTACTTTTTTATTTATGGGACTCACTTGTCATACTCATAATAAATATCCATTAACTATTTTCTACCTCACTTTCTCTTTCCTACATTACTTTTTATATTCACAACATTTATTTCACTATATACTTTTTGCATTACATATATTCATTCTTTTAATTCCCGTGCAATAGTATTTTTGGGACACTTACGGAGGGAATATTATTTTGAGGTGGAGGGTGAAATCAGGGGCGGAGCCAGGAATTGCCCCAGGGGGGCAAGATTTCACGGGGGTTCGAAAAAAAAATTTCGGGTCGGACAAGTAAAGAATGAGTCGGATTCATGAAATACAATGTATTTTAGTTAAAAATGTAAAGAATTAAGAAATGGGAAAAGCCTAACTAATTAATTAAGATTGAAAAAATGTGAGGAAATTAGGAGAAAGAGAAAAACAAAACTGTTAAGAAAAAGAAATGGATGGAGAGAAAGAGAGAATAGCAAAGATGGAGGACAAATAAAATTAATTGAAAATGTAGGTAGCAGGGCTTGAACATGGATTTAAAAGGAAACACCAAAGGCTTTAACTTCACCCCTTCTACCGCTGAACCACACCACTCACTGGTGTTAATTTTGAAGTTAATTATATATATACATATATAAAAAAAATATGAGGGGGGGGGGGCAAAAAAAAAATTTTTCCACTGCATTTCCGCCGCTTGCCCCCCCATGCCCCCCTGGTTCCGCCCCTGGGTGAAATAGTAGTTTTATAAAAGAGGAGGGAGAGAAATGGAAAGACACAAAAGAACATGTTGATGAGGGAGAGGGAGAGGACGAGCACGCGACAATAGTATTGGATAATCATGGAGTAGAATTGGTAAAAAAAAATAGAGATCCTCTCCTTTGCATTCTTAATCTTGGCCAATTAAATAATCAAATAAAAAAAAACTTGGCCAGTTTCGTTACTAACAACAAGTGTATAACTCGTGTGATGCACAACATATTATATAACTTTATTTATACAAATTGTGAATATATAAGTGAAAATTATTTCAACATGTGAAATTGAACGGATGATATATAATACATTATACACAATGAAAGAACTTGTGTAATATTAAGTTTAATACGAACAATACATAAGACATACGTTCGAATGTTTATACAAAAGGAACTACTAATATGTAGGAAAATAAATACGGATTACACATTTTGAAAAACATCCTTAAACACAACATTAGTAGTACATTTGCTAGATGAACTATCTTCCGTTGAGTTGGAAATCCATATATGAACGCCGTTCAGATGAGTTGAAAAGGAACTGATTTGTTTTCGTCATAACATTACTTTTATAAGTGAAACATAGTAGTAAATAAATTATATAACTTTACCGTTTTTGATATCAGATAAGTGGGTACGTAGTGCTGACGTGATAACCTTTCGCACTGATCATCCTCAACTGTTTCAACGGGGTGAAATATATCAACAAATGAGATAGCAAGCGAAAAAAATTTATAACTATTACTTTTATAAGTGAAACGTAGCATAATTTCTTCCAAGGATTTTCTAGAAAAATAGTCACGATATAGATATATATGGGAAGATGAAACAATTATAACATTTATTTGTAACAGTAGATACATTAAACATAGTAACACTATCAACAAAAATCCAATAGATGCAAGAATTTGTACAAACTGAAAAAATGGATTATACTCAAAAATAGTAAAAAATGTACATCTCATTAGGAAGAAGAAAAAAAAGGAAAAGAGAGAAAGAGAAAAAATAACCCCGAGCCATAAGAAACATAGCCCAAATTAAACCCTAACCCAACCCAGCCCACATATATATCTAACCTAATCCTCCCCCCGCTCTTATCATTTCTTTCTGCACTCTTCTTCCAATTTCTTCTTGATAATATCATCATCTGAAACCCAATCCCGTCGTTTCACGCCTCATCATCAACCAATCTTTGTTGCTAATACTTACAATAACACTGTTGTTGAAACAATTCATCATTTGTTCCTCTAAATTTCACAAATCGCAAACAATACAAATCATTACAGTCATAAAAGTTTCGAAACACATACGGGGACGAAGTCATGTAAAATCGATGGAAAATTCAGATCTCCGGGATGTCTGTAATGACCCCAATTTCCGGTCAATAAAACATAATTCAATTCATAAATACAATTCCCAAACCAAGGTACCTCAACGGCTAGTACATCCTAACCATAATTCAAATGCGGAAAATAACTGTCTTTCAACCTTAACGACTAGTACATTCACTAGCTTATTCAACTAAACATTAATTAAATGCTTCCATCCTCATAAAGGCGCCGCCATCCTCGTGACAAATCTCTTCCTACTTATTACCTGAGAGGGAAAAAGAATAAAATGGGTGAGCGAACAATGCTCAGTAAGTTCATACGGAATCTCTTCGGGTACTAAGGAGAGATGACCGAAAGAACGAAACCAATCGAATTACTCAACGAAAGGATAGCTATATCAATTAAAGTACAGATACGAGTACAATAACGAAAGATACTTTTCAAATAACAAGTTGTGGCACTATCACAACAATTACAATGAAGACTGTATACTCATATCCGTCAATTCCCATTTACATACCAAGTCCTTTTCCTGGACAAGGCAAAACCAGCTACATACATTTATAGCAAGTTCCATTATGGCTACATACATTTACAACACTTTCATAATAGCTATATACATTTATAGCAATTTACACATTAGCTATGTACATTCATAGCACACACTAGCTATATACATTTATAGCAATCACATACTAGCTATGTGCATCCATAGCAAGTTCCATATTAGCTATGTACATTCATAGCAAGACTCATATTAGCTACGTACATTCATAGCAATATTCATACATAGTATTCATAGTTACAAGAATACTTAAAGCACTTTAGCAATTTCAAATACTAGAGATATCCATTGAACAATACTCATCAATGGTAAGATTATATCAATAGACGTTCGATTCAAAGGAACATTTAGAATCAAGACTACCGGCTACATTGGTAGCAAACAAATATAGTTCATGGAATCCTATCACAAAGAAGGATACTTCAAATACTAAAGAGCGTAATCCCTTACCTCGATTTATTGCTCTTTCCTTGCACCGAGTTCACGCACGAATCTACAATCATGCAAACGGTGTTCTTAGGGTACAAATACCTTTTATTTACTTAACCAAAAAACTAACTTTAACGGCATTGACACTAAGAGTTATTCTTCTTTAACTCTCCTAAAGGTTACTCTTTCACCCCTTTAGATTTATTAGTTTCTTCCTAGGTTTTCTAGGTTCAAAACTTCTTTCATTTTACTTCCACCCATTTCACACACACTAAACACACCTAATTCAGCACCTACAAACACCCATAAACACACACACACTAACCCTACTGCACACATGCACTCACCCACACACACACAACCTACTACACACACATACACCCTCTGTACAGCCGTCTGTACAGCCACTGTACATGCACACACACCTTACTCACACTCCTAACACACCCACGACTCACACACACACACCCACCCTAACCCTAACCCCCCCCACACGACTGACTCGACCCCCACACACACACGGTAGCCATTCACACCCACACAACAGACACATACGCACACTCACTGCACATAAAATACACACATACACCACCCTAGTTCATTATACGATTCCTAGCATGACATACTTGAATCAATATTCAATATCTTTCATGCCTAAATCATTGGTTATAATCAAACAATAATGTTTCAGCATTCATTCATCAGCAATCTGCCAAATTCTTGGTTATAATCAACAAATAGTGTTTCATAATTTATTCATCACAATCCAATTTCCCCTTCAACGATCTTGCATCAGATTTCTAGGGTTCTTTCTATGATTTTATAAGATGTCCTATCCTAGAAATCAAGCAAGGGAAGTATTGGTTACCTTTGTCTAACTCAATCACCAACAATGGAGTCGTCCTTCTTGCCGTCACCTTCTTCTCCTTCTTCTGTTGGCGTGACTTCCTTCTATCAGCCCTCTCTCTCTCTCTACGTTTTCTCTCTTTAAGCGTAACCTTCTTTAGCCGTGTCCCTCTCTTTATTTATATCCCATGCGGCTCCTTCCCTCTTCTCCTTTTGCCGTTGGAAAATATGAAGAGGCTCGACCCCTTCTTGGCTTCCGTCTGTTACTACTCCCAAGGGTCTCAAGGTTTATGAAATATCTTTGTTTCATGGGTTTCCTTAACCCAAAATAATCAAGTCCAAGTCAAAGGAGTAAACTCAATTTAGGTAACCTAATTCTAATAGACTAGACCCATTTAATTTACTAGGCCCATTTAATTTAATCCATATAGGAAAAGAAATAATCCAAATAATTAATTAAATAGCTAAAATAATTAATTAAAGGAAAAATATTTACTAAATAAATAGTATCAACTTTTAGGGTTGTTACATTCTTACCCCCTTAAAAGGGTTTGGTCCACCAAATCAAACGCACTCACTTCGAAAATAGGGCGGAATACGACCCCTCGTATCTCGCTCTCGAGCTCCCACGTTGCTTCTATTTCTGTGTGGTTGCTCCACTGCACTTTCACGTACGGAATTATTCGTTCTCTCAAATTCTGATCTTTCCGATCCACAATTTTCATAGGTTGCTCATCATAACTCAGATCGACACGAAATCTGAGCTGTCTACACTCAATCACATTACTCGGGTCAGAGATGTACTTCCTCAACATCGAGACATGAAATACAGTATGCACTCCAGCAAGTACAGGTAGTAAGGTTAACTTGTACGCCACCAACTCCACTTGCTTCCAAAATCTCAAACGGTCCTATATACCCTTTAACTCTCACTTCTATGCTTGAAACCTCAATGTTATTCAATGCACTTACCCCCTTAGAAATCAACGTTTCTAAGGTTCCTCGATCCTTCCTACTCACAGCATCTGCCACCTTATTGGCCTTTCCGGGGTGATACAAAATCGTGCAATCATAATCCTTAAGTAGTTCTAGCCATCTTCTTTGCCTCATATTCAATTCTTTCTGAGTGAAGATATACTTAAGACTCTTATGATCCGTATAAACCTGACAAGTTACTCCATACAATTAATGTCTCCAAATTTTCAACATAAATACCACGTCTGCTAACTCCAAATCATGGGTGGGATAATTCTTCACATGATTTTTCAGTTGTATTGACGCTTAGGCTATAACCTTATCATTTTGCATTAACACGCAGCCTAACCCCTTAAGTGATGTGTCGTTATAGATCACAAATCCATCCGATCCAAATGGTAAAGTAAGGACAGGTGCGGACACTAACCTTCGCTTCAATTCCTAAAAACTTTCCTCACATTTTTCCGACCAAACAAACTTTGCTCCTTTCTGTGTTAATATGTTAACGACACTGACATCTTTGAGAATCCCTCGACAAATCTCCTATAATATCCTGCAAATCCCAAGAAACTTCTTATTTCGCTAACAGTGGTCGGTCTCTCCCAATTCACTATCGCCTCTATTTTTTTGTTGGATCCACTTCAATTCCATCCTTAGATATCACATGCCCTAATAATGCCACTTTCTCAAGCCAGAATTCACACTTTTTGAATTTCACATACCACTTTTGTTCCCTCAAAATTTGCATTACTAACCTCATATGTTTTTCATGTTCTTTCTTGGTCTTAGAATATACCAGAATATCAGCTATACATACAATTACACACTTATCAAAAAATTCCTGAAATGTTCATCAGCTCCATAAATACTGCTGGCGCATTCGTCAGTCCAAACGGCATAACCAAAAACTCTTAGTGACCGTACGTTATCCTAAAGGCCATCTTCGAAACATCCTCCTATTTCACTCTCAATTGATGATATCCCGATCTCAATCTATCTTCGAGAAATAACACGCTCCCCGAAGTTGATCAAACAATTCGTCAATCCTCGGTAACGGATACTGATCTCTCACCGTCACTTTGTTCAGTTCTCGATATTCGATACACATCCTTAAAATCTTTTATCACTGATAAAGAATCTATGCTCACTTATTTCTTGTCCGTCTCGCCAATATAGGCCAAGAACCCTTCACATCCTTTTCTTAACATCTTCCGAGCCTTCATTATCAAAATAAGCCCGATCGGATTCTCGGTTCCGATCCTTGAAAATAAAACTCTTCTCCAGATAGCAATCTGAAATGTACTTCCTTCCTAAAGCAGTCTACCTTAGCATGGTACGCAACTAACCAATCCATCCCCAGGATAATGTCAAATTCGTTCATTTCTAATTCAATAAGATCAACCTCAAGTTCTCTACCTTCTATTCTCAGAGGACACATCTTATAAACAGATGAGATAGGGATTTGCTCTCTAGTCGCAGTATCTATCACCAAAGGTATTTCTAACGCCTCAGGTTTCAATTTCATGCATTTCACTAAACGAGTACTAATAACAGAATGGGTAGCGCCAGTATCAATCAATGCATACATACTACGAGTAAAAAATGAAGTGTACCTGCCACGACGTCATTAGTGGCTCTTGGGTTATGGACATTTCCAGTTCGAATGCCCTACTTTATCACAGTTGAAGCACTTCCTATCTTTAAACCAACATTCATCAGTCTTATGACTCCTTTCACATACTTTGCACTTTTCCTCGGATTCTCTTTCTTGAGTGCCACTTCGATTCCCGTCTCTGCGGTTACCGTAGTTCTTGTTCGGATAATTGTTATTAGCAACCTCTTTCCCACGGTTCTCGTCCGTAGCCTTCCTCTTGTTGTTGGTTCCATCTCGATTCCCATTATATCCCCGGTTTCCACTCGACTCTTTTTCTACCATTTTCTTTTTCTCATCCCGCCTACTGCGGAAACTGTCTGCCTCCTTTTCTACCACTCTTGCTCTGTCCAGCACTTGACCATAAGTCGACAACAGTAGCGGAGTAACCTTGTACCTGATCCTGTCACTAAGACCAGCCTCAAATTTCCTTGCCTTCTGCTTTTCATTGTCAAAGAAAGTCGGGGCAAATTCCATCAACTCGGTGAACTTTACACTGTATTCATCCACTGTTAAACTCCCTTGAGTCAGCATCATAAACTCTGCCACTTTGGCATCCTGAACGCTCGCCGGATAGTACTTTTTATTGAACACGTTTTTGAACATCTCCCAGGTGAAGTTACCGTCTCCACGTGCACTGGCTGCCCTCTTCTCGGCCTCCCACCATTTCAAAGCTTTTCCTTTCAACATAAAAGTTGCAAACATTACCTTTTTCTCATGAGTTCAAGTCAATGTCTCGAATATCTTCTCCATGTCTTTAATCCAATATTGCGGCTTCTCCTTTGGAGTGCCTGAAAATGATTCCGGGTTCCTCTTCTGGAACAACTCCAGTGGATCCCTCAATGGTACAGCTTGCGGCTGTGGCTGAGCTAAGGCTGCTACTAACTGCCCAATTCCCGCCACCGTCTGATTCAGTGTCTGAAGGAGGGTTGCCATATCAGTGTCGGCTTGCTCCTGACTAGGTCCGTTGTCATTTCCGGAGTGGTTGTTGTTGTTCCCCGACATCTGAAACAATATAATGCCCTAATTAGGGTTTCCACTCTAAGCGTTCTCACTCACGCCAATACTAGCAATACACAATGCTACAACTTTTATACCAATTAAAACAAGCAGTCTTATCAGACTAAACCTTTAATTCATAGGTCCAATCACTAGACCATTGATCTCTTCAATAGATCGGCATTACTCTCATAAGTCATTTCAACAGACTTTATTGATCGCTTCAACAGACCAACAATACTAATACTCATACTTGCTATTCCTATAACATTCACTTAAATTAGGGCGTCTCAACAGACCAAAACATTCAAATCATAGGTCATTTTACTAGATCACCAATCGCTCATTAGATCGGTTAACACATTCGTAGGTCGTTTTAATCGACACAAAATTAATCACACTTGGCTGTTTCATTCAGCCGATTAACATATACTTTTGGTCGATTCACTAGACCAATCTTTCTTGTTCCCATTAACACATTTAATTAACATTTAAGGAACAAAATCATGCAATCATATATCAAAATGCGGAAAAGTTTTATTTGATAAATAACTTTGAAGGGAAAACAATCGTTTCATAAGTTCTTTAATTCTCACTACTCCCCTTTCTAGAATTAAAACCAAATCACTCCACCTTCCGTTTCCAATCTCACTTTCTTCCTAAAACTTACTTTAGGTTTTCCACTAGTCACTTCCTCTTCCTCATCATCTTCAATCATGATTGGAGACGCTTCGGTCCCTTCTAAGTCTTCAACAAGATTCTTAACAGTTACTTCTTCAATATTCTGAATGGTAGGGATCACTGGTTCTATTTGGTTCCCTTTCCTAGCATTAGCAGCCTTAAGATCTTGCAACTCGTGGTAATATCCGTAAGCCTCTTCCCTAATAAGCAACCCACTCTCTTGCCTTAATTAATTATTCTCTTGTCTGCATTAACTCTTCTTCTGCCCTTTCCAAGTCTTTGCTCGTTTGTGCTGCTTTCACTACAGCTTCAATCCTCAGTCTCTGCTCTTTTCTCAAAACCTCCCTAATAGCTTCCATTTCCTACAATAAAAGAACTACTCATCAGTATTTTATAAACCTCAAATACAGAATAGTAAATCATAATCATAATTGCATATCCTCAAATGTAAGTCTTCTAGACTCCCAAGTGAATTCTTAGTTATTCTCCTAGAGAAATCTTTTCCTAAAATTCTCCGTCCCAAAATAAGTTCTAGGTAGGCCCAATCATGGTTAAGTACTACTCTCTTCTAATAGCCTTAACATTCTAAGTTCTCCCATGTGACCTAAAGCCATAACTTTGATACCAACTGTAACGACCCCAATTTCCAGTCAATAAAACATAATTCAATTCATAAATACAATTCCCAAACCAAGGTACCTCAACGGCTAGTACATCCTAACCATAATTCAAATGCAGAAAATAATGGTCTTTCAACCTTAACGGCTAGTACATTCACTAGCTTATTCAACTAAACATTAATTAAATGCTTCCTTCCTCATAAAGGCGCCGCCATCCTCGTGACTAATCTCTTCCTACTTATTACCTGAGAGGGAAAAGAATAAAAGGGGTGAGCGAACAATGCCCAATAAGTTCATACGGAATCTCTTCGGGTACTAAGCAGAGATGACCGAAAGAACGAAACCAATCGAATTACTCAACGAAAGGATATCTATATCAATTAAAGTACAAATACGAGTACAATAACGAAAGATACTTTTCAAATAACAAGTTGTGGCACTATCACAACAATTACAATGAAGATTGTATACTCATATCCGTCAATTCCCATTTACATACCAAGTCCTTTTCCTGGACAAGGCAAAACCAGCTACATACATTTATAGCAAGTTCCATTATGGCTACATACATTTACAACACTTTCATAATAGCTATATACATTTATAGCAATTTACACATTAGCTATATACATTCATAGCACACACTAGCTATATACATTTATAACAATCACATACTAGCTATGTGCATTCATAGCAAGTTCCATATTAGCTATATACATGCATAGCAAGACTCATATTAGCTACATACATTCATAGCAATATTCATACATAGTATTCATAGGTACAAGAATACTTAAAGCACTTTAGCAATTTCAAATACTAGAGATATCCATTGAACAATACTCATCAATGGTAAGATTATATCAATAGACGTTTGATTCAAAGGAACATTTAGAATCAAGACTACCGGCCACATTGGTAGCAAACAAATATAGTTCATGGAATCCTATCACAAAGAAGGATACTTCAAATACTAAAGAGCGTAATCCCTTACCTCGATTTATTGCTCTTTCCTTGCACCGAGTTCTCGCACGAATCTAAAATCATGCAAATGGTGTTCTTAGGGTACAAATACCTTTTATTTACTTAACCGAAAAACTAACTTTAACGGCCTTGACACTAAGAGTTATTCTCCTTTAACTCTCCTAAAGGTTTTCACCCCTTTAGATTTATTAGTTTCTTCCTAGGTTTCCTAGGTTCAAAACTTCTTTCATTTTACTTTCACCCATTTCACACACACTAAACACATCTAATTCAGAACCTACAAACACCCACAAACACACACACACACTAACCCTACTGCACACATGCACTCACCCACACAAACGCAGCTTACTACACACACATACACCCTCTTTAGCCCTCTGTACAGCCAATGTACATGCACACACACCTCACTCACGCTCCTAACACACCCACGACTCACACACACCACCCTAACCCTAACCTCCCCCCCCACACGCCTGTCTCCACCCCCACACATACATGACAGCCATTCACACCCACACAACAGACACATACGCACACACACTGCACACAAAATATACACATACACCACCCTAGTTAATTATACGATTCCTAGCATGACATACTTAATCAATATTCAATATCTTTCATGCCTAAATCCTTGGTTATAATCAAACAATAATGTTTCAACATTCATTCATCATCAATCTGCCAAATTCTTGGTTATAATCAACAAATAATGTTTCATAATTTATTCATCACAATCTGATTTCCCCTTCAACGATCTTGCTTCAAATTTCTAGGGTTCTTTCTATGATTTTATAAGATGTTCTATCCTAGAAATCAAGCAAGGGAAGTATTGGTTACCTTTGTTGAACTCAATCACCAACAATGGAGTCTTCCTTCTTGCCGTCACCTTCTTCTCCTTCTTCTGTTGGCGTGACTTCCGTCTGTCAGCCCTCTCTCTCTACGTTTTCTCTCTTTAAGCGTAACCTTCTTCAGCTGTGTCCCTCTCTTTATTTATATCCCATGCGACTCCTTCCCTCTTCTCCTTTTGCCGTTGGAAAATATGAAGAGGCTCGACCCCTTCTTGGCTTCCGTCTGTTACTACTCCCAAGGGTCTCAAGGTTTGTGAAATATCTTTGTTTCATGGGTTTCCTTAACCCAAAATAATCAAGTCCAAGTCAAAGGAGTAAACCCAATTTAGGTAACTAATTCTAATAGACTAGGCCCATTTAATTTAATCCATATAGGAAAAGAAATAATCCAAATAATTAATTAAATAGCTAAAATAATAATTAATTAAAGGAAAAATATTTACTAAATAAATAGTATAAATTTTTAGGGTTGTTATATTCTTACCCCCTTAAAAGGGTTTGGTCCACCAAACCAAACACACTCAATTCGAAAATAGGGCGGAATACGACCCCTCGCATCTCGCTCTCGAGCTCTCACGTTGCTTCTATTTCTGTGTGGTTGCTCCACTGCACTTTCACGTACGGAATTATTCGCTTTCTCAAATTCTGATCTTTCCGATCCACAATTTTCACAGGTTGCTCATCATAACTCAGATCGGCACGGAATCTGAGCTGTCTATACTCAATCACATGAATCGGGTCAGAGATGTACTTCCTCAACATCGAGAGATGAAATACATTATGCACTCCAGCAAGTACAGGTAGTAAGGTTAACTTGTACGCCACCAACTCCACTTGCTTCCAAAATCTCAAACGGTCCTATATACCATGGGTTTAACTTCCCGCGTATACCATATACCCTTTAACTCTCACTTCTATGCTTGAAACCTCAATGTTATTCCATGCACTTACCCCCTTAAAAATCAACATTGGTAAGGTTCCTCGATCCTTCCTACTCACAACATCTGCCACCTTATTGGCCTTTCCGGGGTGATACAAAATCGTGCAATCATAATCCTTAAGTAGTTCTAGCCATCTTCTTTGCCTCTGTAAGTACCCAAATTCAGATCGTCCAAATCCGTCAGAAAGTTAACCGAAATCCGTTAACTGGCCCGCTCCAGGTTAACCGGAACTCGTTAAACTCCCCGTTGCTGTGCCAACGAGACGTCCCGGGACTGTCCCGTGCATCCCGACGTCAAACCGTACTTATCACGTGACATCTCACGTAAAAGTATGGCTTTCCCTGAAAAACGCATTTTCCGGCACTTTCCGGGCGTTTCGAACATTTCCTGACCGTTATTTTAAAAAACGGACAAAACCGGGACCGGGGAACGAACTCCCACACTTCTGGTGAGTCACAGGACACGTGTCCTGCATGCCACCTCCCTCTAGTCACTCGTCAATCACAAATCAAGGCCAAAAGACCAAAATACCCCTGGTTTGCAAGCCAAGTCCGGCCGGACTCACTGTGCAATTTTCCTGAAATTGCCAACAAGTCCTCCAGATTTCCAAAATTCCCAAAACCCCTGAAATTCAGTCAAGTCCGGCCGGACTCCTACTGCAATTTTCACCCTATAAATAGAAGTTGCTGTCAAAGGCAAAAGAGAGGATTTTAACACCAAAAAATCACATACCCCACGGTCCAAACTGGTTTCCACCCCTCCCGAGCTCCCGTTTTGTCTCGATTCGCGTGAAACCTTCGTATTTCGATCAAATACGCACCCTACAACTTCGAAACAACCTTTCGAATAACTTTCCGTGTCCCGTGCACACCTCCCGAGCCAAAGGAGTCGACCCTAGCCATAGGTATAACTCCCTCTCTCTGAATCTTCCGTTTCGTCTCGGTTTACGCGCCAGTCGCTATAACTGTTTCGAACGTTATTGTCAAAATGTAGACGCCTCCGTCTAACGGGGTCCGATACGTTTTAGCCCCTCGATCCTCTTCTCTTCCGTAAGAGAAGTAATCACGGGTTAAAACGGCGTTCCGACCCCGTTCCGTTTACTTTCACATTATTTACAATTCCGAGCCGTTTGGCCTCGTTGATCGTCATTTACAATTCCGAGCCGTTTGGCCTCGTTGATCGTCATTTACACTTCCGAGCCGTTTGGCCTCGTTGATCGTCATTTACACTTCCGAGCCGTTTGGCCTCGTTGATCGTCATTTACAATTCCGGATCGTTTGATTCCGTTGACACTGCTTTAAATACTGTCATTTACAAGTCCGATCCGTTTGGATTGTGATAGTATTTACTTTTCAAAAGTCCGAGTCGCAACCCGATTCGTTGATCGCATATCATTTAATACGCATTTTTCCCGTAAAAATCGTTAACAATGTAATGCCCGGTTCAAAACCGGAGTTCGTCCGTCGAACTCTCTTTCAAAACGCGCGACATGACGTTCGGCCTCCGAATGCTCATCTTCAAACTCAAAGCCGCCATTTGACACTTAAAATCATTTAATACGCATTTTTCTCGTAAAAATCGTTAACAATGACTCATTTCAACTCAAACCGACGTTTGTCATTCAAACGCTCGTCTTTTCAAACAAAGTCACCTAATCAACGTTTGTCACTCAAACCAAGATTAAAGCTTGTCATTCAAGCCTCCATTTCAAAAGACACACACACACACACACACACACACGATTTCGAGAAAGGTAGAAAGACTCGTCATGCGAGGCGTTTCGGGCGATCTCGTAATACTCTACCCGAAACGTAACCTGACCTCCGAACCTAACAATCTCTGGTACAAAAAAGCTTTTTACTCGTTTTTGCTGCCAATAAAAATGATCCCCGTTTTCAAAGCCTTTTCCTAAGTTTTTGCTACCAATAAAAACGACACCATTTTCGCAATAGCCGTTTCTCAACGTTTGGGCTCAAAATACAAAATCGCGTGGCGACTCCTCATTCTGCTCCTTCCCGTGAAGCGAGGTCTCAGACACCAACCCCCCGCGAAAGACAACCGCCTTTTCCGCCGCGCCCCGCGCGCGAAAAAATCGGGTAATTTCAGTTGGCGACTCCGCTGGGGAAAAGATACTTTTTTCAAAACTACCGTTGTTTTCTAAAAAGCCTTCCGTGGGTCAAACTTTCGTTTACCCTTCCTCGTTTTCGTGTGTGTGTTACTTTAAACCTCGAACGGTTTTTTTTTCAAAAGGCATTACATTGTCAACTTTTCAAAATCTCACCATGTTTGTGCATCCCCATTCATGTTTGATTTTCATGCTGTCTTTTGAACTGTGCATCATAAATTCTTTAAGACACATTCTGAAAAAAATCTCTGTTTTACTCGTAAAAGAATTTTAGTGACCGCACACTACGCGCACTTGCCTCGGAACACCGCACTTCGCGTGCACTTGCCGCCTCGGTACACCGCACACTACAACCCCTAACCCGGGATGGCCTTATCGCTGCACTCCGATTGGTCCGCGTACACCTTTCGGGCGCACGGGGTCGTCCCAAACATCCCATCCTAGCCCGTGTAAGCCATGCACTCCTTTGTGTCACACTTTGTCCAAGACCCCGGTTGGTTTTTGGCTTAGCTCGTGTCATAAAGCCTAAGTGTATGTTTTTCACGCTCGCCCCGCTCCGAGTCAAGCTCGAGAGTTTTAGACCAAAGGTCGTTCCCGACCCGAAGTCTTGAGCTTTTCACTTGACTTTGACGCGAGCTCTGCCGAAAAATATACCCGAAGGTTCAATGTGACGCCGTGTCACCAAACCTCGCCGTATGTACCGTGCGCCCACAACTTGGCCAACGCTAAAAGCTAAAGGTCTCTCGCACAAGCGAGTCAGAGAGGTCATGCCCAAATTTTGGCACGACTCCCGCCTTAACTTAAGGACGTTGACCTCGACCGTGGCCCGTACGCCGCACACGTCGAAAGTTTGCGTGATCGCCTAGCCTTAAGTTCACTTTTTCCTTTGTCGGTGGAACTCGCTTGCCTTATCGACCTCGCTCGGGATAGTCCGTCACGAGAAAGATGATCTACAATGGAAACGAGGGGCTTATAAGCGTAGTGACGAGATCCACCGATTAGAGCTCTAGGATTAGTTGCGAAAAGGAAGACACGCTCTTTTCCAACCAATTAGGACTCGAGAAAACGCGCTTTAAGTAAACTTTAATCGGTAATCGCACATTGCACAAGCCCGAAAACCTTGAGCCAAATACCCTTTTCCGAAGCCTAAACCCTTCCTTTCGTTCCCTGCAATGAGCGTAAAGTGGTTCGTATTTCCGGCCGCCGCCTTGCCAGATCACGAACGGCAGCCGACAGTTCTTCGGTTCCCTCGGTTCCCTCACCAAGCATTTCCGACATGTCTAGCTCACCGAGAAATCGTGACGGGGAAGGACCCCGCCACCGGTAATGATATGACATTGGAAGAAGCCATCCGGGCTTGTGAGGTTCACAAGAGGCGTAAAGAAGATCGCGAGAATTTCGTGGTACAGGCTTTCCGAATGAGCGTGGTATAGCAGCCTATCCCCGCCCGACGGTACTTTTGTCCCGGTAGAGGATGACGATTCCCAAAACCAGTTCACCAAACCTTCAATCGGGTTCCTCCCCGCCAACTTACGGGATGCCTTCCAACCAAGGAAACAAATGACCTAGGCTCCATGTTGCCACCTCTCGTAGCAACCCCGTCAATTTTGGTCGCCCAGGTGCTACACCCATCACTCAATATCACCAGCGCACCGCTGACCATCTCAGATGCCAATATCCTCAAGGTACCCTCCCGGGTTCGTCCGTGCCTATACACGAATCCCTAAACACCGGGACAAACCCCGATACGCTTCGTAGAAGGCTCCCGTATATTCTCATATACCAAGCCTTCCACCTCCAATCACTACCGCTCACGTGGTAGCACCCGGCGCCGAGCCTCACACCACCACCGGACCCAACCTTAGCCTGGATGGTCGAGCGGATGAAAGACCTGAAAGCCACCATGAGCAGCCAAAGCAAAGCAGAAACGTTCAAATCCACGTATCCGGAATGGTCACGCCTCTCCCCGCCAAGTTCGAATGCCGAGATGGACCGATTCGATGGAACCGAATGTCCTCAAACGCACGTCGACACTTACGTTCTCGGCATGAGCGCAAAAGGAGCAACCCTCCAGCAAATGGCCGACCACTTCCAAAGCATACGCTCAAAAGCTCGCCGTTACGATGGTTTCGAGGGTCAAGCTCGCGGATCGCCACACTGGGAACAGATCGGCAACATCTTCCCGGAACGGCATGCATCCAACTTAGAGTGGGAAACAAGTCGCGAGGACTTAATCACCACCGAGCGTAAAGCGGATGAAAGTGTTGGGGAATTCTACAAGAGATGGAGCTGGAAACTCTCTGAAATCATGGAGCCACTCTCCAAAGACGAACAGATGCGGATCTTCAAGTCTTGCTTGAGACCGTCCATCGAACTCTCATCGGGCCACAATTTCTTCCCGCATCTCCGGGCCATGGTCAATGCCGGCTCACGCTCGAGAAGGATCTCAAGAAAAAGTTGGCTCCGCACACCGTACAGATACCGCTCAACACTCGCATTCAATCCCGCACCGGCCCCGCAAAGGGAAAGATACGTCTGTCAACTACGTCCATCGGGGACAACGGGTAATGTAAATCTACCCCGCAAAGCAACAGCTTCTACCCGAAGCGCCCTGCCGTACACTTCGACAAGTTGGACATGCCACTGAGCAAGATGCTGGAAGGGGTAATCAAGGAGGGTCTCCTTAAGCCCGTGGCCAATTACAAACCCAAAGTTCCCGTAGCCAATGCGGTCAAGAGCAAATACTGCGCCTTCCATCGCATCACGGCCATACCACCGACAACCGTTTGGGGTTACGATACGAAATCCGTAACTTGATAGAAGAAGGCAAGTTAGAGCGCCCCGTGGGCCCAATACGGTCGGGAATCCCTTTCCGAATAATAACGGCGTGAACTCCATTGAGTGGGTGCCCAAGAAGTGTGCTACAGAACCGGTTTCTCCGCCTCTTTCACCTGGATCCTCCTCTAATGTTCACATCGCCTACGATGTTTGTGATCGCTCCGCCGCCCTGGAGTACGAGTCTCGAGAAACTATCCGGAGCAATCCTCCGAGGAAACAGAAGAAGAAATCCTCTCAACAAAGAATCGAGAGAAAGATACGAAGCCGGAGATACCGGTGTAGGTACACTTGGAGAACCCTCCGGAGGTTCGACTACTACGCACCGTACTCCGGCCAGTCCTCTTTGCCTCCGGGCCATGCGGCTCTAGAGCGAGACGGGGGTGGGAAAGCCGAAAAGCCCAATTGAAACCGTAATTCAGACCTCGGGAACACCTGGAATACCTCGGATCTTGATAGTCTTGCGCCGGTGGAAGCCTAACCCTCCGCGGGATCGCCCAAGATTCAACTTGTCCGGCTTCCGAGCCCGGACCGGTAAAGGAAGATCAAGGTCGGCTTGGCAATCGCACTCGATCAATGTGCTAACAGGGCGGCGGCCGCCACGGGCGGCCTCAACATACTCCCGAGGTACCAAGAAAGGCTTTACCTCGCAAGAGGAAGACAGAAACGGATGGGTTTGGATGACTCTCCTTCTACGGATAGAGACGAGATCTACGACTCCCGCACAGTATGGCGGCATGATCACATTCTCGTGATGAAGACTTACCGAGAGACGCCTCGGGGCACAACGAAGCTCGTACATCACTCTCAAACTCAACACCATATTACTCCCCGGAGTATTGGTAGATAACGGGTCAGCCGTTAATGTCCTCCCTCTCAGCATGATGCGAGCTCTCCGCATCCATGAAAGCCATTTGATACCGTCTACTCGGACTATCAAGGCCTACGACAACTCGTCTCGTCCCATCCCAGGGACAGTGACTCTGGAACTTTGGTTCGAAACCCAAATGGTGCCAGCAAAATTCCACGTGATGGACATTCCATCCGAGTTCACGGCTCTTTTGGGACGCCCTTGGCTACACCACATGAAGGCCATAGCTTCCACTCTCCATCAATGTGTCAAGTTCATCAACCGACAGGGAGATCTCGAAGTCATCCGAGGGGACAGTTTCCTCATAGGAAACGAAGCCGAGACAGTAGCCAAACGTGTCCGCACTCAGGCACCGGGGTTACCTCCTTCGAATCAACCAAGGGACTATCGGGGCAAATCTCATCAGAATCCCTCAGAGTCCGGAGATGCTAACTATGTAAACGTACTCGAGCAAAGTGCAGACCACACAGCCCCGATACATCAAGTTCAACTGTCGCTTCCAACACTTGGAGGCAGATTGGAAGGAAACGCTGAATATCGCCATGATACGGGCACATAAACCCCCAGTCTCCAATCGGAGATTCGTCAGCATTCTCCAAACAAACTCTCTGGCCCCGCCAGGTGAAGAGGTTTTTGTGATCAAGGTCAACAAACACCGTCATTCTCGTGATGAATGCATGGAAGTTGTGTGAGGACCCCGACCCGGAACCTACACGTGTTCCGAGTTGGAGCGTCCTCAATCTAACCCAAAAACACTAAACTTTTAAAACTTTACTTGGACTTTCAAACATGAACATGAATAACATAACATTTCAAAAGAACTCCACTCTACTCCACATCGGAGGAGGAGATAACTAACTTTGAAAATAGTTAACTGTTTAGTTACAAAAGATTTAAGGTTATGACGTAGAGTTTAAGATTTATAATTACAAACTCCAAGAATGGAATTACCAAAATACACTTTATACGTCACCCTAAACATACCCCGACAAAACCCAAAAGATTACTCCAAACTCCTTCCCGTCCTTACTTAGCCGGTCCGCCTGTCTCGGGATCTAAAACAGTAAAGGGAGAGGGGTGAGAATAAATCTCAGCAAGCTATTATGGATGCAACAATATGCCAAATAAATGCAACATATAACAAGTCGCACATAACACATTGGGAAAGCTATAAACACATTCCATTACCTTGGTTTACCTTTTCCCGTCGAACAAGTAGTCGTACAACATTGGGTATAATAATACTCCAATTTACGGTGAGCCGCTTAAGCAATACTCACGTCTTATAAGACCCATTTTCGGGGAACCAAATAAGACAAGTAGCAACTCTGTAAGGCTTTTGGCTCAATACAGACGCTATAACCCCAACCTGTGGCCACAGGAGGGGACGGTCACAGATATAACATAATCCGATCACATTAGGTCACACTTCCATAATTGATCGTATTCTGTTATACCCCCAACGTCAGCTGACTCACACATATCAAGCACATAATAGATACTTGAATAAAATCCACAAAAGGGATAAATAATAGCTACATGGTAATATATACTCATGCCCAATCAATATCAAAGTGCAACAATTTATGAATGCACTAAACAATATCAACAACAAGATATATAACATCAAGTAAGGAAATGAGGGATCATTAACCTACCCTACAAATTCCATATACAAGGATACAAGGCCTAAGTGAAGGTTCAAGTTCAATTACCAAGTGGGAGTGTCCAATTATAAGTGGCCAACAACTTGCTAAACGATCCTAGTTCAAATCAAGAAATATTGGTTCAGGGCCTTGGGCGACCGCCCATACCACTTGGGCGACCGCCCAAGTGGATTGCCAAAGGGGAAGTGAGTTTCTGCCCACATGGGCGACCGCCCTCATCACTTGGGCGACCGCCCAAGTGAAGTTCCCAAGTGATTGAAGTTACTGCCAGCATGGGCGGCCGCTCAGCCCCCTTGGGCGACCGCCCAAGCCTCCAGCCCAGAATTCGAATTTCATCCATTTATGCCTAGGTTCCAAGTCCTTCTTACTAAGTTAAGTTCAAGAACACCAAATCATAACTTCATCTTACCAAGTCCCATAAAAACAAGTAAATTCAAACCAAGTTATCCTAGATCATTTATCTCTACCCATTCCACCCATTTCAAACCCTTTTTTACATGATCTACCAAGAACCCTAACTTTAAATAATTCCATTCTTCAATCATTCAACTCCCATTAGGTTTCCCAAGCAAGAAATTATCAATACAAGAACAAGAACAACATTCAAAGAGCTCATGAACACATAGGAGAAGGAATCATAACAACTCACTTGGATTTTAGAAGGGAAGATTGATCTTTCTAGCTAGATAGCTTCCTCTAGATGATCCCACTTTAATAGTGCTCTTAGACTTGAATTTTGATGAAGAATGTATTGACTTCAAAGCTTGGGCAAGGCTTCAATGGAGGTCTCTCTCTAAGCTTTCTCTAGTTAAATTTGTGTAAATGAAGGAGAGGGAGGGGAAGGGTAGTAAGAGAGGTGATGGGAAGGGGACACTTGGCACAAGGAGGGGGAAGGGAGTAATTTGGCCCCCCATGGGAAATTAATCCAAGGCTTCATCCTACCCAAATTAATTTAAAATAAACCTTATCCCATTAATTCATCCTACTCATTTAACCTCCCCATATTATTTAGCATTTTCCCATTTTTATTATTTCCCCTAGTTTCTTTATTTAATGTCCAATAAATTCTCATAAGTTCCTCAATTTACTTTTCACCCAATTTATCTTAATTTAAGAATTTAGAGGCATAATTGAACACATAAAGATAACATAAATATTAAAAGCATATAATTTAATATTTAAAATGAGTGCCTAGGGTTGGGGTCGTCACACTCACTCCCCCTTAAAGAAAATTCGACCCGAATTTTAAAAAGGAAACTTACTTGAATTTTCAAACAACCACGGGTATTTCGCTCTCATCTCCGACTCTAGCTCCCACGTCGCTTCCTCAAGCGTATGATTCTTCCAAAGGACTTTCACTATCGGAATACTCTTGGTTCTCAACTCTTTAACTTGGAATTCTAATACTCTTAATGGCTCTTCAACATACGACATGTCCGCTTGGACATCATCGGGAGGAGAGCTCAAAACATGGGAGGGGTCATGACAATACTTCCTAAGCATAGAAACGTGAAACACATCATGAAGCAAAGAGAAAGACGGAGGCAACGCTAACCGGTAAGCCAATTCCCCTATCTTCTCTAGAATCTCAAACGGTCCTACAAACCTCGGAGCCAACTTACCCTTATTCCCAAACCTTTTAATCCCCGTCCTCGGAGAGACCTTCAAGAACACAAAGTCACCAACCCGAAATGATAAATCCCGTCTTCTATTGTCGGCGTAGCTTTTCTGTCTACTCTGAGCCGTCTTCAATCTATCCCGAATCACCTTGATCTTCTCTGTAGAATCTCGAACCAAATCCGGGCCCCAAAGTCTCGCTTCACCAACCTCGTCCCAACACATCGGAGATCGACACTTCCTACCATACAATGCTTCATACGGAGCCATCTCAATACTAGGCCGATAAGCTGTTGTTGTAAGCAAACTCGACTAACGGTAGATGATCCTCCCAAGATAATTGGAAATCCATCACACAAGCTCGTAACATATCCTCAAGTATCTGAATAGTTCTCTCGGGTGACCGTCGGTTTGAGGATGAAACGCCCGTCTTGAAACACAATTTAGAACCCAAAGCTTCCTGCAATGCTCTCCAAAATCTAGATGTAAACCTCGGATCTCTGTCGGAAACAATACTAACCGGAACCCCGTGAAGTCTTACAATCTCCTTCAAATACAACTGGGCTAACTTCTCCAACGAAAACTTAGTTGACACCGGAAGAAAATGAGCCGACTTCGTCAACCGATCCACAATAACCCATATAGCATCCATCTTCTTCGCGGTAAGAGGTAGACCCGAAACAAAATCCATCGAGATCCCTTCCCATTTCCACTCCGGAATATCCAATGGTTGAAGTAGTCCCGCCGGTCTTTGATGTTCTGCCTTAATCTGTTGACAAGTCAAACACTTAGATACATAATCCGCTATTTCTCTCTTCATACCATTCCACCAATACCCACGCTTCAAGTCTTGATACATTTTGGTACTTCCCGGATGAATCGCAAACTTGGACTTATGGCCATCCTCTAAAACACGCTTCTTGATTTCCGGCGATGACGGAACGCAAATTCTCCCTTGGAAAGTTAAAATCCCATCTCTATTCAAAGCAAACTCCCCGGTTTTCCCATCTTGCACTTGATCTAAAATCTTCTTCAACTCCGGATCACCTTGTTGAGCTTCCTTCAAATCCCCATACAAAGTCGGAACGGCTCTAACATTCGCAATAATTACTTCACTCTTCAATTCTCGGGAACCCAAAGCTGTCAAATACGCCTTTCGGCTAATCGCATCGGCCACCACATTGGCCTTCCCCGGATGATAAGAAATTATACAATCGAAATCTTTCAAAAACTCAAGCCATCTCCTTTGTCGGTTGTTCAACTCCTTTTGGGTGAATAAGTACTTCAAACTCTTATGATCGGTGAAAATCTCGAATTTCGCCCCATAAAGGTAGTGCTTCCACTTATGCAACGCAAATACAATCGCCGCCAATTCCATATCATGAGTAGGGTAATTCTGTTCCGCCGGTGATAACTTCCTAGAGGCATACGCAATAACCTTCCCATTTTGCATGAGGACACAACCCAAACCCGCCTTCGAGGCGTCACTATAGATCACAAAATTCTCACAACCATCCGGAAGGGTAAGAACCGGAGCCGTCGTCAACCTCTTCTTCAATTCATTGAAACTTTCCTCACATTCGGAATCCCATACAAACGAAACATCTTTCCGAGTCAACCTAGTCAACGGAGTAGCAATCCGAGAGAACCCTTCAATGAACCTCCGATAATACCCCGCCAAACCAAGAAAACTACGGACCTCGGTCACAGTCGAAGGTTGCTTCCAATTAACCACGGCTTCAATCTTTGCAGGATCCACGGAAATCCCGAACTCGACACAACATGCCCCAAGAAAGAAATGCTGCTCAAGCCAAAACTCGCACTTACTAAACTTAGCATACAATTGCTTCTCCCGAAGAACGGACAAGACAATCCTCAAATGATTCTCATGCTCTTCCCGGGACTTAGAATACACAAGAATATCATCAATAAAGACCACCACAAAACTATCAAGATAAGGCTTGAAGACACGGTTCATCATATCCATAAACACGGCTGGAGCATTAGTCAACCCAAACGGCATCACCACAAACTCATAATGACCATATCTAGTTCGGAAAGCTGTCTTAGCAATATCATCCGGTCTAATCTTCAACTGATGGTATCCGCTTCTCAAATCAAGCTTTGAGTAGATAACGGAACCTTGGAGTTGGTCAAACAAATCATCTATATGCGGAAGAGGATATTTATTCTTAATGGTGGCTTGGTTCAACAAACGATAGTCAATGCACAATCGTAAGGTACCATCCTTCTTCCTAACAAACAAGACCGGTGCTCCCCACGGAGACACACTAGGACGAATAAAACCTCTGTCTAGCAATTCTTGCAATTGGACCTTTAACTCTTTTAACTCGGCCGGAGCCATTCTATAGGGTGCTTTAGAGATAGGGGCGGTACCGGGCACTAAGTCAATACAAAACTCGACCTCACGATCCGGAGGCATAGAGTACTCACTAGAGAACACATCACTAAACTCATTCACAACCGGAACATGAGCTAACTCGGGAGACTTCTTATTGGAATCTACCACATAAGCCAAGTAACCCGTACACCCCTTAGATAGCATCTTCCTAGCCTTTAAAGCAGAGATAACATGTAAACCGAACATAGATCTATCCGCATCAAATACAAAAGTAGGCATATCAGGCATAGCAAATGAGACTCGCTTTCTACGACAGTCTACCATAGCATGACACTGACTCAACCAATCCATCCCAAGGATCACATCAAAATCACGGATTGGTAACTCGACCAAATCCACCGGCAATACATGCCCACATATAGTCACATCACAACCACGATATATCAAAGAAGATTCAAGGCTCTCTCCCATAGGAGTAGAGACCTCCAACACATAAGGCATAGATTCAGGCAAGATATGTAATGAGAATGCAAAATGCGATGCCACAAATGAATGGGAAGACCCGGGATCTATAAGAATGCGGGCCTTAACTCCTGAGACAGGAACTATACCTCTAATGACGGCATTAGGATCGACCTCTCCTCGACCCAAAGCAAACACACGACCTTGGACTCTATCCTTAGGTTTCCCATCAACATCTCTCTTCACACCACTACCTTGTCCTCCAAATCCGGTACCCGAAGCTTGCTTATTCTGTAACTTGGGGCAATTCCTCCTAAAATGGCCTGCCGACCCACACTCCAAACACTTTCCTTGTTTGCTCCAACACTTGTCCTCCGAATGCCCTAGTTTCTTGCAAAACCCACATGTTGTCCCAAACTGACCGGAAGTCGCACGATTTGCCGGAGCCGCCACATGACCTCCTCGATTCGCTCCCGGAGTAAATGTCCTCGGCTGCACCCTATTCTGTCCCGAACCTTGACCTTGGAATCTATTCTTGTTTCCACCTTCATTCTTACCACGATGCTCCTCTATGTCATTCTCAATCCGATACGCCATATTCACTGCTGCTTGGAAGTTGGCGAAGTTATGCGTCAATAACTGCTTCCGGAACTCAACCCTTAAACCCTTCACAAACCGGTAGACTCGCCTCTCTTCATCTGGCACCAAATGAGGACAATATCGGGCCAATTACGCGAACTTTGTTGAATCTTTGCGCTATCGTCATGGTCCCTTGCTCCAGTTTCAGAAACTCGCCTTCCTTCTTGTCTCTAGTGACCATTGGTACAAAGTGATCCCGGAACTTGCGTGTGAAGTTCTCCCAAGTCTGTGGTGTCAAATCCCGGTCCCAACCATCCTTCACTACCTGCCACCAGTGCTCTGCGGGTCCTTCCAACTTGAAAACGGCGCATCTCACCTTCTCCGCATCCGTACTCTCCATAGCTGCGAAAATCTTATTCATAGCCTCAAGCCACCTCTCAGCCTTCACCGGATCCGGATCTCCGTTGAAGCTAGGAGGAGACATCTTCACGAACTTCTCCAACCCATGTTGCCCTTGTCTGCCTAGATTCTGATTCAAATTCTGATTCTGAGTTGCCATATGCTGAAGAAACCCTCGGAACATATCCATCATCTCGGCGTTCGGATTACCAACACCACCCAAACCCAGATTCTGATCACCATCATTTCCCGCCATAACAACAAACTCCTGCATTAAACACTCGACGTCAGTTATCACACACTCTCACTCAGCTAGACTCTACCCGAGAATTCTAACCGAGCTCTGATACCAACTGTGAGGACCCCGACCCGGAACCTACACGTGTTCCGAGTTGGAGCGTCCTCAATCTAACCCAAAAACACTAAACTTTTAAAACTTTACTTTGACTTTCAAACATGAACATGAATAACATAACATTTCAAAAGAACTCCACTCTACTCCACATCGGAGGAGGAGATAACTAACTTTGAAAATAGTTAACTGTTTAGTTACAAAAGATTTAAGGTTATGACGTAGAGTTTAAGATTTATAATTACAAACTCCAAGAATGGAATTACCAAAATACAATTTATACGTCACCCTAAACATACCCCGACAAAACCCAAAAGATTACTCCAAACTCCTTCCCGTCCTTACTTAGCCGGTCCGCCTGTCTCGGGATCTAAAACAGTAAAGGGAGAGGGGTGAGAATAAATCTCAGCAAGCTATTATGGATGCAACAATATGCCAAATAAATGCAACATATAACAAGTCGCACATAACACATTGGGAAAGCTATAAACACATTCCATTACCTTGGTTTACCTTTTCCCGTCTGAACAGTAGTCGTACAACATTGGGTATAATAATACTCCAATTTACAGTGAGCTGCTTAAGCAATACTCACGTCTTATAAGACCCGTTTTTCAGGGAACCAAATAAGACAGTAGCAACTCTGTAAGGCTTTTGGCTCAATACAGACGCTATAACCCCAACCTGTGGCCACAGGAGGGGACGGTCACAGATATAACATAATCCGATCACATTAGGTCACACTTCCATAATTGATCGTATTCTGTTATACCCCCAACGTCAGCTGACTCACACATATCAAGCACATAATAGATACTTGAATAAAATCCACAAAAGGGATAAATAATAGCTACATGGTAATATATACTCATGCCCAATCAATATCAAAGTGCAACAATTTATGAATGCACTAAACAATATCAACAACAAGATATATAACATCAAGTAAGGAAATGAGGGATCATTAACCTACCCTACAAATTCCATATACAAGGATACAAGGCCTAAGTGAAGGTTCAAGTTCAATTACCAAGTGGGAGTGTCCAATTATAAGTGGCCAACAACTTGCTAAACGATCCTAGTTCAAATCAAGAAATATTGGTTCAGGGCCTTGGGCGACCGCCCATACCACTTGGGCGACCGCCCAAGTGGATTGCCAAGGGGAAGTGAGTTTCTGCCCACATGGGCGACCGCCCTCATCACTTGGGCGACCGCCCAAGTGAAGTTCCCAAGTGATTGAAGTTCTTGCCCGGCATGGGCGGCCGCTCGGCCCCGGGCGACCGCCCAAGCCTCCAGCCCAGAATTCGAATTTCATCCATTTATGCCTAGGTTCCAAGTCCTTCTTACTAAGTTAAGTTCAAGAACACCAAATCATAACTTCATCTTACCAAGTCCCATAAAAACAAGTAAATTCAAACCAAGTTATCCTAGATCATTTATCTCTACCCATTCCACCCATTTCAAACCCTTTTTTTTACATGATCTACCAAGAACCCTAACTTTAAATAATTCCATTCTTCAATCATTCATCTCCCATTAGGTTTCCCAAGCAAGAAATCATCAATACAAGAACAAGAACAACATTCAAAGAGCTCATGAACACATAGGAGAAGGAATCATAACAACTCACTTGGATTTTAGAAGGGAAGATTGATCTTTCTAGCTAGATAGCTTCCTCTAGATGATCCCACTTTAATAGTGCTCTTAGACTTGAATTTTGATGAAGAATGTATTGACTTCAAAGCTTGGGCAAGGCTTCAATGGAGGTCTCTCTCTAAGCTTTCTCTAGTTAAATTTGTGTAAATGAAGGAGAGGGAGGGGAAGGGTAGTAAGAGAGGTGATGGGAAGGGGACACTTGGCACAAGGAGGGGGAAGGGAGTAATTTGGCCCCCCATGGGAAATTAATCCAAGGCTTCATCCTACCCAAATTAATTTAAAATAAACCTTATCCCATTAATTCATCCTACTCATTTAACCTCCCCATATTATTTAGCATTTTCCCATTTTTATTATTTCCCCTAGTTTCTTTATTTAATGTCCAATAAATTCTCATAAGTTCCTCAATTTACTTTTCACCCAATTTATCTTAATTTAAGAATTTAGAGGCATAATTGAACACATAAAGATAACATAAATATTAAAAGCATATAATTTAATATTTAAAATGAGTGCCTAGGGTTGGGGTCGTCACAAGTTGTATGGGACGTCCTCCACGAGGAACTACCCGCTGCACCCCTCTTCTCCAACGAAGAGCATGATGTTTTCCTAGCTGCTCCAGCAACGCAATCGGACGCAATACGTCCCTACACCTGGATCGAGCGATCAGATGACGATGAATCTGGACTCTCCGGAGTCGAGGACGCGGCAGACCCGCAGCGGCACCTCCGCATTCACATGCTCAGTTTTGAGGACGGAACTCCTTCCGATCAGGTCACCTACGACCAAGGTTCCAATACCATGGAAATTGTCAAGCTCAACGTCCAGTACAGACAGCTATCCGACAATTGGAAGCACGTGATTCACGCAACGAGGAATCCCTCTGATCAAGTGAATGACGACGACTTCGTCAATATCATCTATTCCAGGTATCCTGATGAAGCCAAGGACCCCGTTCTTGTTATCAGATTCTGCCACACCAAGGTCACCCTCGATGACCGCTCGCTCATGGTAAACGAGGCAGCGGCCAAGCGAGCTCGAGCTCATCCCTACTTCCAAGTACCGGCCCGGCGGCAACCGGCCCGTGCCGTCGGTCAAGCTTATACCCTCAAGCGCCGCTAAGGCCAAGGGCACAAAGAAGGAGACCAAGCTCCTCACCCTGCTACAAGTCGGATCAACCTCAGAACGCTTCCACCAGCTACCCCGAAAACATCGCAAAGTCTTCCCCGCAAGGCGTAGTCGGCTTCCGACACGGGAAATGACCACCTCAGCATCAACATGCTTCGGTTCGATTCTCGCTCCTAGCCGTCACGGCCCCGGATTCGAATATCACGCCAATCGATCGCTAGCTTTGATAGACTTGGCGATCGAGCGAGATCACGAGACCGTCAACATTGCAGAATTCAATACCCCGTGGGGTCAATCAACGAGATATGGGCAAACTTCTTGGTGATCGAGATTAAGGAAGGACGCATGGAATGTCCCGGTCCGACTTCCTTCGTCAATGTAATCCAAGTGTTCCGCCATTCGGCGATTTGAATGTAATCACGGTTACGGACACTAGCCGGATGATGCGCACCTACGGAGGCGCCTAGGTCTCGCAAGGAAAGCTCTCATGGAGCTAGCCGCTCAAGAAAGTCGTCTTTGGGACGAAGACCAAGCTCGAAAGACCTACAGGGACCAAGCCCTTAAAGTGTCACAGGCAGCTTCAGACAGAAAGCTAGAGGCCACTCTAGACCGGTTCGACCTCAGGAGTTTTGCAAATGGCAACTTCCCGAACTACCGTCTGTTCTCATCCAACCCCTTTGCCAACCTGAGGTGGTCAACGGTCCCGATGACCTAGGAGATGGAACGGCACGGCGGAACGAATCCCAGCGCTTACCTTCCCGAGGAAAGCAAGTTCTGCTCTGTGAAAGCGACGACGAAGACGATGAAACCATTCTCTTCCAAGCCGGGCATGAAGTCAACAAAACCGGACTCCCAAGGGTCCTGGGAGGATGGGAACGGATCATCTCCGCACTCAAATTGAAAGGCCAACTCAGGGAGGAAGGTCTATTTAAAAACAGGAGGAGGATGGAAATTCGTCTCGAGCAACTACTCAGGGAAATTCCACAGTCTACAGCCTTCATTTACAGAAACGATCAACTGGGACAGCAACCAGTCACATGGGCAGATGTTCGGGAAGCCGTATACTCGCCTTCCGACATACCCGCCACTCAGATAAAGCAGAGAAGAAAACTCTCCCCAATGGAGGTTTACCTAGACTGCCGCACGCAGTTCAAGGAAGCACTGGCTATTCTCACATGGGAAGAAACGCAGGCATTAACTCTCGACGCAGGCTCCGCTGCAAGAAGGTTGATCTGGGCCCAGAGTGGAGGAAAACTAGCCAACCACGAGTATCGCCAGACCCAACTCCAGACTGCCCTGAGTATGCTCAGCAAGAAGGAAAGGAACGCGATATACCGTGAAGAGATCAAGGAGACCGTTCGCTTGAGCCGAGAACTCTCCAACCTCCCCCGGAGGGTCAGCAACGCACAGTTCAGTTCAGGCAACCACTGTTGTGCACTGACGTTCGAACAACTGCGTCAAACTGTAGGCTACCTCCCCGCAGAGGCACCCAAGCCAGTATCCTGGGACAGAATCCGTCAAGCTGCCGAAGCTCCCGGGAATTCATCCACAATCAATGAGTTGAGGGAAGACGCATGGCCCTATGCTACGAGGAATCCTCCTCTAACTATGGCTCAACTCGGAAGCGGCTGTTCGTAAGGGACCAAACCGATGTCGGCGTTCTAACCCGATCGGGTCAAATCCATGCATTACCACCTAAGGCCACCAAAAGCCGACATAGACTGCAGTCCGGCCAGCCGCAGACGCAAGTTCCTTGAAAGTGGACCCGATCCTCACTCGGCTCAAGCGGACTCGGGCGAACATTTCCCTTTGGTCTCTGCTCACCTCCTCTTATCCTCACAAGCTCAAGCTAGAGGAAAGCCTGGCCCGTACCATGGTCCCCGTGGGCAACCCCGCATGAAGTCATTCGAGATGATTGGTAACAGCCACTATGGCAACATTATCACCTTCACAGATTTGGACCTTCCAAAATTTGGGGCTGATCACAATGAGCCGCTTTACATCACAGCCCAGCTGGACGAGCGTCGTCTTCCTCGCGTGTTGGTAGACGGAGGTTCCGGAATGAATGTCTTGCCCGCCAAGATGATGGACCCGCTTGACATCAAGCCCACGTATCTTAAGCCTTCACCCACACCTTTGCCAAGGCCTATGACTCTACTTCCCGTACGCTTCTCGGGGTTGCTACTCTTAACATCCGGTTCGGCAAGCGGGTGATCCCCACCGAATTCCAAGTGTTGGACATTCCAATCACTTTCACAAACCCATCCCGGGGCGTCCCCGGCTGCATCAAATCAATGGCGTGGCATCCACCCTTCACCAAAGGCCTCAAGTTCATGCAAGGCAACGAGCTAACCACAGCCTACGGCGACAAGTGTCACCACCGAGGGGACCAAAGCACCAACGACATTCCAGCCTTGGAAATCAAGCATAATGATGACATGCCATTAACCGGATTCACTCTGGAGACCTCCAAGATCCAAATATGCAACGTGGACCTTCCACTGCCTCACGATCGATTCCTCCCGCCACGAGGATGATGAAACTCATGAACTTCATCCCAGATCGGGGCTCGGCAAAAGGCCGCAAGGCCAACACCAAGTTATTGAAGTCAAGGACCACACCACGGTCCAGGGGCTTCGCTACGTGCCGACACCGGCCGACATCAAGGAAGACAAAAGGCTCGCCCGCACCAAGGCAAAGCAGCCCCACAAAAGGGGAACCTCCGACGGCACACCCAATCTCCGACCTTACAGCCTTTGACCTCGCTCATTACTTCACCAAGGGAACCGACAGAACCGAGGGGACCAACAAGGGAACCGACAGCAGAACCGAGGGGACCGACAATGAACCGACAGCCAGAACCGAGGGGACCGACAAAGTGGAACCGATGAAGATGAGAAAGAAGCAGGATAGTCAACACCAAGACTACAGAAGAATGGAACAGCCTAGCACGGGACCTCAAGCGTTTCGCAGGACTCAAAGCTAATCCGATAAGGGAGCGTTCCTCGACATCACCGCTCTACCTGGACCAACCGCCACCACACCAAAGATGAATACACATTCAAAGGAATCCTGCACTTGGAGGAGCAACTCAAGGCACTCTCCATGGGAAACAAGTTGTTCGGATCAGCCGCCGAGGCCACATTCGAGACAAGAAATCCAAAGCGTAAGGAACCGTAATTCATAGAAGACGCTCTCAGCTGACCAAATCTACGTAGTCCGTTTGAAGAAGTCATGGAGCCGCCCAACTTGATCGACCGGGGCTCCGACAACAAAGATGATCGCCATGATAGGGACAAAGCAGGAGCCAAGCCTCTCGATCCCCGCACCCTCCTCAAGCATCCAAAGAATGCCACCGAAGAATTGGGTAACTTTCACCGACCAAGGGCAAGCCAGCAGAAATGGAAGACAAGCCGGGCCCGCACCCACATCTCCCTAAACCCGGTCTCAAACCCTTTGAGCCGCTCCTGTCGAGTCCGCCCTTCCGAGTCATCCAACGGCCTTACGCCGGAGGACTATAATGTTGTAGCCAATCATGTATTCCCGTTCTTGTGTAATGAAAAGTCTCGACCTTTCTGAGTATCCTCTCATTGCCACTTTAACAACCGATAAGTTAACAAACAACTTAAAAGACGTTAATAACTCAATTGATAAAGAAGCATACACATTAAACGAACAATACATTAAAGAAGTTCTCGAGCGTGTAGTTGACCAAGAGGACAACCGGGCCCAAGCCGCCGAAGAGGTTATGACCAAAGTGAACTCCGGGGTCGCCGCAAGAGCCTAAAGAGACACAAGTAGGCGCTTTTCGCCGATGCGTAAAAGGAAGCCCCGATAAAACCTCCTCCGGGAGTATGTTGACGTGTTCGCCTCGGTCATATCGTGACATGCCAGACTCGATCCTCAATCGTGGAGCACGTAATTCCCCTCGATCCCGAATCCAAGCCTGTCAAACGTAAGCCGCGCAAGATCAAGCCAGAGTGGTCCTTGCAAGTTAAAGAAGAAATTGAGAAAATGCTCCGAGTTGGTTTCATCGTAGTGATTGAGTACCCGACTTGGCTCTCCAACATCGTGACGGTCACCAAGGCCAACGGAAAGGTCGATGATGCGTGGATTTTCGGGATCTCAACAAGGCCAAATTTCTAAGGATGATTTCCCATCGCCTAACATCGACATGCCGGTCGACACCACGGCAAATTTCGAAGTAAAGTCCTTCGTGGACGGGTTTGCCGGATACAACCGTATCAAGATGTCCGAGGAGGATCGTGCCAAGATCGCCTTCACCACTCCATGGGGGACATACTCGTTACACCTGGCCATGCCGTTCGGTCTAAAGAACGCCGGGGCTACTTACTACGGCCGCAATGCCTCTCTTCCATGACATGATTCACAAAGAAATCGAAGTATATGTCGACGACATGATCATCCACTCCAAGGGATCGACATGCAAAGACATGACAGATCCGAGGAAGTTCTTCAACAGACTCGTAAAACACTCCATGAGGTTGAACCCGGCAAAGTGCACCTTCGGCGTCAAGCGGCAAGGTACCGGGGTACATGGTTACGTAAAGAGGTATCGAAGCCGATCCCAGAAAATCAAGGCCATCATCGACATTGAAGCCGCCTCAAACCCCGATGTAAGTGAAAAGCTTCATGGGAAGACTTCAAGCACATCGCCGCTTCATCAACCGCTTGACATCTTCTCGCGAGCCCATGTTCAAACCGATGAAAAAGAATGCCGACATCAAATGGGACTCCGAGTGCCAGAGCCTTTCGAGAAAATCAAGACCTACTTGGTTAATCCCCCACCCCGTGCTCCGCCACACGAAGACAAGCCACTACTCCCGTATCCGATGCAATGTACACGTCTATCGGGGCAATGCCGGCACAAGAACAGTAAAGATTCCAAGGTTGAGCATGCAATCTACTTCGTAAGCCGAAAGCTTCAAGGAAGTGAACTCGCCTACTCAAAGATCGAGAAAACCCGTACCGCCTTGTATGGGTAGTCGGGAAACCGAAACACTACATGCAGCCGCATTCTGCTCCCTGTCTCCAAAGTGGACCCCGTCCGATATCTCTTTGACAAGCCATCCCCGTCAATGCGGCTAGCCAAGTGGTCATTCTTCCCGGCCGAAGTTCGACATCAAGTACATGGTAAGAAAATCAACAAAGGGCGTAGTAATGGCAGCATCGCCTTGCCGACTTCCCGAGCAAGGAACCTAAGGGTCCCGATCCGCAATTTCGGACGACGGAATCTTTTCACTTGACAGCCGCAAACCGCCGGCAACTCTTCTTCGATGGGGCAGCCAACAAGAAGGGGAATGGCATTGGAATGCTCCTTGTCGATCCCAAGGACGAGCATACTCCCATAGCCATCAAGCCGAATTTTGAAGCAACCAACAATGCAGCAGAATCACGAAGCCCGTGCAGCAGGTTTGGAAGCCGCCCTCGAGCGCAACATCTCGTAGCCGGATGTATATGGAGACTCAAAGATTGATCATCAATCAAGTATCCAACAAATGGAAGACGGTAGATTCTGCCTTCGAAGTACCACGCGTACATGGAGGAGCTCATTGCTCGCTCAAGGACATCTCTTTTCACTATTTGCCAAGAGACAGGAAACCGCTTCGCAGACGCCCGGCAACCTCGCCTCTCTTGTCGAAATTCCCGAGGGAAAGCAAGAAACCCCTCGTAATAGGCAGACGGGAAACACCCGCCTATTGCCGTGAGATCGAAAAGAAAAAGAAACGATCGACGAACCCCGGTACAATCAAATTTACCAAGCACCTCCAAAGCGGAGAAGCTTCCTTCACAAATGAAGATGGAAAATACAACGAAGGGATCAAAGCCAAAAACATGATGGCATTAAAACGCCCGGCATCCCATTTCGTCATTCTCGGGGTATGTTGTACAAGAAGCGCCACTCAAGGGCCACTCCTTCGTGTAAACAAAGAAAAAGCCGAGCTAATGAACGAAGTTCACAACGGAACCTCGCGGTCCGCACATGAACGCCCGAGCATTGACACAGATCATTCTCCGTATGGGATACTATTGGATATCAATGGAAACAGACCGCATCCAGCCGTCCGAAGCCGCGACAAATGTCAACGGTTTTCCAACCTCAATCACATCCCTCCTCACGAACTCTACCGCATGACTACGCCACGGCCTTTCGCCACATGGGGAATCGACGTCATCGGCAAGATCACTCCTCCAGGGAGCAATGGTCACGAGTTCATTTTAGTCGCAATGACTACTTCACCAAATGGGTAGAAGCCGATCGTACAAGGTACCGAATTCTAGGAAGGTGGCCGAGTTCATCCGAGAGAACATCATGTGCCGATACGGAGTGCCCAATGAGATCATCTCCGACAATGGGACTCACTTCGAAGGAAATTGTGACCAACTACCGACCGAATTCGTAGTCACACGTCACAGTCTTCTCCCTACGTACCACAAACCAATGGTGCAAGAGAGGCAGCCAACAAGACTCTCGCCATGATAATCGAAAGATGACCACCGCAGGTCGGGACCGGCCCGAAAAGCTACATCTAGCTCCTCCGGGGATACCGAACATCGCCGAACCGCCACAGGGGAGACTCCGTTCGCACTTACCTACGGAATGGAAGCAATGTTACCCGTGGAATTGGAAATTCCATCCCTCCGAGTCCTCTTGGAAAACGGGGTCAATGAAGTCGAATGGCTACAGAGCCGTCACGACGAACTTGCTCTACTCGACGAGCGCAGATTGAAAGCCATGGAACACACTCGAGCCTACCAGAGCAGAATGGCACGAGCATTCGACAAGAAAGTCAAGATCCGAGACATCGTAGAAGGCGACTTGGTGCTAAAGGAAAACCTCCTACGTGCACCAATCCCCTGAAAGTGGGAGCCTACCCGGATAGGACCGTTCGTAGTACAAAGAACCTTCTCCGGAGGAGCCACGAAGCTAGCAGATTTGGACGGAAACCCTTTCGTTAACCCCGTGAACGGAAGCAAGCTCCGCAGATACTTCGCTTGAGGAAGAGCACGAGTCAACTCACCTTCCCCATACACCGTCCCTCGCAAATTAAAGTGCTAAAAGAGTAATACCCAACCGGATACATTCCCGCTAATGATCCGTAAAAACAGGGTCGCACTTCTTTTGTCTTGGTTTTTTCTCAAATTCACCTAAAGTATCGAAATACGGTTACCTGGGTCCCTTAGTCCAGTTGTAAAAGGGGAACGTAGGCACCATCTTTGGTTCGGTCTAAAAACAAAAAAATACAATAAGCATCAATTGCTTGTGTTTCGAAAACTCTTTTCATTTAACCTACAAATTCATAACGGTTAAAACATTCTTTGATGAGTTTAAGCACAGTCAACTCTTGACTAGCTACACGCTAGCAAAACTACAATAAAACATTAATCAATTAATGTGTCTCGCAATGACAAGGGGTGGATACTCCTGACAGAAGGTCAACCTAGTTTCCCGTACTAGGTCCTTCATCCTTCTTCCCTTTCCCTTTTCCCCGCGAGTGTTCTTCACCTTCGCAGAAATATTCCTAGGCCTTCTACCCGGCTCGTGGACTCTTCCCGACGCCTCCGTCAATCCCGTGGCCGTCAATACAGCCCTTTCTCTAGCTCGTCTCGAGCCGCCTCGCTTCGAGCCATCATCGCAAAGGCTTTGATTGGCCTCCCGATCGCACTTGCCACATAATCGCCCATGGCATCGCCAGCACGATTCCTGTGGTTAGCCCTCGCCTCGTCCTCCTCAATGTCGAACCGTCTGTGTGATCGCACCCAACAGCTCACTCCGTCTCCACAAGATAGCCATCTCGTGTCTCCCCATACACTCTTCGTACTGGCGCCGTATATCAAGCGTCGACGTAATGCTGCCCTCTCTCCGGTGAAAGAGAACCCCGGGCAGAAAGGACGTGTATTGCCACCACCGGGTGACCAAGAATAAAGGCCGAAGGATCCTCCATCCGCAGAGATCCCACCTCAAAGGTAGCAAGATAACTCGACGCCAGCTGGCATCTCGCTTCCACTCGCATCGCCGCAGTAACCAATGATGGAATATAGAAAGACGTCTCGAGACAGCCCCGCACTCGACGATCAATGCACCCTCCCGAGCGGTCCTACAAGTCTGTAACTTCCAATGGGGAACCCACCATCGCAAGTGATGCGTGCCAAGTCTCGCCATCCAGAGCTCCAAACACTGATTACCCCTATCACCAGAGGACGCCGCGAGAAAGACCAAGCGTCACAGACATTGGCACCTCGTGCATCATCTCGCAGCCTCTCCTCAACCACATGGTCGCATAGCGGGACTCCCTCCCCACATGTATCGGCTACCGGCCGCCATCCGGCCTATGCCCAGAACGTCTCGCCCAAGACCAATGGCACGATGTCTCCTCCACTCCGCACCGCTCACCAGTCCAAGACACCGTGATGGCACACACCTGCAGACGTGAATGTGAACAAAGTAGCAATCACACACAGAGCAAACGCGTCCCACGCAAAGACGCTCCTCGCCTCCGGCAAATCTTTCGGGCAGCCGAAATGTCAACGTAATCGGTATCCTCAGTACAAGATCCCGTATGCTTCTCCAAATGAGATACCCAACAAAGACACTAGCTTCTCAACGGTGGCCATGCCACCGGCATACGGAAGAACTAGCTGCTCCGTCTCAGTCCTCCTGCATGGCCCGGAAATCTTCAAACGTAGGAGTGACTTCGTTGTACGAAAAGCCGTACACATTCCTCCTTACGTCCTGCAACCGAGACGCCGCTCTCAAAAGGTCCCAATCTCGGCATGAGCTCCTTCAAAGCCCAAACAGATTTAATCCCGTAATGCCTTCGAAAACCTTTTGTTCTCGCCTCGTGTGGTTCCGTACCCACGATCGAAAGTTGTCCAAATATCGCTCTTGCATCCGAGACGATAACTTGGGAAAAGGAGCCATGTCGAAGGTGAAGAAAACCTTAAGAAATGGAAAAGAACTCAAATGTAATGAGCAAAAGCAATGCGCAGCTTCTTACAAATTGCAAAGCCGAAACCGCAATTTAAAGAATCTGAAATTCATTTCAAGTCCGGCCGGACTCCCCGCAGCTTGACTTGTCAACTCAGCCAACCGCCTTAAAGTTGGAAACATTTCCAAACCATGCCCTCGTTCACCCTTATGAAATCTCGCGTGCTCGCCCGATTTCATTCAACAAATGACAATATCCCTTCCGCCCCGGCTCGTGCAACAAGGCAAATAATTAAAAATTAGTGCATACATGCTTAATTTTTGACCCGTTCAATTTTTAATGCATTTCTCCTTTTTATTTATTTTTGATTAACCTATTTGCTTATTTGCCGAAAATAATCAAGGTGATCACGTAATAAATATGCGAAGTACATGTGTTCCGCCCCACGGGCGCCTTTTTGCAAATACATCTCAAATCAAAATTTGTTCCTCGACAAATACATGCATTTTGTCTAAACAAAGCAAGAAAAGAGAAAGCAAGAAAAGGGGACTACTCGAGTCCCGCTCGTCATCCGTACACTCGACGTACCGCTCCGCCGCCGCCGGACTGTCGCAAACAGAACTCGCCGAACTCCTCCAAATGAATAGGCAAAGGGCCTCCTGAGTACGCGAACTCGAGGACTCCTCTCGCGCCCGAGTGCGCGAAGAAGGAGCTCCAAATCCAGCCTGCTCCGCCCGCGAACCGGCCAAACCCCGCGTGAAGTCCTCCCCACCACCGCGGGAGCAGCGAACCCTCGGCCTAGACGGCCCCCGATCGCGGACGCCCACGCTCCTCCGGAACCGCACCGCATGAACTCCACGAGCCTCCCGGGCGTAGGCGACCACCCGTCCACCAAATTTCATGGCCTCATTGTACGTATGGCCGATACTCGCGAACCAGAAAATCATCGAAAGCGAACAGAAAGTACAGATGCATCATGTGCGTAATGCTACTATCAAATGCGTAAAATCGTAAAAGATGCTCACCGAAGCATTGGGGTCCGCCTCGTATCGTGGGTCTCGGCCCGCCGGGAGTGGGATCACAAGTCGCTCGCGCAACCGTCCCAGCCTCGTACGCTAGCCTAGCTCGCGGACAGAAAATGTCGAGGACCTCCAGGACCTCGCCTCCCTATGCCGCACCCGCGGGCTCTCACCTCATCCTCAAGAAAACATCATAGGCGGCCCCGCTATGATGTACTCGGTGAAGTACACACCCCGAAGGTATCCCTCCAGCTCATCCATCGGCATCTCCCGGGATGCCGCATGTACAGAGGAGGATCCACCGGCACCAAAGGAAGGGACCCCCGCCTATGCCGACGAGTCACCCTCTCCCCCATACATGGCGTCGCAGCTGAAGTCCCACCAGAGCTTCCGCCGCCGTGTAGTCTCGCCTGAAATCTCGCACCGCGACATGATCAAACCCGCTCCACTGTGTCACTGGATCCTCTCGAGAACTCCGTGTTCAGCGCCGAGATATCTCCTCGTACGACACTCGAGTGCCAACCTCGAAGAGACCGCCCTCTTCGCCTTCTTCGCCAAACCGGCAAGGCAGTGGAACAAGGGACGGTACGGCTCCTTGACGTCCCAAGCTCGCGGACCGAATACCTCGTAGCACTGCACTTCGCCAAGAGAATGGAAAGTTATGTCGCTACAAAGCGTATACATACGAGTACATAAAAGAGGCAAGGAAGAGAAAAGCACGTAAACTTACATCCAAGACAAAGCGTAAAGCGCCTAAATGAGTGCTCCTCTCCCCGCGAGAACTCCGTCCGTGGAATGGTAGAGCTCGGCCACCCAGCCTCCCCCACGCAAACCCCTCACGGCATCCAGATCCGTCGCCGACCCGAGCAGAGGGAAGTGACAAGACGTGTCGGAAGTCGGGAACAAGGTCGCCGACAGCAAACCAAAGGAACCCTCGAGCGGACGCTCCGCGGTCATCCTCAAGGATCCAGCCAAATAATCGGCGACGCCCGCCTCAAGTGACGCTCCATCGGCTCGTACCGAATGCCTAAGCCCCCGGCATCGGTAATATCGAAACCCTGAGCCTGCATAACCGCTCCGGTGTAACCATCAACCCACACCCGCCGCGTTGCCATAAGTCGGCAACCCAGCCGATAGCGGCAAAATCCGTGGGAGTCACCGTCGCCTCCCCATCTCGAAATGGAAAGTGTGGGTCGTATCCCACCGCACTCGCCGCGACATACATGGACTCGCCCTCGGCGTATCACCGTCGCAGCCTACAAGATCGATAAACCCAACAACCGGAGTCAATCACCACTGCCGTGGACTCCTCTCTCCTCTCGGGCCACGTCCGGATAAGGCCCCACAATACCCGCACCGCCTCAAAGGCACCCCGACTCTTCTCGGTTGTGGGTATCAACCATCCCCGTCCCCGCACAAACAAGACAGAAGCAACGTCAACAAAATGCAACAACGCATGTCAAAAGGATGCAATGCAGATACGGTTCTCATTCATTTCCTACGTATATTCAAAATCTTTCGAAAACTCCGTCGAAATCTTTCGAAAACTCCGTCGAATCCGGAACTTTCAAAATCTTTCGAAAACTCCGTCGAATCCGGAACTTTCAAAATCATTTCGAAAACTCCGTCGAATCCGAACTTTCAAATTCTTTCGAATTTTTCGAAAATTTCGCTCCGTCCCGAATTAAAGTTACTTTAATTTTGGAAAATGCATTTAGACATGGAATTTTGCAACCAAAATTTTTATGTCATCTACCCATGATGTCAATTGAACTACGTCCTAGTCAATTTCGACAACGATTCATAGCAAAGTCAAAAGCCCCAAATCGGGCACCAAAATCCCTAAGTAAATTCCTAACAAATTTCTAACATTTAAAGAATGCACATTCTTGAAATTAATGGAATTTGTAGGGAACTTACGTGTCTTTCGATCCCATCCTTGGAGTTGTGGCGGTCCCTCGCCGGATAAAACTCCGCCGGATTCAATGGAAGAGTGGTGGTTCGAATGGTCCGAACCAATCGAGTTCTTTCGTCGTCGGTCCTTCCGTGGCGAGCCATTGGTCCTCCTTCACCCTCCATAGCGATTTTCCCTCACAAATTCGAGCAAACCTTGCAATTTGGGTTGGATTTCTCTCTCTTTTCTCTCTCTCTCGCCGGCAACAATGGGAGAAAATGGCCATTTTCTTCCCAAATTTCGGCATTTAAAAGGTTTCTGAAAACAAGAAAAGTCCGACCGGACTCTTACCGCACTGCATAATTTTTGCCCCTTTTGCCCTCGCCGCAATTCCAATTTTACCACTTTTGGCCCCGAAAGTGTAAAATTTCCCGCTAGACATTTCTAACGCCCTATCCCCGAGGATAATTCCCGCTAGTTCTCACTAACGCTCGTCTCCAGACGTTAAATTCCAGTTAGTTTTCACTAACGCTCGTCTCCGTACGTTAAATTCCCGGTTAGTTTTCACTAACGCCGTCTCCGCACGTTAAATTCCCGCTAGTTTTCACTAACGCCGTCTCCGCACGTTAAATTCCCAGCTAGTTCTCACTAACGCTCGTCTCCGCACGTTAAATTCCCGCTAGTTCTCACTAACGCCGTCTCCCGACGTTAAATTCAGTCCAGCTGACGTTTGACATTCAAACGTTCAACCATGTCTCCGGACATTTTAGTTACGATTCCGTCTCCCGACGTTAAAATTTAAATGGTCCTCACCATTAAACTCTCATTCGCGACCTTTCACGGTCCGATTTCAATCCTCAATCGCGACCTTTCACGGTCCGATTTCAAACTCTTATTCGCGACCTTTCACGGTCCGATTTCAATCCTCAATCGCGACCTTTCACGGTCCGATTTCAATCCTCAATCGCGACCTTTCACGGTCCGATTTCAAACTCTTATTCGCGACCTTTCACGGTCCGATTTCAAACAGTTGATCCCGACCTTCGCGGTCCGACCTCCACTCTCTTACCAAGACCTTCGCCAGTCTCCTTCGGCAACTGCAATAAGCCCGAACCCCAAGGCACGAACGCCTTGCAAACAGTCATCTTCGGCAACTGCAATAAGCCCGAACCCCAAGGTACGAACGCCTTGCAAATAGTCGTCTCCTTCGGCAACTGCAATAAGCCCGAACCCCAAGGCACGAACGCCTTGCAAATAGTCTCCTTCGGCAACTGCAATAAGCCCGAACCCCAAGGCACGAACGCCTTGCAAACAGTCTCCTTCGGCAATCGCAATAAGCTCCGAACCCCAAGGTACGAACGCCTTGCAAATGGTCATCTTCGGCAACTGCAATAAGCCCGAACCCCAAGGCACGAACGCCTTGTAAACAGTCTCCTTCGGCAACAGCAATAAGCCCGAACCCCAAGGTACGAACGCCTTGCAAATGGTCATCTCTCCGGCAACAGCAATAAGCCCGAACCCCAAGGTACGAACGCCTTGCAACAATCCCTATTCGGCCATCCTAGTAAGCCCGAACACCTTTTCACTTCAGCAAGTGAACATTCATCTCCCCGGCCGCCAGTCGTAAGCCCGATCGTTCCACCTCGCGGCGCTGCAATAAGCTCCGCACAACAATCCCTCTTCGGCCATCCAGTAAGCCCGAACGCTCATCCTCAAAGCAGATAAAACCGGCAACAAAGAATAAGCCCAAGACCCAAGGCACGAAATCCTCGTCAACATCGCAACTCCGGCTTGAGGCGCCACACGCCTCGAAGGTTTCGTAAGCCCTGTGTTCGTACGCCTCCTAACAGCTTCCATTCGTGTACATGTACCTCGCGAATGGTCTTATCCAGTGTTTAGACGCCTCCTAACAGTCTCGCCAGTGTCAAGGTCCCCATGCGCGGCCCTCGCCCCTTTTCGAACTACGATCGGCTTGATTCCCGCCGGATACGTAGGAATCCTTTTCGCTAAGGGTCCACCACTGACCGCCCTGTGTCTCTTTCAAAGTAAGGCATCCCGATTTGGATCCTTATCTTTTCGACGACCCCACTTCCTTCGAAAGTGACGTCGCCGAGGGGCTAACTGTAAGTACCCAAATCCGGATCGTCCAAATCCGTCAGAAAGTTAACCGAAATCCGTTAACCGGCCCGCTTCCAGTTAACCGGAACTCGTTAAACTCCCCGCTGCCGTGCTAACGAGACGTCCCGGATCGCCCGTGCATCCCGACGTCAAACCGTACTTATCACGTGACATCTCACGTAAAGTATGGCTTTCCCCGAAAAACGCATTTTCCGGCACTTTCCGGGCGTTGGACATTTCCTGACCGTTATTTTAAAAACGGACAAAACCGGACCGGAACGAACTCCCACACTTCGTGAGTCACAGGACACGTGTCCTGCATGCCACCTCCCTCTAGTCACTCGTCAATCACAAATCAAGGCTAAAAGACCAAAATACCCCCGGTTTGCAAGCCAAGTCCGCCGGACTCACTGTGCAATTTTCCTGAAATTGCCAACAAGTCCTCCAGATTTCCAAAATTCCCAAAACCCCGAAATTCACCCAAGTCCCCGGACTCCTACCGCAATTTTCACCCTATAAATAGAAGTTGTCACAAAGGCAAAAGAGAGGATTTTAACACCAAAAATCACATACCCCACGGTCCAAACTGGTTTCCACCCCTCCCGAGCTCCCGTTTTGTCTCGATTCGCGTGAAACCTTCGTATTTCGATCAAATACGCACCCTACAACTTCGAAACAACCTTTCGAATAACTTTCCGTGTCCCGTGCACACCTCCCGAGCCAAAGGAGTCGACCCTAGCCATAGGTATAACTCCCTCTCTCCGAATCTTCCGTTTCGCCTCGGCTTACGCGCCGCCGCTATAATCAAGTTTCGAACGTCATTGTCAAAATGTAGACGCCTCCGTCTAACGGGGTCCGATACGTTTTAGCCCTCGATCCTCTTTCTCTTTCCGTAAGAGAAGTAATCACGGGTTAAAACGGCGTTCCGACCCCGTTCCTGCTTACTTTCACGTTATTTACAATTCCGAGCCGTTTGGCCTCGTTGATCGTCATTTACAATTCCGAGCCGTTTGGCCTCGTTGATCGTCATTTACACTTCCGAGCCGTTTGGCCTCGTTGATCGTCATTTACACTTCCGAGCCGTTTGGCCTCGTTGATCGTCATTTACAATTCCGGATCGTTTGATTCCGTTGACACTGCTTTAAATACTGTCATTTACAAGTCCGATCCGTTTGGATTGTGATAGTATTTACTTTTCAAAAGTCCGAGTCGCAACCCGATTCGTTGATCGCATATCATTTAATACGCATTTTTCCCGTAAAAATCGTTAACAATGTAATGCCCGGTTCAAAACCGGAGTTCGTCCGTCGAACTCTCTTTCAAAACGCGCGACATGACGTTCGGCCTCCGAATGCTCATCTTCAAACTCAAAGCCGCCATTTGACACTTAAAATCATTTAATACGCATTTTTCTCGTAAAAATCGTTAACAATGACTCATTTCAACTCAAATCGACGTTTGTCATTCAAACGCTCGTCTTTTCAAACAAAGTCACCTAATCAACGTTTGTCACTCAAACCAAGATTAAAGCTTGTCATTCAAGCCCCCATTTCAAAAGACACACACACACACACACACACGATTTCGAGAAAGGTAGAAAGACTCGTCATGCGAGGCGTTTCGGGCGATCTCGTAATACTCTACCCGAAACGTAACCTGACCTCCGAACCTAACAATCTCTGGTACAAAAAAGCTTTTTACTCGTTTTTGCTGCCAATAAAAATGATCCCCGTTTTCAAAGCCTTTTCCTAAGTTTTTGCTACCAATAAAAACGACACCATTTTCGCAATAGCCGTTTCTCAACGTTTGGGCTCAAAATACAAAACCGCGTGGCGACTCCTCATTCTGCTCCTTCCCGTGAAGCGAGGTCTCAGACACCAACCCCCCGCGAAAGACAACCGCCTTTTCCGCCGCGCCCCGCGCGCGAAAAAGATCGGGTAATTTCAGCCTCATATTCAATTCTTTCTGAGTGAAGATATACTTTAGACTCTTATGATCCGTATAAACCTGACAAGTTTCTCCATACAATTAATGTCTCCAAATTTTCAACGTAAATACCACGTCTGCTAACTCCAAATCATGGGTGGGATAATTCTTCTCATGATTCTTCAGTTGTCTTGACGCTTAGGCTATAACCTTATCATTTTGCATTAACACGCAGCCTAACCCCTTAAGTGATGCGTCATTATAGATCACAAATCCGTCTGATCCAAATGGTAAAGTAAGGACAGGTGCCGACACTAACCTTCACTTCAATTCCTAAAAAATTTCCGCACATTTTTCCGACCAAACAAACTTTGCTCCTTTATGTGTTAATCTTGTTAACGACACTGACATCTTTGAGAATCCCTCGACAAATCTCCTATATTTCCAGCAAATCCCAAGAAACTTCTTATTTCGCTAACAGTGGTCGGTCTCTCCCAATTCACTATCGCCTCTATTTTTTGTTGGATCCACTTCAATTCCATCCTAAGATATCACATCCTTACTAACCTCATATGTTTTTAATGTTCTTTCTTGGTCTTAGAATATACCAGAATATCATCTATACATACAATTACACACTTATCAAAAAATTCCTGAAATGTTCATCAACTCCATAAATACATACAATTATACACTTATCAAAAAATTCCTGAAATGTTCATCAGTATCGAGAAATAACACGCTCCCCCGAAGTTGGTCAAACAAGTCGTCAATCCTCGGTAACGGATACTGATCTCTCACCGTCACTTTGTTCAGTTCTCGATATTCGATACACATCCTTAAAATCTTTTATCACTGATAAAGAATCTATGCTCACTTATTTCTTGTCTGTCTCACCAATATAGGTCAAGAACCCTTCACATCCTTTTCTTAACATCTTCCGATCCTTCATTATCGAAATAAGCCCGATCGGATTCTTGGTTCCGATCCTTGAAAATAAAACTCTTCTCCAGATAGCAATCTGAAATGTACTTCCTTCCTAAAGCAGTCTACCTTAGCATGGTACGCAGCTAACCAATCCATCCCCAGGATAATGTCAAATTCGTTCATTTCTAATTCAATAATATCAATCTCAAGTTCTCTACCTCCTATTCTCAGAGGACACATCTTATAAACATATGAGATAGGGATTTCCTCTCTAGTCGGAGTATCTATCACCAAAGGTATTTCTAACGCCTCAGGTTTCAATTTCATGCACTTCACTAAATGAGTACTAATAACAGAATGGGTAGCGCCAGTATCAATCAATGCATACATACTATGACGTCATGAGTTCAAGTCAATGTCTCGAATATCTTCTCCATGTCTTTAATCCAATATTGCGGCTTCTCCTTTGGAGTGCCTGAAAATGATTCCGGGTTCCTCTTGTGGAACAACTCCAGTAGATTCCTCAATGGTACGACTTGCGGCTGTGGCTGAGCTAAGGCTGCTACCACTTGCCCAATTCTCGCCACCGTCTGATTCAGTATCTGAAGGAGGGTTGCCATATCAGTGTCGGCTTGCTCCTGACTAGGTCCGTTGTCGTTTACGTAGTGGTTGTTGTTGTTCCCCGACATCTGAAACAATATAATGCCCTGATTAGGGTTTCCACTCTAAGCGTTCTCACTCACGCCAATACTAGCAATACACAATGCTACAACTTTTATACCAATTAAAACAAGCAGTCTTATCAGACTAAACCTTTAATTCATAGGTCCAATCACTAGACCATTGGTCTCTTCAATAGACCGACATTACTCTCATAAGTCGTTTCAACAGACTTTATTGGTCGTTTCAACAGACCAACAATACTAATATTCATACTTGCTATTCCTATAACATTCACTTAAATTAGGGCGTCTCAACAAACCAAAACATTCAAATCATAGGTCATTTTACTAGATCACCAATCGTTCATTAGATCGGTTAACACATTCGTAGGTCATTTTAATCGACACAAAATTTGGCAGAGTATAATTTATATTTATTTATTTCTTGAGAATTCTTAGATTACATATATTATTATAAGATCAAGGTGTAATACATAACATATTGTTTTATTGAGTTAGAGAAGTAGAAGATTGAGAATTATATATTATTATTTTAAGTAAGGTTTAAATTTTTTTAACATACATAACTAAAAATTTCTTTGCAACCAATATATAGTGCTTCGCTCGGGAAATTATGATTAAAATTTCTAAAAAAGTATACTTTTCTACGACAAATTTAATTTTTACTTAAAGGTAGTAAATATATTTACTTTCCTCTTCCAAAATCTCATCTCATCAAAAAAAACATAAAGTGCAGAATAAATAACAAAACACCAATCACCCTGTGACTCAATAGCAGAAACATGTCCGAATACCCAAACATCACCATCCTGTTATCAACGCAGAAAGTAAAGATCAAAAGAATTAAAATTAACCATCCTTCGGTCAACAAAGAAAAAAAATGGTTTCCTGCTAAGGAAAATGAAATAAAATATACCTCAGCCATTTCACACAACTGCGTCAAATTCCGAAACTTATCACGTGAAAATTCGAGATCTTGCTCGACACTAGCAACCTATGGGAGAGACATTGGAATTATAGGTATAACAATACGTCCCTCAGATTTCATTATGAAATTTATTGATGATAATAATCAAAAACATCTTAAAGGAATTTTTTTTGATGAATAATTGAAATTCATTATATCTTTCTTATTTACTAACTGCAGGTAATACTAAATTATTATCAACCACTGTAGGTACCATTTTATGGTGACTTAAATTGTGTACCGAATATTACCTTTCATGAAACACATTTACTTCTGGTATGTTTGCATTGATAAAAATTCTTGACACATTGCAAGTGTTAGTAACCTTAACCTCACTGTCATATGTAATCAGCCTACAAAATTGCATGATAACAATGATGTTAACATTACTCTGTTCCAAATCCTGCACCAGTTCGTCACTTTCCCTGCTAAACAGAGTACATGGCAGTGCAACGCCCATGTTCAAGAAATTAAGGACATAGTTAATTAAAGATAAAATAACGAACAATAACATTCCTTTCAAACATCTCAACGTAGAAAACTTAGCACTGACTCAATATTTTCAAGTGTGACGTTGATAATCTTTGTCTCCTTGCCCTTGACATCTTTGAAAACTGGAGTTTCACTTTCGGAAATCCTCCCGATCACATCTGTTTTTCCATACGGAAATAAAAAGCTCATTGTTATGCAAATGGAATAAGTGATAGTAATTGAAAATATGTTAAACTTTTAAAACTAACCAACTAAAACAGAGTTATCAACATTAGGACTCGCTAGATAGGCGAATTCTTTGAAATCAAATATATTCCTGGGGAAATTGTTGTCCCACACATGTACAACCTCCGTTTTATGAAAAAGCAGCATCTTATAGTTATGCGTGCATGTTTTGAACGAACTATTATTGTTTGTTACTATGAAATTTTTTATGACGTATAGACGATCTTCTTCAAGAGTCTCAGCGAACTTTAGAGTAAGCTTCACATGAATAGTAACATGGATGCGAGAACCTTGTTTTGGAAAAACTGATGAATATTAAAAAAATAAATTTAACAGAGATATGAAGAAGTATACCTTAAGTTGAGGGAAATAAATACCTCAGCGTCATGAATCACGAATTCCAAACCGTAAGCAATACCTTCACAATTGCACAATTAATACTTGCGCATCACTCGAAAAGTAACAACCCATGTACTCCTAGAGGGATTAAGGTCTCGAATCATAGAACCCAAAGGAGGCATTATGTTGTATGAGCAAGAAAAAGTTGAGAAGAAGTGTGGTATTAAGAGAAAATAAGGACATATTTATAGGACATTCTTGGGAGTCATATTCTGATCCCAAGAAAAAAGGCTGCTTTCATTTCGATTTCCAAAGAGACATTTTGAAATTATTTTTTCTCCTGGAAATAACTTAACATCTATACGACAGAAAAAAGGGGATACTATGTTCCAGTTAGACACGTTTTCCAAGAGATTAGTAAAGACATTTTTTTTACATTTGGCAACCTATAACTGATATACTCATTGCTTATATTATTTATTTATAAATATTTAAACGCATTTACATTTATACAATTTAAATTTGTTGTTATTACATAAGAAAAAGAAACATGTTATTTGAGAACATAACTATACATATACACCCACATCACAAATATACACTAACGGTTTACTATTATTTTCAGGTACATGATAAGGAGACACGAAAAAGGTTGTTAGTCGAATCTATGCTAATTTCAAAGAGAGTAGTGTTGGTCTCAAAGTTGGCAACAAGGGTGAAAAATAGCTAGAGGGGGAGGGTGAATAGCTGTTATAAATTTTTTGACCCTTTTCGAAAACTAAACCTCTTGCTTACAAAACCGCCTTGCAGTGTATCAAAATCGCAAGTGAGGTTTGCAAAATGCACAGCGGAATTTTTTAAGTTAGAGAGTGCATTTTTATAAAGAGGTTTAGAGTGCGGTTTATAAAATAGTAAAATGAGGTATGACAAGATTAACTATAAACACAATTCACAAATCTGGATAACCTAAAAAGGATCAAACAAATAAGGATAAATTAGTTTATGATGAACAATAAGAGAAATGCAGAAATTAAAGAACACAATATTTGGAGTGGTTCAATCTTAAAAGATCTAAGTCCACTATCAAAATGATTAGTCTTGAATTTTCTAAATGCTAGATTTGTATTAGATTATGAGAGAGATTACAAGCACTACTAAAAACAGCGTTATTATCGACGAAAATTTACCGACGGACCGCGTCCGTCAGTAATACCGACGAAAAATTAAATGTTACCGACGGAATTATTCGTCGGTAATTTGATGTATAAATTCGCTAAATCAGAGTTGCCGTATGCTCACTCTTAAACCTAATCCCTTCTCTCTCTCTCTCTCTCCCCTATTATGAAACCCATCGTTCATTTCACAATCTCCCTCAGTTTCTCTCTCTTAACTCTGTCTCTCTCTCTCTCTAGACAAACAATCGGTAGAACAACAATGAAGGCTGTCGTGTTGACTCGTTTTCGTCGGAATCAACTCCCGTATCTAGTCTCGCTCTCTACGATATTGCCGGAACTCCCGGCGTCGCTGCCGATGTTAGCCACATCAACACTAGATCTGAGGTTCTATCATTCTCCACACCTCTCTCCCCGGTCTTTTAACCCTACGTTGACTCGTTTTGTTGTATATGCCTACTCCGCAGTGAACTAATTGCATCTGTATTTGGCTGCGTATGTACTAGGGTTTTAGGTATAACCAATTCCGATTAGGGTTTCGGATAAATGCATTTTGATTTGTGGAATCCCTAATCTCACTGTCCTTGAAGCCCTCCCTAGTATATTTGGCATTTGAAACTCACTTTGTTTTAGTCCAATACCTGCTTGTTCTTGTCATTTTTGAGATAAAGGGGTAAATTGCTGAAATTGTGTCAAGTTTATATTTTTCCTTCTCGGTAATCGGTATTATATTGCCACAAATCATATATCGATTGCCTCATATATTGCAAATTTTCTCTTTGCAGTCACAGTGAGTGAAGTGGAGGCCTTATATGAGCTATTCAAAAAATTAAGCAGCTCCATTATTGATGATGGGCTCATTCACAAGGTATTATAATCTTGTTTGGGTTTGAGTAGAATTATGTGTAATTGAATACTTATTAACATGTCCAGTCTTGTTATATACAAGGTATTATAATCTTGTTTGGGTTTGAGTAGAATTATGTGTAATTGCAGTTAAAAGAGATGGTGGTGGCACTCTTAAATGAATCAGATTTGTTACTCTCAGATGATTTTGTCAAAATGATTGTGGATAAGGTAACTACTACTCTACCTTGAACCCTTTAATCTTTTTCATGGTACTAAAGTTATGCTCTTTATGTTGTTCTACACAGACATTTAGTGAGGCAGATACAAAGGGTGATGGGAAGATCGATACCGATGAGTGGAAGCTGTTCGTATCAAAAAATCCATCTCTAATAAAGAACATGACCCTTCCATATCTAAGTGAGTCGAACTTTTTTGTAATTTTCTCAGTATTTGAAGTATAGCTCTTAAATTAAAATCAACTGGATATTGTAGAGATTGGTGACGAGCCTGACATAGACATCCTGAAGATGGTAGCAAGAACAACATATTTAAGACTCCAGTAGTGATTGGTGACGAGCCTGACATAGACATCCTGAAGATGGTAGCAAGAACAACACTGAGAACAAAGGTACCCTTGACTTTCTTCCCTCATTTCCTTTGGTTGCATTTTTATTTCAGTTCATATATGGTATTTTAATAGCAGCATATGACTTGCAGTTGTACGAAGCATTGGCAGATCAATTGACTGATATCGTCACAAGCTCGGTGAGTGCTCCCAACTGTTATCATCATCATTATTATTTTGCTTGTTTATAATTGCTCCTAACATTGTTAGTGGATACTCAACAGTCATTTTATATCCAGTTGTAAATATGGTGCACCTAATCTGGTTGACTACTCCTAGGTTGTAGGTTTGTAGTCAGCGCTTTTTTGCCTTCTACTACAGATGTTCTGCTTGTCGCACTTCAAGAAGTAGCTCAATCAAAAGTTTCAATTTCGTTTCGAATGACTCCCTCTTACCCTATCCATTCTCGATGAACAACGAGATTGAAAGCAGTGCACATTGAGACCTATTGGTCTCAGATCACAACTAGTGAACAGGATTTGGGTCAAGTCTTTCTGGTCAGTATTTCCTGATTTGCAGTTAACTTGGCTTAATCATCATCTTGATAAGTTATGGCCATATGTTAACGAGGCACTTTGATGTTCTATACTCAACCTTCCACTTGAAGAATGCAATTACGTTTAAATTTATTTTTAGTATTTAGAGTTGATATTTGGCTTTTGCATTTTTGGTTGTGTGGTAGCATAGGCAGCATCGGAGCTAATAAGAAGCTCTGTTGAGCCAATACTTGAGCAATACAGACCAGCCGTCTTATCTTCACTCAAGTTTTCAAAATTGACCCTTGGTACTGTTGCTCCACAATTTACAGGATAGTATACTTCAAATTTTTATACTCCCTTCCGTGTCATAATGAATAGCAGTATATGTTTATTGGACAGAAAATGGCTGATGCTTGTATATATAAACTATATATCATGTCCGTTTGGAGTTTCTATACTCGAAGGTGATCGTGGGGCTATCACAATGGAGCTGGAGATGGAATGGGATGGAAACCCAAATATTGTGCTTGCTATTAAAACCTTAGTTGGTGTGGCATTACCCATACAGGTTGGCTTTTCCCTTCAATTCTTCTTCTTCTTTTTTTTTTTTTTTTTTTTTTTTTTTTGCTATTAAAACCTTTAGTAGTATACTTGAGCAGATGCTTAATTAGGCAACATAAAGTTACTCTGCTTATCTTCTTCAGCTCTATCTTAGAATTAATTAATGTTACTAAGAGTAGTTTCAAGTTAACGACTTCGATACATTGTTCTTAAAAAAATGAATGCCCTTTGTTCACCACGAGATTAAATTTTCCGGACCAACCAAATGCAGTTTTACATCAAATAAAAAGTGCAAAACTGTATCCGTTTCTTTGTCTTATTCCTTACCATTTTTGCGTATATTGTATCTGTATCAATAGGTTATCAGTGAATTGTACTTTGAGATTTAGAGTACTTGTATGAAGTTGAATTCTTGCTGTCTAAAGATCCATACATATGACCTATCGTAACAAGATTTTCTTGATCAAAAATGAATTCTTTATCTTTATATTGAAGTGCTCCCTTAGTCCCTAAACTAATTTCCGTTTCTGATTTGAGTGAAAATTTAGTAAGTTGACATCTAAGCATTTTTAGTAGCTTATGTACATGATAGACTTTAATGAGTTCACTCACCATAAAACATCATGATAAGTGTAAACATGAAATTGATGATTGGCGAGGAAGATCTAGCAAACTCACAAAAAATAAACATTCATTTAGGAACAAGATATTTGCAAAATGGACATTCATTTGGGGACGGAGTGGGTAGTATACTATGATCAAACTTGAAATGCATAACTTCCTTGAGTGCAAACTTCAAATATTTTACTTCTTTATGTTAAAAAGAGGTTATTTGTTCTATGAGAATCTCAACTTCCACCAACGTAGAAACATACTCCTCCAACACATTTGACCCTTCTCTCTTTTCTTGATGTTCAATGCTACACTTTTCAAAAATATATTGTATGTTGTAAATAAGTGATTATATTTGGTTCTCTTATGGGAGAAAGGATATTTCTAACGTCTGGAAGCTTCAAATGGGACATAGTGAGAGCTTTTCTATCCATTCTTGTAGAAGCAGTCTTTCGTGTGGATTGTTGTATATGCTTAGTAGCCTTTGATGCCATCAACAGTGGTTTAGTTTTTTCGCTGACTGTAAAATTAGTATCAAGAGATAAAATTTGAGTTGTGTGTATAACTATAATCTGCTTATCTGATATGGTTTTCTAATTTTGGTTTTCTTTCTTCTATTAGGTAAAAAATATTGGATTTAGCGGGATTTTCAGGCTTATCTTCAAACCACTAGTGGCTGAGTTCCCCTGCTTCGGAGCTGTTTGTTTTTCCTTGCGAGAAAAGGTAAATCATCTTCGTCTTTTGTCTTAAAACACTTACGACTATTTCCAAGTATTCCAAGATAATACAAATTTCCCTGAATGAAACATTACCCAACACATATAGGGTATATATATTTGTATATATTCTACTTGCATTGCATATAAAACTCAACTTAGCCTTTATCCAACCCCTTTTTTCTTTCAGACTAGTTCTGCTTCTGCACCCAAAACTAGGTTTGGACTTTGGAGTGGAACTAGTAAGAAAAGACTAGTATCAATAGAGGAGTCTTGGTGTTTATTCTCCCCAACCTTGAGGTCATCACAATAAGAAACTTGATTCTATTTGATGGCCATGGTTGTTGAAGGTCTAAAAAATATTTTATATTATAGCATTTACAACACCCATAATTGACTATAAGCAAAATATGCTTCCCAACTTGTTTCTCATCAACCACATTATTTTAAAATTCGTGAATTCTCATTGGTATTCATAATTTCAATCTTTTAGATTCCAGAGGTCTGATTGTCTTGGGTCTTTTATAATCTGATAATGTCTTATATGATGTCTTGCTGTATCTGCGACTTGACCTATTTCATTTTTATTTTTTTTTGAAATTTTCAGGTGCCCCCATTTCTGGTTCGCTAAGTGTTCACACGGACATTTTCTTTCATCAATGTACAATTATTCAACAGGTTCAGTGACTCGAGGCATCTGCACATTTATATATTTTGATATTGTTCTGCGGGTTAAAATCGTTCATTTGACTCAAAAATATATTTGGTTGCAGCCTTTTACTGAGACGGGAGTGCTGCTCCTTTAGTAATGGTGAATATGTCAAGGCAGGACTTGCTGAGTTGGAACATTGGTGTTACAAGGCAGCAGATGAGGTAACACTTTTCCGTTTCTTAGACACATATTTAAACTAATATTACAAAGATACAATCTTGATTTCAAATCTATTAAGGAGGACAAAAATCTTAAAACATTTATGTTAACTAAATATTCAGTTTTAAGAGAATCCATGTATATTCTTTCATGATGCACATGTAACAGACTGAAATTGTTAGTCTGTCATTTGTTAAAATGCTTTGTGATTGATAGGTGTGAGATAACTTTCCCATGTCTAAACTTGTTGAGAGGATGTGGGAAAAATATTGAAATATACCCATGTACTTAGATGAAGGATGCAATATGTCCTTATATAAGTTAATTCGTACTTAAAAAAATGTGTGGATATATGGCATCATATAATTTTTTATGTGAAATTGACCCATGATTCGTCCATGTGAATCTGCAATTTATGTAATTTCATTATTTAAACTGAGAATTTGCATTGGATTTTTCTACTTTTTGGTTGACTTTTCCAATGTTGTTTTCTTCATTTTCTTCTTTTATTAAGCAAAAGATTTCACTCTCTCTTTCCTATGCACGGAATCTTCTCAAACTTCCTGAGAATCGGAGGTGTATTAACTGTTACAGTTTGGTATGTGCTTTTTATTGCTTTCATTTCTGTTGTGGTTTTTGAGTTTTTAAACTGAGAATTTGCATTGGATTTTCCTACTTTGTTACTCTTATAGTTCGATTTGTGCCAATTTGTTTACTGTTACTTTTATTAAGCAAAAAGATTTCACTCTCTTTTTATTGAATGTTCCAAATGGTTCTTTTGCAGAGAACAACATCTTCTAGTAGCCTGGCATCCTCCAATGGGAACCCTGCTGAGCTAAGATCAGGAAGTTCCTTAATTGATTTTGATGATGTTCCTGAACCTCCTTCAACTGCTACTCTACAACCAACACAAGTAGCTGCCCCAGGTCCTTCTGTGGCTCAGCAAACGACATCGTCCAATGATAACTGGGCTAATTTTGATTCTTTTTCCGAGGTCAAAGCATCCCCAGCTCCATCAAATGCCAATTTATTCGAATCCTTTCTGTCAGAGTTGTCCGTTCCAGCTCCATTATCTGGTAATGCTGCTGCTTCATTGATGCCATCTGCTAGTAATCCTCTAGGCTTGCCGACTGGGCTAATGCTGATGTTGTTTTTTAGAATTTGGTGAACATTGAATTTGTTTTATCATGTTTTTGGTGTATGTTTTAAACACGTGGGAATTTTGGTATTTGTTTGAACAGGTTTCAGTGATATTTTTTAATACAGTATTTTTTTTTTAAATTCTTTGCAAATTTACCGACGAAAATTTCCGTCGATAATTTTTTTAAATTTAGAAACAGATAATAGATTTACCGACGGATCAGTCAATCGGAAATTCTGCATTATTTACTGACGGATATTTCTGTCGCTAATACCCTCTTTTCCGACGAACATATTTCCGTCGGTATTACCAACGAGTTATTACCGACGGAATCCGACGGATGCAGTCCGTCGGTAATGCTCATTTACTGACGGAATTTAGGCATTACCGACAGAAATTTCCGTCGGTAATTGCTCAGTTTCTAGTAGTGAAGGTTACAAGTAACAAACTCAAATCTAAAATCTTATCAATGAAAGCAAATCCTAGACTATAACTGGTGTTTCTCAAATGATATAATCTATGTGATTAATCAAGTGAGGTGTGTGTGATAAGCAAGTTTCAAGGCTCTTTAAATCTGTATAATATAGAGCTCAAGAAATCTTGGGTGTTACAAGGCTTGAATTTCTGGACTAGGAAATTTGTTCTTGAAGGATGAAGGTTGAAGATGAAGATTCAAAGAAATATGAATTTCTGGGAAATAATCTTCAGATCTTCAAAGGACTCTTTTATAAATTTTCTCAAGCTCTCTTCAAATGATGAAGAATGGGGTATTTATACCCAAGCACCAAAAAGTAGCCATTATGGTAGAGCTGTGCAAGTACAGTGCTGGTGCTGTCTGATTGGTCCACGTGTCCACTTTTGTCCTTTTGTTCAGAAGTTGCAGCTAGGGTTATACGAACCTCATCTGACTTTAAGAAATAAAGGACATCTGTCACCTTTCCAAAATCCTTCTAGATATGACCGTTGGTCACGTGATGTGATTTTGTAGTTGACTTAATTTTGCTGATGTGGATTCCAACAGTCAAAAGAGGTCAAACTCTTCAAGTTTTCAATCATTGGATGAGGTTGGTGAAGTACGGTCAAAACAGTGCGGTCTACATTGAGGTTTGCATAAGCGGTTTGCTATGTGCGGTTTCATAACCAGGTTTGCACTGCGGTTTGCTATGTGCGATTTAGATTAGCTAGTGCACTGCGGTTTGACTTGTAACCTTATGACCAATGCAATTGCCAGTCTTCAAGGCTTAATAGACCTATTCTATAAAATGGACTTGTACTAAAAAATTGAAGTCTAAGCTTCATTATATATGGGCCTAAAGTCCAAAAAATAGAGATGAGGTTTTGGCATCAATCAAATTAAAGCTAAAGCTAGGAGGGTTAAAGTATGTATACCCAACAATCTCCCCCTATTTGATTGATGCCATTACCTACTATAACAAAGGCAAACATTGTCCTTGGTAAAAACATGTCCATAAGTATTAACATGGTAAATCATGTCCCAAGTCAATGCACACACTAGCCTAAGTTATAGATTTCTATACTATTGAAGGAATAAAAACTTACATTTTGAAAGTATAGAAATGCATACATAAAAGTATGAGTTTTAGTTTAAGTATGCAGTTAAAACTGAATGTTTAAACTTCAATTTCAAAATATGATTTTTAAGTTTAAGTATTTGAATGAGGTTTAAACTAATGCATTCATTGTTCTACAAACAGACAGTTTGAATGAACAAGGTTTTGAGATTAACAATGATGTCTCTTTTTCATTACTATCCTCAAATGAGGTTTGGGTTACATTTACAGATAGAAATGAAAAATAACCACATCAAAAATACAAGCAAAAAGAGTTAGACAAAAAAAAATTACAATGAGAGTGCGGTCTAACTAAGGATCCACCTGTTGAGAATCTAAGTCCACTACGTTATGAGCATGCGGTCCATTCAAGATCTCGTTACCTTGCAGTCCAGGAGTGTTGAAAGCTGAATTTTTTGACTGCAAAGTCCTTCACATTCTTCTGACTTCATCTGAGGTTCTAGCTTGGGCAGCTTCAACTGCTCTCAAAGCATTGACTGCGGTTTCCAATCTGGAATTGTTGGCACCAATCGCTCTGCAGTTTCCTTTGGTTTCTTCAATAAGCTCATCAGTATTTGAAGCATTCTTATCCAAGTTTTTGTTGAGTTCTTCAATTTGATTATGGATGGAGGAATTGAGAGTGTTATAGAAAGTATGAATTTGGTCTTGAATAGCTTCAGCGTGTGCGGTCTAACTTTCTTGAAGGTTGGCCTCAATTTCACTTATGCTCCTCCTCAAGCTATTATCCAACTTTTGGAATTTATAGCTGAGTTTGTCATTCATGCTCTCCTTCAGATTGTCCATTCTGTCCCTGACCTCATTAGTAAGACTAGCCAACCTTGCGGTTAGGCTATCTCCCAATCATATCCACCTTCATCTTCAGTTCTTCTCTCAGAACCTCAGCTTCATTTTGTAAGTTGACCTGTATGGCATCCAACATAGTTCTTAAGTCTGAATCTGGTTGCGGTCTGGAGTTTCTTATGGCTTCAAGTAATTCTTCCTTCAACTTTCCAAGGTCTTTGTCAAGGGTCTCACAGAAAAGTTCAGCAACCTTATTTAGCATATCTTTCAGTTGGTCTCTGTTGACTGAGTCTCCTAGCTGCTCAATAACCACATCAGCCAACTCTTGTTTGAAAGAATTGAGGCTAGAATCTGCTGCAATTTTGACAATGTTTACACTGTTAGGGTTTGCGGTTGAGGTTCTCTCCCTCTTAATGGCATCAAGATTCAAGAGTAGACTTTTCATGGAGGATTTATGAGCTGCCATTTCAAGGGTTTGAGTATTAAGTAGTTTGGATTGGGAATCAACCTGATCTTGGAGGGAGCGGTTAGAGGCAGCCATTTTGATCAAGTGACCCCCTGGGTTGAGTGAAGCTGTCCCTGAATGATGTGGAGGGAAGTAAGAATTTGGGAGATTGTCCCACACTTGTACAACCTCTGTTTTATGAAAAAACAGTATCTTATAGTTATGCGTGCATGTTTTGAATGAACTATTATTATTTGTTACTATGAATTTTTTTATGACGTATAGACGATTTTCTTCAAGAGTCTCATCAAACTTTTGAGTAAGCTTCACAGGAACAGTAACATGGATGCGAGAACCATATTTTGGAAAAATGGATGAATATTAAAAAATAAATTTAACAGAGATATGAAGAAGTATACTTTTAGTTGAGGGAAATAAATACCTGAGCGTCATGAATCACGAATCTAAACCGTAAACAATACCTTCACGATTGCGCACTACCAGAAAAAGGTCATTTAGCGACGGAAATTTCCGCCGCTAAAATTATATTTCCGTCGCTAAAATAAATCACCGACGGAAAAATTCCGTCGGTGGTCCGCCGCTACCACTGTCAGCAAAGCGTTCGACGGGTCAATTTCCGCCGCTATTTTTTTATTTTACCGACGGAAATTAATTCCGCCGTGAATTAATGGTTTCAAATGACGGAAAATTCCGCCGCTATATTAATTTAATTTAATTAAATTTTCATTTCGCCGCGGAAATTTCCGTCGTCGTAATAAAAATTAATTTAATTAAATTAATTTCATGCGGAAATTTCCGTCGCCGTAATAAAATTTAAATTAAAATTAAATTATTTCAAATGCGGAAATTACCGTCGCTGAAATTATTTAATTTTAATTTAAATTTTATTACAATGACGGAAATTTCCGCCGCCGAAATTAAAAATTAAATAAAAATTAAATGATTATAGCGGCGGAAATTCCGTCAGCCGAAATTAATTTATTTAATTAATTTTTATTTCAAAGATTAATTTGACGGAAAATTCCGTCACGATTCTCAAATAAATTTAAAAAAAATAATTTAAAATATCAATAAACCAAAATTTTTTGTACCCGATATAACATTTCAATTTATAAAACTAAAACTATAAAACTAAAATTCAAATATCACCGTACTCAAATAAAAAAAAAACTAAATACCACCGTACTCAATTCGGGAGGGGGAGGGGGAGAGGGGGGAGGGGGAGAGGAGAGGGGGAGAGGGGGAGCGGGGGAGAGGCGGGGAGGGCTCCCGCGGTACCAAATGTCTCACATGTTTACAAACAAGTATAAATTAATACAAAAATGTCTAAAAATGTCTAAAAATGTCCGCAATCAACCTCGGGGAGGCGGGAAATTACCCCGGGAGTCCTGGCCGAGATGAGCCATCAACGGCGCCAATTGTCTTTTGAGTCTCACGCATCTCTCTCGAATCTCTCGCATGACGTCGATCGTTCTCCTCCCGCATCTGCGTCTCGAACCGCCAAAGCATCCGCAAGCTTTGCCCGCTCGCGTTCTCCTCCTCCAACGCAGCCTCTCCAGAGTGTCGACCCTCGGATCATGAAACGTGGCCGGGCTACATTTCGCCGACGGCCGGTCGACGCCGACGGGCATTGCCGCCCGTAATCCCCCATCCCTAACACTCTGCTCCTCTCCTTGGATGTCCCCGAGAGGTGACCTCACACGCCAAACTTATCGAGGCACGAAGGGGACGGGCTCGCGGAGGCGTTCCTTCGGGAACAACGGCGGCTTGATATGCGGCACGAAAAATAAAACAAACAATTATAATCATATACACAATGTAAGGTACATAAATAAATTTACATATTCAAAATCAAGTCATTTAATGGTAGTTTACTTACAAAGGCGTGCGCATCGATCGTCAACCCATTGCGGAGGTTGATCGGGCGCTGTAGAATTCCGAATATGGGTGCTAGCGTAAACATCCACAAAAGTGATATTCGGACCATACTCCCTTTCCTATAAATAAAATAAGCGAGATTATTACTTTGAAATTGTATATATAAATGCAACATTTAAACTGATTTAAAAGCATGCATACACTACATTTACACTAAAACTATGGATTTCATAGCATCAACATTGGCTCCCAGCTAACATACGTACATAAACCTATTTAAAAGCATCCATACACTACTACATTTAAATTAACATACATACCATGCGGTCGTGATGCTCGACGATCGTGAGCGTCCCCCCGGTATGCAACGCCGCCGACCCCGAGGAGCTCGCTCTATTGGCCTTGGCCTGTTCGGATATAGCCTTCGCCGCAGCGACCCCCAATATTCGCAAAATTGACCAAACACCTCATCGGTCATAAAAGTAGGACACAAGGGCTGTTCTCCCGCCGCGAGCCGAGTAGTATAATAATTTTTCTTCGTGGTACCTATAAAAAATATGAATATCTCGTAAACATATAATGATGACATTATAAAATTAAAAGAGTATAATCATTGTTAATTAAACTAATTAAGGATAGATAAATATGTTACAAATAAAATCCGTAAATAGCTTGTGAGCACGCGATCGAAAACATATCTAGCCGTCGCCTCGCCGATCTCGGCGCCCAATAATATTTAGCCTACAACATATAATGATAACATTACAAAACTAAAAGAGTATAATCATTATTAATTATAACATTTTAATAACAAACTAACATTTAAGTTTTAAATAAAACCATTAACACATTACCTTAAACTCATCCCACGCATCGTCCTTCCGCCTCCGTGGCAATTTTTTCCGGTTGGGCCAAAACTCGGTCATTTTTCGAGACCGCCGCATTGCCCGATCTTAGTCCCCGGGTGGGGTATCCACCTACAAACCTCGCCAAGTATATTTATACAATAACATTTTAACTTAAATAATGAATTATATATAAAGCAAAAAGGAACCAACTTATATCAAATTAATGAAGAGTTACTTATCGGTCATAAAGTGATGAGATCCCGACATATATCCTCCCCTCGTAATCGACGGTAGTCCGAGTACCGGCCCCGCAGGTGGAGCTAGTACTACCGTGTGAGGGGTCAACATCATCGCTACCGGATCGGGACGGCTGCTGGCCCCAAAGAATCAAAGTGTAAATGGGCTTGGTCCTCTTACCCTTGCCCTTTCTACTAGAACTCATATCTCGTATTACAAGAAAATATTAAAATATACAACTTTAACAATAGGAAACAATATATTCACAATACATCTAAAACTTTAAAGTTCTAATAATCTAAAGCATTCACAATACATATAAAACTTTAAACTATTAATAATATAAAGCATTCACAATACATATAAAACTTTAAAGTTCTAATAATCTAAAGCATTCACAATATATATAAAACGACGGATATTAAAAATAATCTAAAGTATTCACAATACATATGAAACTTTAAAGTTCTAATAATCTAAAGCATTCACAATACATATAAAACTTTAAAGTTCTAATAATCTAAAGCATTCACAATACAATTTTAAACTTTAAACTATTATTAATCTTCGTCCCCATCATCATCATCGGACTACGAATTACTACAAAACTCGAGTTCTTCATCTTCGTCTTCGGACTACGATGAATCAAACTCGGTTCCTCTTCCTCTTCCTCTTCCTCTTCCTCTTCCTCTTCCTCTTCCTCTTCCTCTTCCTCTGATTCATCAATATCAATGTGCGCGAGATGACCCGAACGAGGCGGGGGAGTTGGCAAATTCACCGGTAAGATATCCTCCTCGGGTTCATCAACATTTTGAGGAATATGAGTGACATCATCTAATGGATGATTAGGCGATGAAACGTTAGGTGGCACCGGCATTTCATCCTCTTGATAGGGTGTTTCTAATGACGACTACGTAGTTGTCGACGAGGGTAGGTTGTCAATCATGCTCCTAGCCTTGGTCATCCAAATGACCCACAATCCGTCGGGTCGCGGACGAGGGTAGGGAGTCATGTATACCGTTGTGCTTGAGATGCTAAGATGAAGACGTCGTCGCCATTATGTCTCGGACGAGTCCTTTACATCGACGAGGTCAAATATGGGGTGCTTCTTAACACCTCGCACAAGCATCCCGCCAATCACAATTGAACAAGACAACACTTGTTTCTACCGAAATACTCCACCTCGACTACTTCTTTCGGGATGCCATAATAATCATTCCCTATAAGCTTCACACCGCTATTCCACGTCAATTTAGAGCCCCGTAAGCTTTGGTATGAAACACATAGCCATTCACGAAATAACCGTTGTATAAATGAACGTTCAAGTACGGAGATGATGCTAAATGTCTTAACCTCGCGGCTTTGGCATCACCGGATGTTCGGCTATCTATAAGACAATATTGTAACCAATTTAATACAATTTTAAGATTGAATGTTTAAAGAAGTGTATAGAATAAATTTGAATGAAACGAAATATTTACATATTTCCTTAGCCGGTTGGAAATTCTATTTCTGTCCTAGTTGCGATGAGTTACGGAGATAAATCCTGAGCTAAATCTTCAAACATTCTCAAAGAGGGTTAAACAAGGCATTTCATATGCGAGGTAATTAAACATGCATAATTTAATCGACGAGGCGTAAACATAACATCAATGACTTACTTGATATATTCCCCAACCTCGTCGCAGGTTAAGAAGAACATACGTTTCGACCGCGGCAAACTCTTTAGCGGTTAACGTACGCGTACCAACCCGTTTGCCGAGCAAGCAGGCCGGGGATGAAAATACGAGATGTTTCCCTTAGACGGAAAACCACCATCGTAATTGCGGCCAACCCTAGTCAATCTCGTATCAACATCGGGAGGAAAATATGTTCCGACAAAGGCAACAATCTCATCTATGATAACGGCCTGCGAAATTGAGGCCTCGACCATGGCCCTATTGCTCATCTTCCTTTTCAATTGGCCTAGATACCTAAAAGTCATTCGTAGATTAAAACATAAATAATGTTAAAGAAGGTATATTGTTAACGCTCAAATTATTTAGAAATAGAATAAATTCAATTACCTCTCAAATGGATACATCCATACGTATTGAAGCTGGACCACCGACTCTAGCTTCGTATGCCAAGTGGACCGGTAAATGCTCCATAGAATCAAAGAATGAAGGAGGAAATATCTTCTCAAGTTTGCACAAAGTCACTACGATGCTCTCCTCAAGCTTTTTCATGTGATCAACACGCGGTGTGGTCGATGTTAACGCTCGGAAAAACTCACTTAACTCTGTTAACGCCACCCGGATATTGTCGGGCAAGAGACCCTCGAGAGCAATCGGAAGTAGCCTATCCGGCCAAAACGTGGCAATCGTGACTCTTCAAACCACTGCACTTTCCCTCCTCTACATTGACACGATTACCAATGTTAGACGCGTAACCATCCAGGAAGCCTTAAATCCTTGAGCCATTTCGGGAGGAGGAGCTTCTTTTCCTTTGTAAGCACGTATTGATCCATCGGTCTAAGCGGTTTTACCATTGACGTATACCAAGTCTAAGGCCGGCCGCTTACGGATTTCCTTAAGGTCCTTTCGAGCTTTTTCGTTGTCTTTAGTTGTTCTCTTGAAATCCATCAACGTGTTAAAAACATTATCGAATACATTCTTCTCAATGTGCATCACGTCAAGGTTATGTCGAATGAGATTTGTTTTCCGGTATGGCGGCTCCCAAAATATACTCCTCTTGATCCGAGTTATGGGTAGTCCCAAACCCTTGTATTTTGGTCTTCGAAAACTTTTTCCCCACCGAGGATCGGGCAATCTAGATACCTCCTCATAGGACCGTGTCACCACTTAAACGAATCGGTGCCTCATCATGGTCAATCTTGTTCTTTTAAACGCATTCTTACGGGTCCTGAATGGGTGGTCCTCGGAAGAAATTGTCTATGGCAATCGAACCAACATGGTTTTCCGAGTGCGTGAGCGTGAAAGACTTTGTGTCACTCATACAATACGGACGGGCCAACTTCCCGTGGGTGCTCCAACCCGATAACATCCCATATGCGGGGAAGTCATTAGCTGTCCACATCAACGCAGCCTTCATCTTTGAAATTCTCTCGCTTGAAAGCATCCCACGTTTCGACCCCATCCTCCCAAAGCTGCTTCAATTCGTCCATCAAAGGTCGGAGATAGACGTCAATGTTCCTCCCGAGTACATTTGGGCCGGGGATGAATAACGACAAGAACATGTAGGGATCACTCATACACAACCGGGCGGAAGATTGTAGACGGTGGCTATAACCGGCCAACAAGAGTAAGATTTTGCCCCCGGGACCAAACGGATTGAAACCATCGGAAGCGGATGCATAACCGTATATTTCTTGCTTGAGACGAAAGTCGGGATAAGTCTCATCAAAGTGTTTCCATGCCTCCCCATCAGGATGAATCAACACACCCTCTTCACGCAAACTTTCCTTATGCCAACGCATTGCCTCTGCGATAGATTTAGACGCGTAGAGGCGTTGCGGTCTTGGAATCAACGGCATGTAACGCATGGCGCTTATGTGGTCTGTTTTTCTTGTGTTTTGAACTCCCCTCCGATTTGGCTTATATCTACTTTGTCCGCAAATTGAACACTCTGTCTTACGTGAATCTTCCTTGTAGAATAGCATGCGAGTCATTCTTACACGCATCAATCTTTTCATAACATAGCCCAATCCGCCCAACCAACTTCTTTGTCTCATAAAAGTTTGTAACCATCTTATTCTCTTTCGGCAACATCCGCTTAATTGCTTTCATGATACGATTATAAGCGGGTGGCTAATATTGCAATCGGCCTTTATGTTAAGGAGCTCGGCCACGGCCTCCCGACACGCGATCTCGCAACACTGGATAGACCTTCTCTTTTGCGAGTCCATAGCATCAATAAATTTCTTGGGCTGCAGGGGTTGGTTCTTCTTTGTTGGTTCTCGACCAATCGAAGGAAGGACCGTGCATCCCTAACCATATCTTCCATATTCAAAGGTGGTTCTTCATTGTCCTGAATAATAGGTTCGGGTTCGGGAGGTACATGAATATTCTCGGGGGGATTATTCGCAACATTTGTGCGCAATCTCAGCTCACCATGACGGGTCCACCGTTTGTACCCAACTTCAAACCCGTTACGCAAAAGATGTTTCGAGTCTCGATCAAGCTTAGATACTTGACATTACAACACTTGTCGCATGGACACCTAATCTTACCATCCTTATCCATGTGACCGGTTTTATTTAATTGAGCAAATTCAACAAACCCCTTGACCCTCTATAAAACTCGGGATTGATACCGCGTTGATTCGGCAACTTCCGCTTATACATCCAACTACGATCATCGTTAACAGACATTACTCCTGCATTGCAATCCATATATTATACGTACACTCAATTTAATCGACGGATGAAACAAAATCGGGATGTTAATAATTATTGGATTTCATAATATATTAACAGTCTATATAGAAGTAATTAACGTATTATCATTCCCTAAATTTGAATTACAAACTTAAAAGCAACACAGATCTTCTTAAAATAAATATAAAGCTTCTAACTCATATTTAACAATATATTAACGGAGTCTTCTTAAAGTGTCTAGGAACTCGTTCCCGCTCCCGAACTCGAATGTCTACTCTTCCTCCGCCTCGGTCCCCGGGAGGTCTTTGGTCTAGGTATGTTGAAAAGTCGGTCGGACCTCGTCTGGCTCGGGTATCGTGTGGTGGTGGATCAATCGATCTGGTAGCTCTCGATCTTGCTCTTTCTGCCTCAAGGCCTCCCTGCGAGCTATCACTTCGGGATCATTTCTCAAAGCGGCTCTCAGAATCTCCCGAGTCTCTGCATGTCTGTTGCAATGTCGCCGGTGATTTCATCGGGGTTGCTCTTGGCCTCCATGCCTCTTAATGTCATTTGGAAGAATAGTACGCCCCAAAACACTCTCGGCGTCGAGCCTCTGTCATCAGTGTACGGGACCTTCTTGCTCCTCGTACCATGTCGGATACTCGGTGGTCGAAATGTGCTACCTCTAGTCGACGGAGTAGTGGTCGTATCGGAAGAAAGCCCTCTAGAAATGCTCGCAAAGAAATGTGTAGTACGAGGCTCGGTCATAATCATCGGCATTGTATTAGTCGTCAACTGCTCTCTCAAAGTCCGAATGGTCTGCTGCGGGTATCCGTCTTTGTCTGCTCACTAGAGATGGAATGCAAAGGATGATACATGTAGTCCGGAAGTCGGACAATAAGCGGCCCGTCCTGAATATCTCTCATAGTACGCAATCCCCATGCCGGAATCCAATAGTACGAGGTTTGCGGTCTCATATCGGGCAGAGGCCAACCTCCTATGCCAACTCTCGGTAGCGGCATCCCTCAATATCCTGCGTTGTCCGGTCACCCAAGGTAATGCCGTCTGCCCCTCAGCGGTGGCGAGATCAAGCGAAATCTCTCATACGGCCACAATGATAGTAATGCAGGGTGCACTGAACCCATGTACTCGGATCCTCAGGCTAATCTATCAATGCCGTGGTATGTCTCAGCTAGCAGCAACGGTGGAATGATGTCCATCGCTCCTGTCCGAGATTGAATATGCCGGATGTCAACTCCTCGATCACCTCTCAGTGCTGATGATCTCTAACAGCGTAGGCTGGACACACTCCGATGTAGCCGCGAAGTAGTGCGCGGACGGAATGAGCAACATGAATATATCTAAGGAAGTGGATAGATCAAACGATCAGGCTGGTCCGACTCAATCTGGCTATATGAGTCAAGTCTATGAATCTATCGTCAACGACAATGCCCGATACCCGGTCTGCGATAATCCCAAGAATTCGGATAGTTGCTCAGTGGCGATCGTCTGTCTCGAGGAAATGCCACAGTCCTCGACTTCGGCCACACCGATCGGTGCTCGAAAATCCTCCATCGTTGGCATCGGATCGTTGTACGATAGGGTGAACACATGTCGCTCCGAATCCCAAAAGCACGAAGCGGCTCGGAGCGGATCCCAATCAATCTTCCAATCTTTTAGAGACCGGATGCATGGCATGCTATACCTCCTGTCAATAAGTTTCCGGTGTTGTTTTTGGTGAAAGCGCGTGAGTTCAAGAATGTCTTGTTGAAATTGAAACTCGCGGGAAACAATTTCTCCATTGTAATGCTCCATCTTTGCCTTAAATTGGGGGGCTGCTGGGACTTTTTACCTATTAATATTGTGAATAATTGTATCAACAAATCTTGAGCTCTAGTTCAAACTAAACTAAAGGATAATGGTGTCCCTACCTAACCACCTACTCTGTCCTTTAAGTGCATGTTTGATAAACCTATCCCATCCCGAAATGCATGATTATATGAAATGCAAATATCACTTTGCCTACTTGCTTTATAATCGAAAATAAAGAAATTTCGGCTTTTGCATAGACCTAAATTATTACTATTGTGAATAATTTTAAATATTAATATTTAATTCTTTGTTGTAAAATATATAATTTTACAATGATGAATTAAATTAACATTTATAAACAAGATAAGAGTCGTTATCATCCACAACTATCAAAACCCTATCTCGGCTTAGACCAAGAAAGATAGAGCAAATAAGTTCTTGTCGGTTTGAGCGAAAGGATTTTACATTTAATATAGGTTTTCCGGTTTCACTTTGTCCTCCTCTCTAAGAATCTCAAACATCACGGCCATGTCTTGACGGTGCTGTTTTACTCTTCTTTGGTGATATACGGTCACAAGTAAAAACAAGGTAACGATATAACACCGGTGAAGAGAAAACGAAATTTCCTCAATTTTTCAATCTCCACCTTCCATTTACCCAAGATCTGATTGCGAGAATCTTCCTCATGAGCTGAAAGCTGGCGGTGTTGCCCTCAATCTCACGGTTGCACACTCAATCTCACGGTTGCACATGCGAAGCAACCGTGAGATTGAGGGCACAACACCGACTTTCAAGCTCGTGAGGAAGATTCTGCAATCAGATCTCGAGTAAATGGAAGGTGGAGATTGAAAAAATTGGAGGAAAGTTCTGTTTTCTCTTCAGCGGTGTTATCGTTACCTTGTTTTTACTTGTGACCGTATAACACCGGTGAAGTAAAACGAACGACAAGAACATGGTGATGTTTGAGATCCTTAGAGAGAAGAGAATGAAATGGAAAAACTCTTATTAAACGAAAATCCTTTGCTCAAACTGACAAGAACTTATTTGCTCTATCTTTCTTGATCAAAGATGGACGGATTTTGATAGGCGTAGGTGAGAAAGGCTCTCATCTTATTTATATTTTAAGATGTTAACCACCAACCACAATACCCTAAGGTGCATCTAGGGTGCCAGGATTGATATCAGGCGCTCAAACGTAGGCGATATTACATCACCGTCCGCGATGCCGTCAATCGCCCCAAAATGGGATCTAGAACCACTAAGGTAGTGTGCGGTTGAATATGTTACATTATTGATACATTCACCCCCTTCCTCCCCCTTTGACTTTAAAAGACTTGAAAATTAGATATTTAGTAACTTATCTAATTGTTGCATATGTAATATGTTATGTTTACTAAATATGTAACATGTTATATTTACTAAGTATAACATGTTACACCAATGGAAAATATCAAGTCTATTGCACAAGCATTTGGCCCAAAGATTGAAACTTTAAAAGTAGATTTACTATTATAATTAATCAGAAAACAAGAAAATCCCCAACTGCAGTTTTTGTATCTTCTACAAACTGAAGTTGGGGATTTTCTTATTTTCTGATTAATTGCTAAATCTACTTTCAAAGTTTCAATCTTTGGACCTAATGCTTGTGCAAAAAACTTGAGATTTTCCACTCAAAGATAACCCCATGGTAGTGGTTGTACGTGATAGTAGTGGAGTTGGATTAAAAGACTTGAAAATTAGATATTTAGTAACTTTTTTAGCTTTTTATCATTAAAAGACTTGAAAATTAGATATTTAAATACTTATCTAATTGTTGCATATGTAACATGTTATGTTTACTAAATATGTAACATGTTATATTTACTAAATATAACATGTTACACCAGTGGAAAATATCAAGTCTATTGCACAAGCATTTGGCCCAAAGATTGAAACTTTAAAAGTAGATTTACTATTATAATTAATCAAAAAACAAGAAAATCCCCAACTGCAGTTTTTGTATCTTCTACAAACTGAAGTTGGGGATTTTCTTGTTTTTTGATTAATTGCTAAATCTACTTTCAAAGTTTCAATCTTTGGACCTAATGCTTGTGCAAAAAACTTGAGATTTTCCACTCCAGCATAACCCCATGGTAGTGGTTGTACGTGATAGTAGTGGAGTTGGATTAAAAGACTTGAAAATTAGATATTTAGTAACTTTTTTAGCTTTTTATCATTAAAAGACTTGAAAATTAGATATTTAAATACTTATCTAATTGTTGCATATGTAACATGTTATGTTTACTAAATATGTAACATGTTATATTTACTAAATATAACATGTTACACCAGTGGAAAATATCAAGTCTATTGCACAAGCATTTGGCCCAAAGATTGAAACTTTAAAAGTAGATTTACTATTATAATTAATCAAAAAACAAGAAAATCCCCAATTGCAGTTTTTGTATCTTCTACAAACTGAAGTTGGGGATTTTCTTGTTTTCTGATTAATTGCTAAATCTACTTTCAAAGTTTCAATCTTTGGACCTAATGCTTGTGCAAAAAACTTGAGATTTTCCACTCCAAAGATAACCCCGTGGTAGTGGTTGTACGTGATAGTAGTGGAGTTGGATTAAAAGACTTGAAAATTAGATATTTAGTAACTTATCTAATTGTTGCATATGTAACATGTTATGTTTACTAAATATGTAACATGTTATGTTTACTAAATATAACATGTTACATATTTGATTATGAGTACGGTTATTTATCGTTTTCTTTATAGTGGCATATGTTTTCTTCTATTCGTTAATATTACTAACATATGTTTTCTTCTATTCGTTAATATTACTAAATATGTAACAAACTAGGATACGAACCGTATCCTAATTTGTTTCATATAAGGTGCATCTAGGGTACCAGGATTGATATCAGGCGCTCAAACGTAGGCGACATAATCACCGTCCGCGATGCCGTCAATCGCCCCAAAATGAGATCTAGAACTAGATGTTCCTAAACTATTTCATCCACAGTTTTCTTACTTATTTGTTTGTAATTGAGATCAATTAAAGTCTCAACTCATGATCATTCGTGCTTACTTTTATTAGTTTAATATATTTGTTTTATTAGTTTAATATATTTGTTGGGTTATCAAAATTGTTATTATTCTTCCTAATTCTTTTAAATGGATATTTAATGTGATTTGTACCAAGCAAAATGAGTTCGTGTGAAATCTATAGTATAAATTAAACCCCTCCGTGAACAGTTCTATGAACAGTTCCGGAGGGGTTTTTCCCTATTTTGCCCTCACTATTTAGTCTCTGTTTCCCATTTTGCCCTTAAAACGTAAATGGGCTTTGGATTTGGGCTAAGACTTTGGGTTTGGGCTAAGAGTGGGCTTTAGGAGGGTTTACTTAAATTAATTAAGTAATCGATATTTTTTATTTTTTTAAATTTAAAAAAAAAATTAATATGAAAAAAAAATAAAAAAAATACACCCGTGTGCTTGGACACGGGCATATGTACTAGTAATAACATATAAAGCAGATTCAAGGTGGTCTCAGTCTAAGTTGATCTTAAAGTTAGCACTTCCACACTCACTCTAGCAACTGCTCTATGGACACAAGATTACATTGTCTAGATTGTGCTCCTCCTCTTAAAGTACATTCTGGACCTTCCATCCATTTTATTCACATCTTGTTTACAAGGGTGTAAGAAAATGCAACACAAGTTCTAATCTCATAGTATATTTTCATAGTTTGCACAAAAGAGGTCCAAGATTAATTAACTCTCTTAGGATAAACATTAATGAAAAGATAATTTTGGATAAAATTATCTTGAAATTTGTTGTCGTATATTATACTACTCCTCCATACCATAAATTTTGCAATTTATACGTCGAGAACGTGCTTTGCTTGTTAGTACGTTGTTTATACCACGATAATATTGCACTAAGACTATATTTATTTTTTAATTCGAAATGTGACACCGTAAAGCATAGAACATTATTATTTGGGATGATTGCTAATGATTCTTGGGTGTTCTAAGAAGGAATGACTTGCAAAGGAGGCGATTCTTCCTCTTTTCTTTTTCATCTAACTCTAACTAGGGTGCAAACTTGAGCCATTGTTCCAACTTTGATCTTAAGCTTTAGGCCATCTCGTATACTTGATTACTCCAACTATGTTCTAATTAATGTATCCCACTTCACTAAATTGGTATCATTGTTCAACAATCATAAAATGGTATTAAGCCATTTGTGGTTATGTAAGTGTGTTTAATATTACATAACATGATTCAAAAAAGTTAACTGCAAATGATTGCGTAAACTGTAAAAAGCTGCATTTTGATTAACAACAACATCATCTGCCCCCCCCCTACACAAACCAGCCTCCAGACAACAAAAACACATAAAACCCAATCCAGTTAAATCAACAACCAATTTCTTGAAATTTCTTGAAATCGATTAAAAAACAAGATCTAGAAATCGATGAAGAGGGGGAATCGAAATACCTGGTTGATGAATACAGAGAAGAGAGAGAAATTGACCGTGGAAGGAGGCGGACGGACCAACGGAGACGACGGCGTGAGACGGTGGAGAGGTGGACGGAACCCTAGATTGGCAAAAATACAGAACCCTAGATTGGCAAAAACCGCATCAGCACTATAATTGATGAACAAAAATACAATCGAATGTAGTTTAACAAGGGGAAATCACGTACCTTGAAGAAGAGAGAGCTAGGATTGAGAAATTGGATCGCTTCGAGAGGGAGAGAGAGACGCAGATGGTGAAGACGGTGGAGATGGTGGACGGCGAAGCTTCGTCACGGCGGAGACGGTGGAGAGGTGGACGACGGCGGCGATTCTTCTTCTAGGTCGCAGAGAGAGCGGGAAGAGAGAGAAAGCGGGAAGAGAGAGAGAGGGAAATTGATACGTAATTGATATCTGAAGGATTAAATGAGTTTTTATAATTTTTCAATGACGGAATATTCACGCTAAATATTAATTATAGCGGCGGAAATTAAATTCCGACGCTATAATTAATATTTAGCGCGAATATTCCGTCGTCGTAAATCCGACGCTAAACTATGCGTACGCTCACCTGGATCGATGACATGGCACTCTCACCGACGGAAATTTCCGCCGATTTTAAATTCGACGGAAATTTCCGCCGCTATTATTAATAAATATAATTGTTTTCATTATATTTTTGAAACATAAATAAATCATTAATATTTATTAATTTTAATTTAATAAATATCATTATTTTTATTTATATAAAAACAAATAAATCATAAATATTTATGATATTTTTGAAAAAATAAATAAATCATAAATATTAATTAATTTTAATTTTATAATTGATGATAATTTTTATTTATATAAAATATGAAAGTTATTTTAAATTACTCTCAAAAATAAATATGAGTCAATAAATATTATTTTTGAAAAATTTTTAATTTAATAAATATCATTATTTTTATTTATATAAAAATAAATAAATCATAAATATTTATGATATTTTTGAAAAATAAATAAATCATAAATATTAATTAATTTTAATTTTATAATTGATGATAATTTTTATTTATATAAAATATGAAAGTTATTTTAAATTACTCTCAAAAAAATAAATATGAGTCAATAAATATTATTTTTGAAAAATTTTTAATTTAATAAATATCATTATTTTTATTTATATAAAAATAAATAAATCATAAATATTTATGATATTTTTGAAAAAATAAATAAATCATAAATATTAATTAATTTTAATTTTATAATTGATGATAATTTTTATTTATATAAAATATGAAAGTTATTTTTATTTATATAAAATACCCTATATATACCCTATACCCTATACCCTATACCCTATACACTATACCCTATACCCTATACCCTATACCTTATACCCTATACACTATATCCTATACCCTATACCCTATACCCTATACCCTATACCCTATACCCTATACCCTATACCCTATACTTATACCCTATACCCTATATGCTCATATACTATACCTATACCCTATACACTATACTCCTGATACCCTATATAATACCTATACTTATAATATTTATAATTTATACCCTATACCCTATACCCTATACACTTATACCCTATACCCTATACCTATACTCCTATACCCCATACCCTATACACTATACCCTTATACCCTATACCCTATACTTATTACTATATATACACTTATACCCATGCACCCTATACCCTATATTCATACCCTATATTTATACCCTATACATACTATACCCTATACCCTTATACTCCTATACCCTATACTCCTATACTCTATAGAATTTATATAGCCTATACCCTATACACTATACCCTATACCCTATACCCTATACCCTATACCCTATACCCTATACCCTATACACTATACCCTATACCCTATACCCTATACCCTATACCCTATACTCTATACCCTATACCCTATACACTATACCCTATACCCTATACCCTATACCCTATACCCTATAATCTAAACCTTATACCCTATACCCTATACCCTATACTATACTCCTATACCCTATACCCTATACCCTATACCCTATACCCTATACCCTATACTCATACCCTATACTCCTATACCCTATATCCACTATACCCTATACCCTATACTCCTATACCCCATGTATTGGGGTTTAGGGGTTTAGGCTTGTGGTTGTGTGAATAGGCTTAGGCTTTAGTGGCTTGGGGTTAGTAAGGGTTTAGGGTTTTTAGGCTTGTGGTTTGTGGCTTGTGTGGCTTCAGGGTTGTGGCTTCAGGCTTGGGGGTTTGTGGCTTGGGGTTTAGGGTTTAGGGTTAGGCTTAGGCTTTAGGCTTAGTGGGTTTAGGTAGGTTTGTGGTTTAGGGTTTAGGTGGTTCAGTGGGTGGCTTAGTGGCTTCAGTGGTTGGGGTTGTGGCTTGGGTGGTTGTGGCTTTAGGCTTAGTAGGTTTAGGGTGGCTGTGTGGCTTAGGTGGTTTTGGGGTTGTGGCTTGGTTAGGCTTAGGTTTAGGGTTAGTGGAGATTAGTGGTTTGTGGTTTAGGGTTTATACAAAACAAGGAACTAACCAACTATTAGACAACACTCGGAGATTATTGTCTCATAAGTCATAACTAAGATATCCGTAAAAACAAAAACAAGGAACTAACCAACTATTAGACAACACTCGAGATTAATATTGTCTCATAAGTCATAACTAAGATATCCGTAGAAATAAAACAAAACAAGGAACTAACCAACTATTAGACAACACTTCCGGAGATTAATATTGTCTCATAAGTCATAACTAAGATATTCAGTACAAACAAAGACCCACATCATTACCGCCGAGCACACCGTGGCCGCCCCCACCACCGCGCATGTCATCATCTGCATCGTAAGCTTCAATGTTGACATCGTGAAGGGACAGTCTCCTCGCACTCGATCAGTCAAGCTCCATATGCTCTAATCCGCGATGACAAGGCTTAGAGCGAGCGCCACACCCAGTGGCCTCTCTTCATGTGTACAGAGTAAGAAGGTCTTGGAAGTGGCTGTCATGGAGAAGTTTGTACGCAAAATGGACGTAAAATTACATGTCATCACCCTTCAAGCTTGAACTTTGGGTGCTCTTTCTGTTGTAGTACACCTCTTTCGCGATGAACTTGGGTGCTCTTTCTGCTGTAGTACAAAGACTATGTTCCAAAAGAAGAGTAGTCGTGGAGCTTCACCCGCCGGTGCTTCTGTGGGAATTTTCGTAATTCCACATTTCATTTTGCATACCCTTCCACACACCACTTCCGAACCACCTAAGACCTTCTTCTCCCGTACAATGCAAGGTCCCTAGAGGGTGTGCCGCTCCTAAGCCTTCATCGCAGTATGACGTATATGGAGCTTGATGATGAGTTGGCGAGGAGACAACCCTTCACGATGTCAACATTGAAGCTTAATACGATGTAGATGATTGACATGCACTGGTATGGGGCCAGTAGAGCACAAAGGTGCTCAGCCAGTTAATGATGTGGGTCTTTGTTTTCTCTCGGATATCTTATGTTGATCGACTTATGAGACAATATTAATCTCCGTAGTGTTGTTTGCTCAATAGTCAAGTTAGTTCCCTGTTTTGACTAATCTTGTTTTTGTTTTATTATTTGATAAAAAATTTAAAATTGTATGCAATTTACCAATTTGGGAATAGTGGTATACAGATATAGGTGGTATATGGTATGTGTAAGTATGTGGCATGGTATAGGTGTCGGTATAGTGTATAGCAGATAGGGGCATAGCTAGGTATAGGGCATAGGGTTTTAGGCTTGCTTGTGGTATGTGTACAGGTATGAGTATGTGCATAGTAGCAGTGATACATAGATATAGATAGTAATAGGCATGGGTATATGCTATGATGTGATGTTTAGGTATGGTAAGTATAGCATGGTAGTGGCATAGGCATAAAAGTGGGCATGTGGCATAGGGCATAGGTGTATAGGCATAAAGGCATGTAGGGCATGGGGCATAGGGTATAGGCATGCGCATAGGACATAGTGGCATGTGGTATAGGGTGCATAGGGCATAGTGGTATGTGTATAGGTATGTGGTATATGGTATGTGATAAGTATGGATAGGGTATAGTGTATATGGTATAGGATATAGGGTATAGGTATGTGTGGCATAGTGGTATGGGTATAGGTATAGTGGTATGTGGTATAAGGGTATATATAGTGTATAGTATATAGGGTATTAGGTTTAGGGTTTATAATTTATTTATTTTTTCAAAAATAATATTTATTGACTCATATTTATTTTTTTGAGAGTAATTTAAAATAACTTTCATATTTTGTATAAATAAAAATAATGGCATTATAAAATTAAAATTAATAAATATTTATGATTTATTTATTTTTTCAAAAATATTTATGATATTTTAATGTTTTTTAGTTTGTTAATTAGTTCTAAAAATAAACAAAAATTACATTTTATTATCGGCACGGAATTTTCCGTCGCCGATAAATAAAAAATATTAAATTATCAAGCGGAAATATTTCGTCGTTTAATAAAAAGAAAAAAACATTTAATTTCACCGTCGGAAATATTCCGTCGGTGTAATATTTCAAAAAGAAAAATAAAAAATATTTTAATTTCACCGTCGGAATATTTCCGACGCTGATAAATAAAAAAATAAAAAAATGATATATTTTCACCGGCGGAATAATTCCGTCGCTGATAAAGATTTAGCGGCGGAATATTCCGTCGGTAAATCAACCGTCAAATTAGCGGCGGAAATAAACGAATATTCGAGGAATATTCGTTTTAGCGGCGGAATTTAGCGGCGGAATTAAATTCCGTCGCTAAATTTGACGCCAAAAATTTTCCGACGCTAAAGCCTATATTCCGCCGCTATTTAGCGACGGAATCTGTCCGTCGCTGATAATTCCGTCGCTAAATGACCTGTTTCTGGTAGTGGCGCAAGTAATACTTGCGCAACACTCAAACAGTAACAACAACCCATATACTCCTAGAAGGATTAAGGTCTCGGATCATAGAACCCAAAGGAGACATTATGTTGTATGAGCAAGAAAAAGTTGAGAAGAAGTGTGACATTAAGAGAAAATAAGGACATATTTATAGGACATTCTTGGGAGTCATATTCTGATCCCAAGAAAAAAGGTTGCTTTCATTTCGGTTTTCAAAGAGATATTTTGAAATAATTTTTTCTCCTGGAAATAACTGAACATATATGCGACAGAAAAAAGGGGATACTATGTTCCGGTTAGACACGTTTTCCAAGAGATTAGTAAAGAATTTTTTTTTACATTTGGCAGCTTATAACTGATACGCTCATTGTTTATATTAGTTATTTATAAATATTTAAACGCATTTACATTTCTATACAATTTAAATTTGTTGTTATTACATAAGAAAAAGAAACATGATATTTGAGAACATAACTATACGTATACACCCACATCACAAATATACACCAACGGTTTACTATTATTTTCAAGTACAGGATAAGGTGAAATGAAAAAGGCTGTTAGTCGAATCTATGCTAATTTAAAAGAGCGTAGAATTATCGCAAATTAAAAAATAAGTACAATTGCATCTTTAAAAAAAATCAAAATAAAAAAAATAAAAGAAAGCTCCATTTTATTATTGTTTTCTACAAATGTTAACGTTTACTTCTATTTGAAATTAAATTTTGATTTGTAATAAATATTCTTAATGAGGTAACAATTTAAATATAGCAGTTTTTTTTTATTCTTTACTCGACTGAATAAGAATTACAAATGACATTTTTAAATATACATATAATATGTAAATTTTTACACAAAAATCAAAGAGTCACTATCATCCAAAGCTAGAAAAGACAAAATAGGGAAAAAAATTGAACACACATGCACAGTGGCTTCATAATTCTTTACAGATGTCAATCAAATACTGCTGTTTTTTCTATGATAGGTTACATGGAAAACCGAAAAAGACGAAATATGGAGATACACGTTTAATCATATGTTGTTAGCAGTGTTAAGATTTTTTTTTATGATTGTAGTAAAAATGGTGTAGTTTAAAGTTTCCATAAATAATGAAGTATAATAGTGACATTTTTTAGCGCCATTTTTGAAAAGGCTTGTGCTTTTAGTATAGTATAGATATACTTCATCCGTCCCAATCACAATTTAATATGACATGCATATAATCAATTTAATATAATCACAATGACATGCATATAATCTATTTTATTACGATTTTTAACGGATGGATAGATTGAGTAAAGTGGACAATTTTAAAAATTAAGTATCATTACACGAAAGATATGTATAACTTAATTGATTTTTTAACAAAGTCAAAAGAACTCTGTTTTGATCGAAAGTTGTCACCACACATACATGCTGTTTTGCTAAATTTTAGATGTCATGCCCTAAACAAAAAGTTATATTTTGTAATTTAGCTTATTTTAAAAAACTTCTTCTGTCCCAAACAAAAAGTTATACATAAATTATGTACGCTTACTAAAAAAGCAATAAATATTTTTTACAATGAGTTAAAAACATAATTCTACAAAGTGTAACACTGTGTAATGCAAGTAGGTAAAATATACTCAATTTGTTTCAAAATAAATGATTATTTTAAAATTTAGGATTATTTTGAAAACAAAATTGATTTTTGAGAAATAACTGAAAAAATCATTTACAAACACTTTATTTTAAGAAAAAGACTGAAAATATTATTCATTTTGGGAAAATTAAAAGTCATTCAATTTAGAAAAGAGGGAGCAAATTAATTAAGTGTTGATTTTTTTTTTATTATACAAGCATTATAAGAATAAAGCTATCAAAAATACTATTCATTAATTATCATTTTGTTAATACACTACAAAAAAATTGAGATTTTGCTACGAAAAAATTTGTAGCAAAATGTTAAGATTTCGTAGCTAAAGAGTATTGGCGACGAACCTGTTTTCGTCGCAATTTCGTCGCCTATGCGACGTCGCTAAAGGGTATTGGCGACGAAATAATATTCGTAGTCGTAGGTATATTTTTTAGCTACGAAAAATAATTTTCGTCGCCAAATAGTTTCTACGACAAAATATTAAATCGTCGCTAAAGGGTATTTTTCGTAGCCAAATGAATTCTTTTAGCAACGAATTAATTCGTCTCAAATTATCTGGTCTTGTACTACAAAATATTTTCGTCGCCGAATGTTACTGTCTTGTTATGAAACATTTTCATAGCTATAAATACATTCTTCTACTAAAATATTTTCGTCGCCGAATGTTACTGTCTTACTATGAAACATTTTAAAAGCGTAGCCATCTTTTTTACTACGAAATATTGTGTTGCAAAATGTGATTTTAATCTAATTGCTGCTCCAAGAAAAAACAATATATATGTGAAAATATTATATTTATCAAAATACTACATGTTATCAAAATATAATTAATTATCATTAAAATTGTCGGTACATCCCTAAATAACAAAGGCAAAAAAATACATGTCTCTAATATCTCATTTGAAGCGACAAAAACATATCTTCACTATTTCAAATCTTCACTATCTGAATGTAGTTGAAGCGACAAAAACATATCTTCACTATCTGAATGTAGATGGTTATTGGATTGTCGCTTTTCAATTTAGTTGTATATGGCCTCTGCGCGTGGACAAGGTTTATAATAGTCACTGAAGGAATAAGAATAATTTCAAGAGAAAGGATCAGTTACTACTCACTAAAGTTAATGAAAATACATTCACAATATACTCCATCAAAAATGATTATTTTTTTCATGGAGATAAGGAACAACTAGGGAAGAAAAGGAATAGCATCATGGAAACAACAACTTACAGCTTTATATGTCCCAGAAGAAGCTATGACCTTACAACCTTTAACATCCATTGTTATTTAACACATCATCGGAAGTAAGAAGCAAGCAGAAGAGTGGGGGCTGCAAATAGGAAGAGATATGGATTTATTTTTTTAAGTGTGTCTAGCTTAAGAGCAGTATAGAATGCTTCATTCACTTTAAAAAGTGAAAAATGACCAAAGATAACAAACCTGCTTTCATCTGCGCCTTCAATCGTAACCATGTACACTAGAAGCTCTTCAACCTTTTCTCTGCAAGCAAACGGCGTCTCTGCAAGGTATAGCTGAAAAGAAATAAGAGCTTAGTTAGCAGAAATTATTTTTTACTCCCTCCGTCCCAAAAAGATAGTCTCTTTTCCAATTTTGATAGGTTAACACCATTGAACTTTCAGAATTGTCAACCAAGCAAGCAAGGAGGAGTGAGGGGAGGATAAGAGCCAACCAAGGAAGAAGAGGAAGAGAGATTGAGTATAATTAAACTTCATTAAGGATGATAATGGAAATGAAAATAAGTTGTTACAATGTCTAAATAGTGAAATGGGACTATCACTATGGGATGGAGGTAGTAGAGATACCAACAAAGAAAGAGGAAACAATTACATGGTGGACGGAAAGCTACCTTCCAATAATGCGGACTGAAGCAAGAAGAACATCCCCTTTATGCTGTCCATGATCCTGCAAGATTATATTTGTGAACAGGAAAGAAAATTTTAACTCCTCATATCTATCTCCCCTCACCGAAAACATACTCCCTCTGTCCCAATTTATACTTCAAGAAATTTTGGGTTCAAATATTATAAAATATAGAAAGTGAGGTAGGGTATTGTGAGTATAGAAAGTGGGTAGGAGAGAGAAAGTGAGGTAGAGAATAGTTGTTATGAGTATGACATGTGGGGCCCATTGAATAAAGAAATATTATAAATTTTCCTTTTTGGTTTTTGAAGTTTAAAATGGGACACCCTTTCGGGAAATTTTTTAAGTTTAAACTCGGACGGAGGGAGTATTCAAAATCATGGGCAGCAATAGAAATAAAGGAAGGCTAAGATTACTCTTTGACACTAGAGAAGTGATATGATTACCTTGGCATCCTTTAAAAACTCTAGCACCACTCCAAATGACTCATCAAGCCCAGAGATGATCTTTTTGAATGATTTCTCCACTATGAAACCTATAAGTAAAACGGTAAAGTCAATCACAATCCAATACAGAAAGCATAGGCAACTATCTAACAGTACTGAGCTTCCTCACAAGGCACATCCATAGGCGCCATTAACAAATGAATGATTAAAAAAAAACCGATGAGCAAATGTTACAAGGAAAATTCAGCTAGGGCCAAATTAAATATCACTTATACTGGCTGTAGACAGGACGTGCATCCACTTCTCCAGATCTTTGAACATTTTTCATTGAAAACCAATATGATTGAGAGATATTATTTTGTGAACATTTTCATTGAAAACCTTATGATCAAAGAGGAAAGATTATGTACTCTCATGTTCACCAAAACTGGAAATCAGTTTGATTATCTTCTCCACCAGAGAAAAGGCAATGCCAAGATTTCGTTGCTTCAGAAGAATGGTATCACTATTTGAAGGAATATCTCCCGACTTTTCATATTTCAAATATGCTAGATCATTCAAAAGAACAGCAGTTTCAACCCCAGAGGACTCCAAAATAAGCAATATACACCTGGAGAACGAAGAATCCATGAAAAGTAACCCTTTTGATAAGTAAAAAGACAGGAGAAAGTTAACTATTATGGGCAATTAAGGATCCAGCAAACTTAAAGTGCTTACCTATCAGCTGGAATCAGATCTTTTGTGTCAGTTAAGCTCATCTGACCAATAAGCCACTTTTCACCAACAATGGAGATAACAGACTCTGCCACAATCAGAGCCTCAAGCATTTGTTCAGGTGCTGCACAGCAAGGATTAAAAAGTTAAAAAGTGAAATCCAATCAGGATCAATGAACTTCACGAGCTTGAATTAATTTATTGTTCAGGTGCTGCACATCAAGGATTAACAAGAACATACCGACACGATTTTGGAGAATCGCCACAACACCAACACGTACATAAGTTGACCAAGTGTCATTGCCAAACGAGCGCAGAGCCTCACGTACAGGTGACTGAAAATACAACGGTCATGGTTAGAGTCAAAATCCGTGAAGTGCACTAAAAAGAGACATCTAAATATAATTATGATATCAACATAATAATTGTATTATTCTTCATAGTTAGTGGTGGGGCTATGATCCATAAGTTACTGACTCTCTCCTATCTATCAATATGTAACGAACGTGTTAACGGGTAACTTTCATGCATATATAATACATATACACTAAAAGTGGTTTAAATATGCAAGATTTCTTTTGTAAACAACTTAATGCAGCACACACACACATGGAGAGAGAGGGAGAGAGAGAGAGAGAGAGAGAGAGAGAGAGAGAGAGAGAGAGAGAGAGAGAGAGAGAGAGAGACTGAGTTTAGCCAGTATCATGGTTTTCCAAAAATGTAACAGCATGAGAGGGCCACTACCCTATTACTCCTGTTGGTTTTCCCTGAGGGTCTATCAACCTCCGGCATTGATTATGCAGTTCTTTCATTTGGAGAGTTCGTGCAAGTAAACTGTATAATTATAGACTATGGATCTAAGGTTAAGTACATTAGTTACCTTGATTGTAGCATAAATATCAACTCTCATAAGCCAGACTATCCCAATATTCTCCAATGGCAAATGCAGGATTTGAGGCTTCTATATATTCTTTCACATATCCACCTGAAAAGCCTCGGTAAAGTTCTATATATACCTGAAAACCCTCTGTGAACAACAAAAAGGAAGAATCAATCTTCTGAAGAGTATCGATTAGAAATCTTGGAGTGCTAGACTACTCACATCCAGGGATGGTGCACCCTTATACCAAAGGGGTCAGCTACTCCCATTTAATTCTTACAAAAAAAAATCTAGTCCAATCAGTGCCAAATATTTCTGAACCAAGAGGTTTTAGAGCAATAAATGAAAACCTGACCATGTTTTTGTAAAAGAAAAAATACACCAAGATTAAATTTTCCCACTTTAACTAGTGCACACTGCTCATATACTTATCTCAATTAAGATGAAAATAAACTAAAAAGGGAAAGATAAAGATTGACATTAAAAGGTTTATCACGACTATTTGACATTTATTTTAACTGCCTCACTTATAAATTTATAATAGAGGTTACTCAGGCTAGATAAGTATGGTGTTCCTGTTCCTTGGATCTGAAAACATGAATCTAGAGAAAATTAAACGAATGAAGTATGCTTGCAACTGATATAAAATGATTCATGATGCTGTTGGAGTATTTTAAAAAAATATACAATAAAGTGGTTTTAAGACAGAAATCTGGTGGAGTATTTTTTCAAAAACAAAGGTTTAAGACAGAAATCTGGTTGGTGACTGTTGGAAAAACAGTTGACAGGCAGTTTGATTTGAATGTAACTACTTCGATTCTGGAGATTGTACTTGGTCAAATACAATCTCCAGTTAACTCAAAAGGCTTGATTACATACTCAAGGTACAAGGGCGTTTTCAGGAGGGCAAACTGCAAACGCCATACTGTGAAAAACAGGGCTCTATTGTATCCTAAAGGCTAATTCGCAGCAACCTTGTGCACCGGATAGAGGGTGAATTTTGTCTCAAGGAAAGTGTATTTATTACGTGCCTTTGGAGCAAGTGTGGTTCAATTTTTCAGCAAGCATTTCAGCAAATAAATACACTGATTGCAACAAATTTACATACCAGATTCGCAGCAGGTGGCAGCAACCTTAAATTCAGAAGGCATCAAGGCAGTTTTGAGTAGTTTTAGAGCAGCAATTTCTGTGAAGTTTCAGTGCGGAAATTTCTGTGCAGCTTCAGTGCAAACAGCAAGTTCAGAAATTTGCAGGCATTCTTCAGCAGCAAAATTACATCAGCAGTGCAGCAAACTCGCAGATTAATTTAAAGGAGTTTCTTGATCAGGGGTTTGAGTTTGCAGACTGCAAGGGAATTTCAAGTTCAAGTGTCAACAGATGCCTTGACATAACCTAATAAGAACACTTTCACCTCACAAAATCCAGGTGCCACCCGTTGAAACCATTGTCATTCCGCAGCCAGTTTAACCACTTTTTAACATCTCTTCTTACAAAGTCCTGAGAATGATCAACATTTTGTTCTGCATGAAAGATGTCGCCTGCAATTCATAGTAGTAAATAAGCAAGAGAAATTTTGCATTAGAACCAACAATTTACTGTGTTAGTAGGACCAAGTAACGTTTCTTGAGGAATAATCAAAAAGGTTTTATGGCTTTTATAGGTAAAAAAAAATAAATTAAAAAGAAATAGTTGTATTTTGAAAAGCAGTAAACCAAGAGTAGGAAGGGAGACTATTGAACGGGTGATTTTCACAAGTGTAGTGTATGTGGATAAAAGCTGAATTCTTGTGCATTAACAGCTATACGAGGAATCAATATATCAGATATTCATGTGGAAAACATGTCATAGGTTAACATATTTAGAAAAAAAATACACATGAAACATTACCACTTAATAAACACAGAAAAGCAATAAGAAAATGAACTTCTTGATTCCATTACATTTCAGGGGAAAGTGCACCTACAAGTCAGCGGCCTAATAATAAAATGGAGTTAGAAACCCGTCTCCGTATATATGATCTTCTGGAATGGTGTAAATGCATACAGGTGACCTAATCTACATGTAAGAAGATACAATATTATACCACTCGAAGAATTCCACGGCCCAGGAAATTTGGACCATCACAAACAATTGCTTCAGGTCCCCATGCAAGCTTCCCACCAAAAATGATTACAAACAATTGCTTCAGGTTCCCAAGCAAGCTTCACTCCATTTAGACTATAGTTAAGAAGGATGTCAAGTTTCCAAATAGACATGATCATACATCATTCATCATTATTTATGACAACTCTTGAGTTAGTATAGTACCGTAAATATGATTAGATTGTTAAATAGTTTTTGTCAAACATATTTTGGTCCAAAAACCCATGTGTTGTATGTTATGGCTCGATGTCCTGGCAAAGGGCCCGGCGCCCTCCGATGGTATGGCTTCTTTTTCCGTCGCGAGGCGGGCGCCCCGTGCTATCCGAGGCGGGTGCCTGGAAGGCCAAAGGTATAGCTGTGGCGTGGTACCTTGAGGTGGCCGCATGGGGTTTGTCGAGGCGAGCGCCTCGAGTCCAGTAGGTGTGGCCGAGGCTTGTCAAGTCCGAGGCGGGCGCCTGGGGTTTTCTGGGTCGGGCGCCTGGCGTGACGGGGAGGGTTTTGGGCCTACGGGCTTCTATGTATTTTTGGTCCTGTTTTGCCTAGGGTTGTTTGTGTTATATTTATATTGCTGTAACCTATGTAAAACTGATGAGACATTGCACATAATACAAAGAGGCATAGTTCAAAACCCCAATCGATTTCCATCTCTTTTCTCTTTTGATTGCTTGTGTGTTCTTAGTTCTTGTCTATTTGCTTCCGCTGCATTGCACAACAACTGGTATCAGAGCAAGGTTGCGATGGCTGGGGTTAATTCTATCACCGTGAAGTCCGATGTTCAGAAGTTTGATGGGCATGGAAACTTCGCATTGTGGCAAAGGAGGGTGAAGGATTTTCTAGTTCAAGCAGGCTTGGGAAAAGTTCTTCGGCATTCGACTAAACCCGATAATGTCGAAGAAGGACTATGGAAGGAGTTGCAGGAGCGGGCTGTATCTTCTATACGGTAGTGCCTTGCGGATGAGGTGGTGTATCACGTGATCGATGAGGAATCATCGACGAAGGTTTGGGAGATTTTGGAGGCTAGGTATATGTCAAAATCGCTGTCGAACAAGTTGCATCTTAAGTAACGGTTGTATGGGCTTAAGATGGCAGAGGGTTCGGATCTTGAATCTCACATCCACACGTTTAATCAAATACTCAACGATTTGGTTAGGGTGGAGGTGACGTTCGAGGAGGAGGACAAGGTGTTGATGCTGTTGAATTCGTTGCCCTCTTCTTCAACATACGAAAACCTTGTTACTACGTTGACTTGGGGGAAAGATACTGTAGCGTTGCAACCGGTCACAGAAGCTCTTCTAGCTTTTCATAAAAGGAAGAAGTCCGTTGATGAACCTGCGGGTGAGGGGTTATTTGTGAAGGAAAATCAGGAATGTTGGAGATCTCAGTTCCGGGATAACTCGCTGAGGCAGAATTCTCGTTCGCAGTCAAAGAAGAAGTACAAGGGAAATTGTTTCAAGTGTGGACAGAAGGGGCATAAGAGGCATAATTGTCCGGAGAAGGGGAACGGTAAAGGCAAAGAAGGATCTTCAAAGTCAGTCAATGTGGTTGAAGATTAATCAGAGGATGTGGATGGAGATATGCTCACGACTTCATCAGCTGTGGAGCACCCGACAGATGGCTGGATTCTGGATTCAGCATGTTCGTTTCATGTGACGGCGAATCGTGATTGGTTCGATACCTACAGGTCAATTAATTCTGGTATAGTTACTATGGGTAATGGTGCTACTTGTAAAATTGCTGGCATAGGAACTATAAGAATTAAGATGTATGATGGTGTAGTTAGAACGTTATGTGATGTTAGACATGTTCCGGAGGTTTCTAAAAATCTGATTTCATTGGGTACCTTGGATGCTAACGGTATGACCTATAAAGCACAAGGTGGAGCATTGAAAGTAGTGAAGGGTGCTATGGTTGTGATGAAGGGTGAGAAGGGCTCCAAGAACATTTACAGGTTGCTAGGAAGCACAGTTGTAGGTGGAGTCACATCCGTTGAGTCTGAGGTTGATACTGATGCCCTTCTATGGCATATGAGGCTTGGTCACATGGGTGAAAGGGGAATGCGGGAACTTCATAAACGTAAGTTGTTGAAGGGTGTGAAAACTTGTAAACTGGAGTTTTGCAAGTATTGTGTTCTTGGAAAGCAGAACAAGGTGCAATTCAAGATGGGTAAGCATACAACAAAGGGCATTCTCGATTATGTTCATTCAGATGTGCGGGGACCGGTTAGAACAGAATCTAGAGGAGGACATTATTACTTCGTGACTTTTATTAATGATTTTTCGAAGAAGGTTTGGGTTTACTTCATGAGGCACAAGTCAGAAACTTTTGAGAAGTTCAAGGTGTGGAAAGCTGAAGTGGAAAATCAAACGGGGCGAAAAATCAATTGTTTGAGGAGTGATAATGGGACAGAGTACACAGATGGCGAGTTCAAGAAGTTCTGTAGAAAGCATGGAATCAAGAGGCACTACACAGTACGCAAGACACCACAGCAAAATGGTGTGGCTGAGAGGATGAATAGAACTATTGCGGAAAGGGCTAGGTGTCTACGATTCAATGCGGGGTTGGCGAAGAACTTTTGGGCTGATGCGGTGAATATGGCATGTTTCTTGATTAACAGATCACCTAGAGTCTCTTTGGACAACAGGTTTGCGGAGGAGGTATGGACGGGTAATGAGGTAGACTTCACCGATATTCGGGTGTTTGGGTGTCCATCTTATGTGCATATTCCTGGTGAAGAGCGGTCGAAACTTGACCCAAAGTCAAATAGTGTGTCTTTCTCGGGTATGAAACAGGTGTGAAAGGATACAAGCTTTGGGATCCAAGTCAAGCAAGGTGGTGATTAGTAGGGATGTAGTCTTTGATGAAAAGGCTATGTTGAAGTGTACTCAAGATGATAAGGAGAAGGTGCCAGAAAGCAAAGAGGGCGAGAAGCAGGTTATTGAGGTGGAGCTACGTGAGGATGATACTGATGCAGATCTCACTCTTCCGGATTCAGAGACAACTACACAGGAAGTGGCTAATACTTCAGTTGGGAGACCTAAGAGAGTAATCAAGCCACCGGTCAGGTATGGGTTTGAAGACATGGCTTCATATGTTCTTGTTCTTAGTAGTGGAGACCCGAGTACTTTTAAGGAGGCTATAAACAGTCCGGAAAAGGATAAGTGGGTAACTGCTACGGCGGAGGAGATGGAGTCATTGTACAAGAACAATACATGTGATTTGGTGGAGCTTCCTAAAGGGAAGCGTGCTATTGGTTGCAAGTGGGTTTTCAAGCGCAAGGAAGCAGTATCAGAAAAAGAGGGGGAAAAGTTCAAGGCTCGGTTGGTAGCAAAGGGGTACTCGCAGCGAGAGGGGGTGGATTATAATGAGATTTTTTTCGCCTGTTGTTGTTGTGAGAGATACTTTCATTCGGATTATGTTGGGTCTTGTAGCGCACTATGATTTGGTGTTGGAGCAGATGGATGTGAAAACTGTGTTTCTACATGGTGAGTTGGATGAGCAGATTTTCATGGAGCAACCACATGGGTTCACGGAGCCCTGGCATGAGCGTTTGGTTTGTAGATTGAAGAAGTCACTTTATGGGCTGAAGCAGTCTCCAAGGCAGTGGTATACGAGGTTTGACTCCTACATGGTACGTATTGGCTACAAGCGTTGTGAGTATGATTGCTGCGTATATTAGGGGTGGAAGCGGTTCGGCTCAAACCGCGGTTTGAAGTCGAACCGAGCCAAACCGTGCGGTTTGGTTCGATTTTTAGACATAAGTGGTTTAGCTCGGTTTGAAAAATTGATAAACCATGTGGTTCAGCTCAGCTCGAGGTTTGACACCTCTAAACCGAACCAAGCCAAACCGAACCGAGCCGTTTGAGACCGAACCGCGGTTTGGAACCGTCAAACCGAACCATCAAACCGAACCGCCAAACCGAGCCATGAGCCGAACCGTCAAACCGCGATCCTGACCGTCCTTCAAAAACCTAATTAATCTCGGCCTTTGATTTAAACAAAACCCTAAATAAAATCTTTAAACTGCTCAGTAACTCAGCGCCTCTCTTTTCAATTTCATTTGCCCAAATATTTTCTCTCTCTCAATCAATGGCGTCGCCGTGACTCAGTCTCAACTCCGACGACGAGCCACTCTTTGAACTTTCAATCGAAGCAAATCAGTTCTCTTTTTCCGTTTCTCTCTCTTCCCGTTTCTCTCATTGTCGTCGCCGACCGCCGTGACTCGTCGTCTCTGGAAAATGTGGGTCTGTTACTGTTAGGATGGTTCCGGCGCCCAGAGGTGCTGGGATTGTTGCTGCTAGAGTGCCCAAAAAGGTGCTTCAGTTTGCAGGTATTGATGATGTGTTTACCTCATCTCGTGGATCTACCAAGACTCTCGGCAATTTCGTCAAGGTATATTTTTTTTTATGCTTATTTAACTGATTGAATTTGTTATCGTTTTGGTATAATATAGCATGAATCTGTTTTTGATTGTTACATATGTGAATTTTACATTAGTTACTTGATATAGTCTGCATTTGGTTGAATTTTGTTTTCTCTTTTGTATATTAGTAGCATGAATCTGTATTTGATTGTTGCATATGTGAATTTTATATTCGTTACTTGATATACTCTGCGTTGTGCTCATTTAAATTGTAGCCAATTTACTTTTCGTTTACACCCAACTGATGTTCTACAATTTAAGGAATATTGAGCATGATTAGCTGTATTTTTCCCCCTAGGAGTTGCTATATGATGTTCTACAGATCAAATGCCTTCACTGTAAAAAGAAAACTATGTGAAGGATTTGGGGGAAGCCAAGAAGATTCTTGGGATGGAGATTCGCCGAGACAGGAAATCTAGGAGATTGTGGTTGTCTCAAGCCGGCTATGTGGAGAAGGTGTTGGAGAGGTTCAATATGCGGAATGCAAACCCTGTGAAGACACCATTAGCGAGTCATTTTAATTTATCTGCCTCAGATTCCCCGAGTTCGACCGAAGATATTCAGAGTATGTCAAAGGTTCCCTATGCAAGCGCAGTGTGATGTCTCATGTATGCTATGGTTTGCACGAGGCCAGATTTGGCGCAAGCGATTAGTGTGGTTAGCAAGTATATGGCAAATCCGGGTAAACAACATTGGGAAGCAGTCAAGTGGATTCTCAGATATTTGAAGGGCACTATGGATTATGGCATCATGTTTGGAGGTAAGAGTGAGGAGCTTTCTGTTGTGGGATATGTTGATTCAGATTATGCGGGTGACTTGGATCGGAGGAGGTCGACTACGGGTTATGCGTTTACTCTTGGTAGTGGACCCATATGTTGGAGATCTATGATTCAGTCGATTATTGCATTGTCTACAACGAAAGCGGAATACATGGCAGTGGTTGAAGCTGCAAAGGAAGCCTTATGGCTTCGGGGTTTGGTTAACGAGTTGGGTATTCAGCAAGGTGGAGTGAAGTTGCTTTGTGACAGTCAAAGCGCGATTTTCTTGGCAAAGAATCATATTTATCATCAACGGACGAAGCATATTGATGTTCGGTTTCATAAGATTCGGGAGTTGATTGATATAGGTGAAGTTGTGCTAGAGAAGGTTCACACTACGGAGAATGCTGCTGACATGTTGACGAAGCCGGTTACCACCGACAAGTTCAAGCACTGTTTGGACTTGTTGCACATTTCTAGCTGTTAGAGATGGGGAGGTTCGATGTCTACACGGGGTGGTTCGGGTATTGGTTCCTTGTATCTTCTGTTGGATTGGGTGAATGCTCGCCAAGGTGGAGATTGTTGGATGTTATGGCTCGATGTCCTGGCAAAGGGCCCCGTCGCGAGGCGGGCGCCCCGTGCTATCCGAGGCGGGCGCCTGGAAGGCCGAAGGTATAGTTGTGGCGTGGTACCTTGAGGCGGCTGCATGGAGTTTGTCGAGGCGAGCGCCTCGAGTCCAGTAGGTGTGGCCGAGGCTTGTCAAGTCCGAGGCAAGCGCCTGGGGGTTTTCTGGGGCGGGCGCCTGGCGTGACGGGGAGGGTTTTGGGCCTACGGGCTTCTATGTATTTTTGGTCCTGTTTTGCCTAGGGTTTGTGTTATATTTATATTGTTGTAACCTATGTAAAACTGATGAGACATTGCAAATAATACAAAGAGGCATAGTTCAAAACCCCAATTGATTTCCATCTCTTTTCTCTTTTGAATGCTTGTGTGTTCTTAGTTCTTGTCTATTTGCTTCCGCTGCATTGCACAACACCATGATACCTTCTTCTTTATGCCACACTAATTTCACTAAGCTTTTATCTCCAATCATATATGCAAAGCGGAATTAAATGAAAAAAAAAATATATAAATGCAAGTATGGGCGCTTTCATTTGGATGGGTCGAAGGAAATAGCTAGATGTCACTTAAATATTGGAGAACTCGAGCAAGTAATGTGTACAAGTACAGATTGTGGATCTAAAGTCAAGTACATTAGTTACCTTGATTGTAGCATAAAATTCCACCTTCATAAGACAAACTATGTAAACGAATAAAAGGAAGAATCAATCTTCTGAAGAGTACCGATTAGAAATTTTAGACATGAAACAGTATGAATGGTTGACATCATATTTCAGAAGTAATCACTTCTGAACTATTGTTAAAACAGTATGAATGGACTTGAGCAATTCAAGCTTATTTTATTTGATTCATTCCAGTTTCCACGGTACTCCTCAGTAGTCAGGAGTAGCAGAAATTTGGGGATTCACTTTTCAAGATTGTACAGCTGGAAACTGTGTCTTCTGAGCTAGTAGTGCTAGACTACTCATATCCAAAGGCGGTGGCACCCTTGTACAAATGGGGTCAGCTACCCCAATTTAATTATCGTAAAAATAAAATAAAAATACTAGTGGTAATGTGGTATATTACTACTCGTAGGATATCCATGCTCCATTTGGACTCTATAGTTAGGAAGGATATTCCTATCACCTAAAATATGCGTCAAGGTCTGCAAAGATAATTATTGACGGTTCTCCAAACCCTCAATTATGTAACTCAATGCGAGAAGCAGAATTGCATTGCCCAGAGGAATTAATTCTTACATACTTCATTGACTCCTCGACGGACAGAAGCCATATTGAGTAGAAACTTTCAGGACTAAGTATGTCTCATGAGTTAAATGCCTCTGTTCCATCTCTACTTCCAATGAAAAGATGGTGGAATCGCCAGACGCAGATGTGAACCTCCAAGGGACACTTCTTGGAGGTCACACCAGCCACATTCCATTAAGATGCAGATATGATCTACAAATCCCAAACATAATGGAATCTTTAAAATATACTTTTCATCAACCACTTGTATAAAATTTACTAGACAAATGCACCTGGCCACAAGTATATCGTTCTAGTGCAAACAAACCTGCAAGAGGGTAGTATCTAGCGATTCTCAGAACCCCAGAGAACATCAAAACCGCCAACAGCGTGTTCATTAATAAACATTTATCTTAAACGCATGATCCTTCTGTTGCTGGCTTATCTTTTATAATAACTCTAGTAAGTTTCAAAGATAATGGTAAATTCATAAATCCTTTTTTTCCTCTGGTCAGTTTCTTTGAAGTAAAAAACCAGAATACTTGACATACACATTCTAGTCATTAAGAACACAAGGAGCCTTATTTTAAGATATGTTGTGAATAATAGAAAGAACGACATCAGAAGATACAAACATGACCTGTGATTTTGACCTTCAATGTGGAACATACCTTAAGATCTTGATTATGCATTTCCTCTATACAGTTTTCCTCGGATCCATAAGCTGAGTTCAAAATGTAGAGATTTGTTACATATAGATCTGGTATACAAATAAAATAGAGTAGGACAACCCTATATTCATTATTGGTCTAAAGTAGAACACAAAAGCTGGCAAGAATGATGTGGTAAGGTGCATATGCAACGATTTTTTTGGATTATGTAGGACATTAATATCATATGTAACTTTTCAGCAAACTTCGGCAATGAATACCACCTCGTTTCCTAGCCTCAATCAACTGTAATGACATCGTGAGTTCCAAAAATCGTAGAAGTATTCGTAAAATATTGTAGTGCATTCAGAAGGGGTAAGGGATTTGCTAAGCATCAGTATTACTATAAACAAGCTTCGCCCAAATTAAAAAATAATAATAATAATAAAAAGAGATACCGTTCCAGGATGGGTTAAAATGTATGCATATCCTTGTATGAGCTTCATTCTTAGAAATGGCCAATGACCCAGAAAGAATATACATGCCCATTATTTATGGCCTTTATGGTTCCATAATAAAGCTACCTTACTTGATGATACAAGTATTGAATTTTGAACCTCACAAAGTGGTTAAAATATGCAGTATTTCTTTTGCAAACGACTCACACAGCACACATACGCGCATAGAGAGAGGGAGGGAGAAACTAAGACGGGAGTTGAGGCATTTGTTGGGATTGGAGCCAAAACCAAGGAGAGGATCAAAACCATGGAGGAGCAGAAAATCGGAGGGGACCGTTGGGGTGGGCGACCGCCCATAGAGGAGGTGTGCGACCGCCCAGGTGAACAGTTTGTCGGGGCCGGATTCTTCTGCAAAGCGTGTAAGGACTCTTGGAGTGGAATTAATTTCAGTAACAAATTAGTATTCCTAATTAAAGTTATTCTCCTTCCATCTCAAGGAATCCGAGTAAATCAGGTTTTGATTAGGAGTAGGTTTTGTATCCCTATAAATACATTGTGACTACCACCATAATATTTGTACCCAAGAGAAAAAAAGTTAGGATATCAAAGAGAGTCACAAAATAGTGTCTAGGAAGGGAGGTCGGGGGCCTAGGAGAGCCATGGGGGCGATCCTACAACCCGGCCATGACCATGTTATTTGTGCGTTCTAGGGGAGGTGAGATAATACATATATGAGAGATTGCTCATGGAGAGTTACTATGCTAGATCTATGTGAGTGCATATGTAAAGTTGTAATCCTTCATATAATATTATAGTGATATCCTGGCTTGGTGCCTCCGGATGTAGCCACAGTTGGTGGTGAACCGGGTTAACAAATTATCGGTGTTCTTGTTCTTTCATATTATCATGTGTTGATTTAATTTTTCTCCATGTTGATGACTGCTAGTATGGGCTAGTGGATGTGGTGATCCCCCCAATCACAACAACTGGTATCAGAGCTTTGGTTCGAGATCCAGGAGAGATCCAAGGTGAAGAAAAGAGACAACAGATTTTTTCGTGCAGATTCTTCGTGTGGAAGACGTGCAGGGATCTGAGAGCTTCTAGGGTTTATGGTTGAAGCATGACACGTGCCAAATAGGTCTACGATCGTGCGGAAGATCAGTAAGTCTGAAGAGTTCGTTTGTTTCTTATTGAGATCTGCAGAAATTCGAGGTGAAATTTTGGAGATGCAGAGATCAAGATGGATCTGGAGATGTTCAAGGGTTTATTGGGGCAGTCAAGGTGGTTGGAGAAAAATATGAAAGAAAAGGAGTCTAAGTCGGAGGAGTTGGTGATCAAGTAGGAAAATCGTGGAGGAGTTTCTGTTGAGCTGGGCGACCGCCCATGGTGGTGGTGGGCGACCGCCCACATGGACAGAAAGTATGGCTCGGGGGAATTCCAACTTGGGCGACCGCCCATGTCTCGGGGTGGGAATTTCTGCAGCTGATTTGTTTCCTATTTTGATACAATCTCTTCTTGCAAAGGTGAGTGGTATAAGCCGGTTGGACCACGTGGGAAGAGGAGGACTTCTCGCAAACGACGGATGAGGGTAAGGAGGATGTCAGACTCTACCAACAACATCAAATTTCGTTCCGGGTGGGAGCAAGAGGCTTGGAGACCGGTGCATTAGTGTAAAAGGGGAGAGACATCAATAAACGGTGTGTTAGGGTGGAGAGGTGACAATGTGTAGCCGGGCCGGCAAGGAGACATCACAAGTACCTAGCAGAGAGCGAGAAAAAGGATCACAAGAAGACAATGCAAGAAGCATGGTGTGTCCGAGTTTCATGGGGAGCATTGCAAGGGGAGTGGATCTAGGAGGGAGAAGGCGAAGTTAGTCTTGCAAATAAATCAAGGTAGAAGTTGATTTGGGGAGGCAAGAAGGATCTAACACGGAGAGGTTGAAGCGTCGCTTGATTTCAACTCGCCTTATTACTTGGGCATGGAGGCTCATGGTGGAGGAGCGTGGAGGCTCAACATGGTGGTGTAAAATATTTGGTGGATCATTCTCAGGTGGGAGTATGATAGGAGCATGTCACAATGGTGGTTTATGTCTCCAGGTGGGAGATTGTTAGGATTGGAGCCAAAACCAAGAAGAGGATCAAAACCATGGAGGAGCAGAAAATCGGAGGGGACTGTTGGGGTGGGCGACCGCCCATAGAGGAGGTGGGCGACCGCCCAGGTGAACAGTTTGTCGGGGCCGGATTCTTCTGCAAAGCGTGTAAGGACTCTTGGAGTGGAATTAATTTCGGTAACAAATTAGTATTCCTAATTAAAGTTATTCTCCTTCCATCTCAAGGACTCCGAGTAAATCAGGTTTTGATTAGGAGTAGGTTTTGTATCCCTATAAATACATTGTAACTACCACCATAATATTTGTACCCAAGAGAAAAAAAGTTAGGATATCAAAGGAAGCCACAAAATAGTGTCTAGGAAGGATGGTCGGGGGCCTAGGAGAGCCATGGGGGCGATCCTACAATCCGGCCATGACCATGTTATTTGTGCGTTCTAGGGGAGGTGAGATAATACATATATGAGAGATTGCTCATGGAGAGTTACTATGCTAGATCTGTGTGAGTGCATATGTAAAGTTGTAATCCTTCATATATTATTATAGTGATATCCTGGCTTGGTGCCTCCGGATGTAGCCACAGGTGGTGGTGAACCGGGTTAACAAATTATCGGTGTTCTTGTTCTTTCATATTATCATGTGTTGATTTAATTTTTCTCCATGTTGATGACTGCTAGTATGGGCTAGTGGATGTGGTGATCCCCCCAATCACAACAGCATTATCATGGTTTTCCAAAAAGGTAACAGCACGGGAGGGTCACCACACCATTACTCCCGTTGGTTTTCCTTAAGGATCTATCAACCTCCAATATTCATTATGCAGTGCTGAATCTAGTATGCCCTGAGGGTCAGAGAAACTGAGACGGGTGAATTCACTTTCTATATTGAACAGCTTCATTGTATCAGTCATTTATTTAGATTTTTTCATACAATGACAGGGAAAAGGTAACTGCAGTCAAAGAATACATAATTAGCAAAAAAATAAAATAAAAAAGTGCATTGAGATTAAACAGGAAAATAAACAAGCGACAGACATGTTGTCTTCAAAATACACAAAACAAAATTAATAAGAACACAATCGGCGGCGCAGCCCAATCCCGCTTCAAAATCCCAAGTGACAGCATATATTATACCCAAGTGAATGATTTGTGGACACACTTGCAAAGCACTAGCATTCATTTAAACCCCAAGGAACAAATAGGCCCAAGTATGGTTATATCCAATAGAAACCTTTAGGAAGATAGATACGGCTTCATGTCAGGTGAAAATTATTTGCAACGGGGTCCAGTTTGGTGTTTACTGGTGGCAGAAAACATTGGAGCACCTGAAAAAACTATAAGTGATATCTTGATTAATAGTTCTTGATGCTGCATAGCCTTGTGCGATTCAGGCTTACTTTACATGATGCATTCCAATTCCCACAATACTCCTCAGGAATCACAGAAGTTCGGGGATTCGCTCTTTCAAGATTGTACGGCTGGAAACTCTGTTCTCTGAGCTTTTAGTGCTATACTATACACATCTAGGGGTAGAGGCACCCTTATACCAATGGGGTCAGCTACTCCTTATTGATTTTCTTAAAAAAAAACAATATTTCATTTTGTACCAACTTAACTCAAGGGGTTTTATTGCAATAAATGAAAATCTGACCCTGTTTCTGTAAAGAAAAAATACACTATGATTAAAAGTTCCACTTTAACTAGTGCATTTTGCCAAAATGATGTTGACCCCCATTCCGAAAAATCTGGCTCCGCCACTGCTCACATATTAGTCTCAATTAAGTTGAAAATAAACTAAAAAAGGAAAGATAAAGAGTGACATATAAAGGTTTATCACAACTATAAGACATTGATTTTAACTGCCTCACTTATAGAGGAGGTTACTCCAACTAGATAAGTACGGTGTTTACATTCCTTGACTCCTAGAAACATGAAACCTAGATATAATTAAGGGAAAATTTTACTTTTGTTACTTATGTTTTGGTCACTTTTTATAATTTGGTTTCCGAAAGTGCAAGTTTGTCAATCCGATTCCCCATATTTACATTCGCAAATTGATGTAAAAATTGATGGGGTGTTAGTTTAATTTTAAGGGAAACGTCATGTGGTGTACATGATTTTACGTTTTAAGAAACATTTTGATCGTTTTATCCGCCACTCTAACCCCAAATCCACCCCCTCTCTTTCCAAACCCTAGCTCGCCCACCCTTAGTTTCATCTTCCTCCACAATTCGAGCTTGGATTTGTAAGTGGGTGTCTAAACCCTAACCTACCCACCCTTAGTTTCATTTTCCTCCACAATTAAGTTGAAAAATAAACTAAAAAGGGAAAAAGAAAGAGTGACATAAAAATGTTTATCACAACAACTTTTTAACATCTATTCTAACAGAGCACTGAGAATGATAATGTTCGGTGCTACATGATAGATGTCGCCTGCAATTCATACAAGTAGTAAATAAAGCAAAATAAATTTGTACATTAGAGCCAATAACTTACTGTTTGGTGCTAAGAGCGTTTTCATTAAATCAACATTTATATTAAAAGGATGATCCTTCTGTTGCTGGTTTATCTTTTAAAATAACTCTAGTAAGTTTCAAAGATAATGGTAAATTCATCAATCCTTTTTTTCCTCTGGTCAGTTTCTTTGAAGTAAAAAACCAGAATACTTCAGCCATTGTCATTAAAAACCCAAGGACCCTTATTTCAAGATATGTTGTGAACAATAGAAAGAACAACGTCAGCAGATATAAACAAGACTGTTGAAAGTTTTGCCCAGACAACTAACATGACCCATGAATTGACCGTCAATGTGAAACATACCAGAATATCTTGATTATGCATTTCCTCTATAAGCTGAGTTCAAGTTGTAGAGATCAGAAGGCATATACCCTGTAGTTACATATAGATCTGGTAAGGGACATTAACATCATATGTGAATTTTCAGCAACCATAATATGGACCTTAAAAGAAGCTTTTTTCTGAGGTACAAAAAATAAATGAAAATAATACTGAGGTTGTAACTAAGTGGAAGTGGTGCAAAACCAATAATCACTGTCCATGTGCTATGCACGAAGCATATAATCAAAGTAACAAAACAACTAATCACTGTCCATGTATTGTGCACGAAGAAAAGAGTACAACATAAAGGCTCAAACTGAAAACTATGATCTGAATTGTACGTATTGAGTAAATCATAGAGTATTATATGCCCAATATAAACAAAAGGTTTTCGCTTACAAAACCTGCCAAACAAACTAAGTAATCAATCTACAAACAATGAAACTAGGAAGTTGATCTTTTAAAATAGGTTATCCCAGCTGCTATCAAAGGATGGGATTTCAGTCTCAAACATCATGAGAATATCGTGTAAATCATCTTGAGGAGCAAACGATGGGGTACCAAAGGGTTGAACACAATCAGGGTATTCATTGAAGATGAGTTGGGATTCACTAGTGGTGGAAAATGGGAGAGCACCGTTGTGGGTGGCACTAGGAGTGGAAGGAACCGATTCTACAGCAGCAACATCAACAGTTTCATAGTCCAACAGCATGCGAATTTCAAAAAAATCATCTTGGTCATCTTGAGGGGCAGGGGATGGGGTACCAAAGGGTTGAACATAGGTTGGTGTTTCAACTTGAGATGAACGAGAGGAATTAGTGAACACTATAGAAGAAGAAGTAGAGGGGTTTTCAACAGCAGAAGAAATCGGATTTGCAGCAGCCACAACAACTTTAGATTGGGACTTGTAGACTCTTTTACCATTTTTCCACCGGCCATTCTTGACAATATGACAAAAAACATAATCTTTCAAAGGATCATATTGCAACGAAGTTCCTTTGAGTAGGGTATACTCAGTCATGAGATGGAACCCTTTTCACGATAACTAAACTTTTGAGCCATGCCAACAACTTGGGTTCCATGATCATTAGTAGTCACTTTCACTTCACTGGTCTGATCACCATGCCAAGTTCCCTTGCCCACTTTGCGATTTGCATTGACATTACCAATTCTTCCCTTCTTATGCAATTTGGTGAACAGGTAGAGTTCATCCCTTTTCTGGACAGAGGAAAAGATATCAGGGAGTTGTTTGACATTGTAGGGGTCGAGGTCAAGGAAGATGCCATCACAAGGCAAGGGGTTACAGGTGACCTTGCAAGTCAGATAGTAAATACACTCATAGGGTGTAGGGCAAAAACGAAAACCCAATGGCAGTTGTGGGAATTCCATAATCAATCGATCAAGAAATTTTTTGAGACATCAAAGGACTAATATACCCTTAAATTAGTGATAGCAAATGACCTATTTACCCCTATTCAATCTGATACAATTATACAAATAATGAGCCTTTTTGAAATCATAATTTTTTTCATGCGTCATTATTACATTTAATGATAAATGGGAAATGCTACATTATGGTTTAAGAAGCAATTAATTTGGCACAACCTTTGATAACTGTCATTATTTATGTCTTCCCGTGCACATTTAAATTTTCTCTTTTCCTATTTTTTTTTCCTTTTTCTCACTTAGAGCATCCACAATGGGAGATTTTTGGGAGCTCTTTGTTTTTATGAAAAAGCTCTCTAGAGCTTTTTGCCATTGTGGAGCAAGTTGAAAAGCTCCTTACTAAGGAGCAACTCCTTCTACAAAGAGCTCTCTCAAGGAGCTCTTTCCATTAATTTTGACCACTTCCCCATATTGATCATTAAATATTATAGAAAAATGCTAGAAAAAAAGTTTAATGTTGTTGAATTTGGAAAAGCAAAAAAGTTGATAAAAAGTCCTACCATTGTGAAAAAAGCTTGGAGGTTTTTATTATTGAGTTGTAAATGATGTGGCATATTGAATTCTTAAATGAAGAAATATTTAAATAAGGCAATAAAAAACAAAAATATAACCAATGAAATCAAAGTTAAAGTATTATTTTTCTGCCCAAAAATACACATAATCAAATTAGAACATTTAGTAAAATACTTAGAACTAATTTTAAAAAAAAAAAGAAAAAATTCTCGGTCTCAAAAAGATAGGATAGTTCTAATTTAATTTTGATAGTAAGTTTGATTTATTTTTGACCAAAAAATTGATATTAACACAACATTAATATCAATAGCATTTTTAAAAGTTCATTTGAGTTATTAAGTTTCATTATTTTCTAGATCAATGTTCAATTAAGTTAACATAAAAAATAAAGTGAGTATATATTTTTGGAACGGGGTAAATATAAGATTACAAAAAGTTGAAGACATTTTACTACAATGTCCTACTACTTTCGTTATAAATAAATATAAAAAAATTGAGATGGGGAGAGATTTTTTTTTTCAAACCCAGTATTTTCGCATTTAAATAGTGGTCAATAGCCAATGATTTGGTCTTCACTATTTACAGTTTTTACAGAAACAAATTTTAAGAATTCACTCTCGCCGTGATTTTTTTTTAAAGAGCGCACTATGACATTGAGACAACGATTTCGGGACACATGCAAATTAACATGCTATTTTACAATTAAAAATGCCTATAAATACGAAAAAAATATAAATTTTCCATTTTCATAGGCAAATGAACATGTTGGCTCGCTCATTTTGGTTTATTTTTAAAATAATCGTGATGGGTTGAAGATTTTAATATGCGACGAAACAAAAAAGACTGTGGATGACACCACAAATGTTGTATACAAGATTTTTTTTTAAAAAGTTTGTAATTTTTATTACTAATGTCAGGATATATTTTTGTTGTATACTTTTTATTTAAAAAAATTTTCCTAAATTAACCTTTATAGCTATAGTAACTTTTTTAATTTAATTTCTGCTATTTATCAATGTTTTTTTATCGTGTGTTTAACGCACGGGTGTTATGCTAGTTTAGTCTTACTCTTCTTCTTTCTTTTTTTTTTTTACAATTTGCAAGAGTTTATCAACAGAATTATATAAGTAAATCGACATTTTAAACCCTCGTATTTTGCTTAAGCTTCAATTTTAACCATCGTTATTTATTTTTTAGCAATTTTAATCATTGTACTTTAGATAATTAAAGAAAAAATAACGAACAATAACATTCCTTTCAAACATCTCAACGTAGAAAACTTAGAACTGACTCAATATTTTCAAGTGTGACGTTGATAATCTTTGTCTCCTTGCCCTTGACATCTTTGAAAAATGAAGTTCCACTTGCGAAAATCCTCCCGATCACACTGTGTTTCCATACGAAAATAAAAAGTTCATTGCTATGCAAATGGAATAAGCGATAGTAACCAAACATATGTTAACTTTGTAAAACTAACCAACTAAAACAGAGTTATCAACATTAGGAATCGCTAGATAGGCGAATTCTTTGAATTCAAATATATTCCCGGGGAAATTGTTGTCCCACACTTGTATCCGTTTTATGGAAAAGCAGTATCTTATAGTTATGTGTGCATGTTTTGAACGAACTATTATTGTTTGTTACTATGAAATTTTTTATGACGTATAGACGATCTTCTTCAAGAGTCTCAGCAAACTTTTGAGTAAGCTTCACAGGAACAATAACATGGATGCGAGAACCCTGTTTTGGAAAAACGGATGAATATTAGAAAATAAATTTAACTGAGATATGAAGAAGTATACTTTAAGTTGAGGCGTCATGAATCACGAATTCCAAACCGTAAACAATACCTTCACGATTGCGCAAGTAATACTTGCGCATCACTCGAAGAGTAACAACCCATGTACTCCTAGAAGGATTAAGGTCTCGGATCATAGAACCCAAAGGAGGCATTATGTTGTATGAGCAAGAAAAAGTTGAGAAGAAGTGTGCATTAAGAGAAAATAAAGACATATTTATAGGACATTCTTGGGAGTCGTATTCCGATCCAAAGAAAAAAGGTTGCTTTCATTTCGGTTTTCAAAGAGACATTTTGAAATCATTTTTTCTCCTGAAAATAACCGAGCTTATATACGACGTAAAAAGGGGATACTATGTTTCAGCTTAGACACGTTTTTCAAAAGATTAGTAAAGACGTTTTTTACATTTGGCAAATCTATAACCGATTCGCTCATTGTTTATATTAGTTATTTATAAATATTTAAACGCATTTACATTTATATACAATTTAAATTTGTTGTTATTACATAAGAAAAAGAAACATGATATTTGAGAACATAACTATACATATACACCCACATCACAAATATACACCAACGGTTTACTATTATATTCAAGTACAGGATAAGGAGACAAGAAAAAGGCTGTTAGTTGAATCTATGCTAATTTAAAAGAGCATAGAATTATCGCAAGTTAAAAAATAAGTAGATTTGCATCTTTAAAAAAAATCAAAATAAAAAAATAAAAGAAAGCTCCATTTTATTATCGTTTTCTACAAATGTTAACGTTCACTTCTCTTTCAAATTAAATTTTGATTTGTAATAAATGTCCTTAATGAGGTAACAATTTCAATATAGCAGATTTTTTTTAATTATTTACTCGAATAAATAAGAAATACAAATGACATTTTTAAAATCATCCAAAGCTAGAAAAGACAAAATAGGGAAAAAAAAATTGAACACACATGCACTGCGGCTTCATAATGTTGGGTTTTATGGGTCCATATGTAGCGGAATTAAGCATCTATTAACACAAAACCCAAGCCCTAAGATCCGTTCTATACGATTAAATTGAATTTTTATGAGATAGAATTTACCAACCTTAATTGCTTTCCGGTCTTGAGCTATCGAACAATTTATCGGTGTGATTTTGAATCACAATCTTCGATCTTCAAAACCCTTTTAATCTTCGGATTGGAACTCTAGGCCTTGATCGTCATACGAGCGAAGACCCTCTAGTAGTATCCACACGTTAGAATGAACCAAGAACGGTTCTTGAGGATTGCTAGATCCTTAAACTTTAGGAAGAATATTGAGAGAACTTTTGTTATGATTTTTCTTGAGAAAATTCGGCTAGCTATGATTAGGGTTACATACCTCATATTTATATTAACTTAATATAAGTATTTGTGTCCTAATAAAATTAGGAAACCAGTCCGAAACCGCCTCAGGTCTTAAGTTGTCGCATGACCAGACAAGTCATATGGACATGATCTATCGCACGACCCAGGATGCCATATGGCAAGGTTAGTCGCACGACCAAGCAAAGCCATATGCAGGAATTCTCAATCATTCTTCCTTTTGTTTAACCAATTCATTCTAGTTGTGTGTGACCCAATAGAATTATATTATGTTGGCAATGAGCTCGATCATATCGACTCTCATAAGACATAAGCGGACTCTAGCAAGCCATTATGTCTACCCAAATAATATAACGTAAGAGTTCACGTTTCCAATGGTACACTTACATTTCTCCCTTTGTCTCACGATGTTATATTGAACACAAGTCATGGTCCTCGTCAACTTGTATTTGTTCAATGCTTTCTCGATCTTGAGTATAATGATAGTCCAATCATATTGGGGTGTGGCCACACGCTTTCATCATTATCACTCATCGAGGGGCCCAAGCAAAATATCTCTCTTTTGAGGGACAAATTCCATCTTGACTTATCATCCTTCGCATCATGAATCTGATCATGCCAAAGATAGCCTTTATAAATATCGTGTTAAGATATCGTTTGACTAAAATCAAACATGACTTTCATCATATGTAAGGTCATGATAATCTCAGGTCTAGGGACTAAATGAAGTGACCATATGAGATTTAATTATGACATTTGACCATGACATAAATCTCATACGGGTCAAGTCCAGTCACTTGTTCACTAACAAGTACCCATAATTTCAATGTGCATCTCTATGCATATAATCATCATATGATTATCCATTGACAATTATACTAATTATTCTCTTAATAATTAGGAAAGGAGATTATTAAAATAAATATGTAAAATATATAATAATCAAATAATAAACTCAAACGATAAAGATGATACATAACGATTTTAAGTTAAACATAACTAAAGCCTAGGGCATTACACCAACAGTCTCCCACTTGCACTAGGCTTCATTTATGTATCGAATACTCATGGACTTAACATGACCATCATGCTTCTGCCTGTGCGAGGGTCTTTATAAGTGAATCCCCAATGTCATCATCGTTTGATACTTTGCATATTTTAACGTCTTCTCATTCTTTATGAATTCCTTGAAAAACGTCTAAGTGAGTGTTTGGATCACCGTTGTGATCTTGGTTCCGTTGTTTGCACAAATGGCACCACAATTGTCACAACTAAAGATTCACTGATTAGTGATACTTGGAACATTTCCAAAATACTAATGAACTTTTGATCCAAACTGCCTCTTTTAGCCACATCATATGTTGCTAAAGTTTGGTCTTAGTAGTAGAATCGGCTACAATTTTCTGCTTGGAACTCTTCCAACAAAATTGCACCTCAAATAAGCATAAACACAAAGACTAAATGCGATTTTAAATTAACTTTGTCCGTTTGGAAGTTAGCATCTATGTAACCCTTACAACAAGATTAACCTCCAATCTTTCAAATACCAAGAACGTATCCTTAGTTCTTCTTAAGTACTTAAGGGTCATCTTGACTGCCATCCAATGGTTCTCAACAGGATCAGATTGGTATCGACTCATCATGCTTAGACCATATGAGACGTCGGGTCTAGTACAAATCATGGCACACATGACAGATCCAAATGCCGAAGCATACAGAACTTCAGTCATTCCCTTTTGCTCATCAGTTGTCATACGACAATGAGTATTGCTAAGAGAAATACCGTGACCCATTGACAAGCTACTCTTCTTAGACTCTTCTAAGAACCTTGTCAATGTGAATACTTTGACTCAAACCAACTTATCCTTCTAGATCTATCTCTATAGATCTTGATGCCAAGGATGTAAGCGTCTTCACCCATATCTTTCATTGAGAAAACATTTCCTTGACCAAGACTTGGCAGTCTTAAGTGTCGGAACTTGTTTTTCCAATGAGTAAGATATCATTGTAATAAGACAATAGAAATAATACTACGCTCCCACTGAATTTCATGCATACACAAGATTCATCTTCGTACTTGATGAAGCCAAACTATTGACCGATTCATCAAAATGAAGATTCCAATTCCTTGAAGTTTGCTTCAACCCATCTTATGGATCTTCGCAACATGCATACTTTATTAGATTTTCTTGGATCGACAAAACTCTCAGGTTGTGTACTATACACATCCTTAAGAAAGTCGTTTGACATCCATTTGTCATACTACATAGTCATAATATGCGATCATGGCAATTGAAATTCTAATAGACTTCGACATTGTAACTGGCGAAACGGTTTCAACATAGTCAATACTATGAATAAACCTAAATCCCTTTGCTACAATCCTTAGTCATGAAAGTATACACCTTCCCATCCATGTCGGTTTTGAAGACCTACTTGTACCCTTTGGTTTTACACCTTCAGGTAGCTCAATCAAGTTCCAAATTTGATCATCAAACATGGATTGTAATTTGGATTCCATGGTTCCTAACCATTTATCCAAATTAGGAATGTACATCGCCTCAAGATAGGAAGTAGGATCGTCATTCTCAATGAATTTCACTTCATTACTTTCCGACACGAGAAATCAATATTTCTTGAGTTTTGGAACGTAACCTATCCGATCAATGATGAACTTGTGCATCTTGAACCGGTTCCACAACTCTTTTGTGAACTTGGTTCCGTCTCTACTCTTGGTTCCATATTATTTTCGGGTTCTTGAACTTCTTCAAGATTAATTTTACTCCCACTAGATTCTTTATTGAGAAACTATTTCTCAAGAAACAAATCATATAGAGCAACAAACGTTTTGTCCTCTTTGCGGTTGTAAGATTAATTTTCGAAAATAACCTTGTCAGATTTGGTGCTAACTTATAAGAGACAAGTCTCTTTACATAAGATTCGCAACCCCAAATCTTCATGAAAGACAAACTAAGTTTTTCTTCCATGCCACATCTCATGTGGGGCCTTAGGAACCGATTTAGTAGGGACTCGATTCAGTGTAACCGCATTATTTCTAATGCATATCCTCAAAAGGAATTAGGAAAGTCAACTTGACACATCATCGAACGAACCATGTCTAACAAGGTTCAATTCCTCCTTTCAGACACACCATACAATGTGGTGTTCCGGGTGGAGTCAACTCTGAAACGATTTCATAGTTTTGAGATGATTGTCAACCTCTTGACTCAAATATCAATCACATCGATCTAATCGAAGTACTTAATAGTTTTGCCAAGTTTGTTTTGTATTTCATCTTGAAATGTTCAAAACATCTCAAACGATTCACCTTTGGACTTCATCAGATAGACATAGTTATATCTAGATAAGTCATCGGTGAATGTGATGAAACACCAAAATCCTCCCCTAGCAATGCTGCTTAATAGTCCACATACATCTCATGTATAATGATCAATAAGTCACTAGCCCTCCCACTATTCTTAGTGTATGGTGGTTTGGTCAATAATTCCAATAAACAAGATCCACATTCCTCAAATGATTTTGAGTCATATGAGTCTAAAAGTCCATGTTAATGGAGTTTAGATATATATGTTTCTTATTTATCTGACTAAGCCGGTAATGTCATATGAACGTATTGTTCATATTATTCGGTTTAGATCTCCCATTTATATTTAGATATCTTCAATATTATTTTGTTTCTCATCATCAAGAATATGAAGATCATCCAATGACATATGCAATACAATAAGGCATATCTTTAAATAAATATAAAACTTCTTATTCTCAATAAGAAAATTATATCCTTCATCATCCATATAAGAAACGAAAATAATGCTCCTACCCAAATCCGGAACGTAGTCATACTTGTTCAAAACAAATACTAGTTCACTAGGCAAATTGACTTCATAAGTCCCTATGGTTAATGTAGCAACTCTTGCTTCATTTCCACGCATAGGTTTAATTTACCTTCTTTGAGTAGCTTTCTATTCTTTGTTCCTCGCACATTTAAACAAATGTGGGATCCAATCCGGTATCATATACCCAAGAACAAGAATTCGAAAGGAAAATATCTATCATATAGATACTTGAAGTAGTCGCAATCATATTGCCCTTCTTCACCTTTTAGGCCTTCCTAATAAGCCTTGCAACTTTGCTTCCAATGAACAATCTTATTGCAATGGTAGCAAACTGCATCCTTTTGAGACACTTTGGGTTTAGCCTCTTCGGCTTTGACAACTTTTGTCCTAGGTTTAGCAACTTTTGCTTTACCTTCTTTTCCTTCCTTTATGAACCCTTTTCTTGTGCTAACCATTAACACTATTGCGGATTGCTCCCTTTTTCATCTCATGCATTAAGAGCCTTCACCACAACATACATCTTTTGCCTAGTTCGCATTTGGAACATTTCCTTTTGCGTTGTGCTAGAACAAAAGTAACTTCCATGTGTTCAAGATTCTTCATAAGAGCCTTCAAACATGGTGGCGAGTATAAGGCAAGCAATATTGTCAGAATCATCAACATGTTTCTAATGTTGCTTCCTTATTTGCTATTTGCAACATTTGCAGTGGGTTCAACAAGAATGGATTCGTCAAGAATGTACACATTTGCTTAAGAACACTTCTTGAGCATCTGATCAAATCAGAATAAATTGTACCGTTCTTTCCGAACTTTGTCCTTCATAAGGACGAATCGCAATTCATTGTGTAATGCTACTTCTACAACAAAATATACAAATTATATGAACACATTTATCATTTAAGAGCAAATAATGTATTTTACAAATACTCCCACTAAATCAAACATCTTCTAATGCAAATAAGCATAATATACATTTAATGGGCTAAGATTCAACTTTAATTTAATCTCAAGTACGCTATGGCGCACCACTCAAGATTAAATTAATTAGGTAGAAAACATCAATCATATCGTATATGACTCTTAGATATTTTATGAGATTTATTTAAGACATCATATGTCTATGCATATTTTAATCTCATCTTATGTCTTGGGTCCAAAACCATTTTGATAACCCAATTAAGTTCATCCACTTTAAACTTATAGGAACCACCATTTCCTCATCTTGCTCGCAAACGAAATAGAATCAAAGCACCTTGCTATGGCAAGCCCACCCAAAACTATTCGAGTGGTCTCTAGTGTTTTAATCATGGATTGGCACAAAGAACTTAAAAGTTAAATGAAGGTTCTTTAAAGCAGATTATAAGCATAGCAACACAGATAATCATAATGTACACCAGGTAAGTTCCCAAGAAAAATAGGTGAGCCACAAGAACTACTTAAGTATCAAATCTTCCTTCGTCAGAACTTTCCTAGTCATGCACAATTACAATACCAATTTGAATGCAACATAATCAATACTTTGTATATTGACTTGTTTCTCATAAACAATCAGATACTCGTAAACTGACTTGTTTCTCATAAACAATCAGATTCCTTCAAATTTTGCGTAAACTGACTTGTTTCTCATAAACAATCAGAAAACCAAAATTCAATGTTTCAACTAAACATTCAGGAAATTACAATTCAATGTTTCAACTAAACAGTTTCATAGTCCAACTGCATGCCAATTTCAAAAAAATCATCTTGGTCATCTTGAGGGGCAGGGGATGGGGTACCAAAGGGTTGAACATAGGTTGGTGTTTCAACTTGAGATGAACGAGAGGAATTAGTGAACACTATAGAAGAAGAAGTAGAGGGGTTTTCAACACCAGAAGAAATCGGATTTGCAGCAGCCACAACAACTTCAGATTGGGACTTGTAGACTCTTTTACCATTTTTCCACCGACCTTTATTGACAATATGACAAAGAACATAATCTTTCAAAGGATCATATTGCAACGAAGTGCCTTTGAGTAGGGTATACTCAATCATGAGAAATTGGTGGTAGGAATTGGAACCCTTTTCACGATAACTAAACTTTTGAGCCATGCCAACAACTTGGGTTCCATGATCATTAGTAGTCACTTTCACTTCACTGGTCTGATCACCATGCCAAGTTCCCTTGCCCACTTTGCGATTTGCATTGACATTACCAATTCTTCCCTTCTTATGCAATTTGGTGAACAGGTAGAGTTCATCCCTTTTCTGGACAGAGGAAAAGATATCAGGGAGTTGTTTGACATTGTAGGGGTCGAGGTCAAGGAAGATGCCATCACAAGGCAAGGGGTTACAGGTGACCTTGCAAGTCAGATAGTAAATACACTCATAGGGTGTAGGGCAAAAACGAAAACCCAATGGCAGTTGTGGGAATTCCATAATCAATCGATCAAGAAATTTTTTGAGACATCAAAGGACTAATATACCCTTAAATTAGTGATATCAAATGACCTATTTACCCCTATTCAATCTGATACAATTATACAAATAATGAGCCTTTTTGAAATCATAATTTTTTTCATGCGTCATTATTACATTTAATGATAAATGGGAAATGTTACATTATGGTTTAAGAAGCAATTAATTTGGCACAACCTTTGATAACTGTCATTATTTATGTCTTCCCGTGCACATTTAAATTTTCTCTTTTCCTATTTTTTTTTTCCTTTTTCTCACTTAGAGCATCCACAATGGGAGATTTTTGGGAGCTCTTTGTTTTTATGAAAAAGCTCTCTAGAGCTTTTTGCCATTGTGGAGCAAGTTGAAAAGCTCCTTACTAAGGAGCAACTCCTTCTACAAAGAGCTCTCTCAAGGAGCTCTTTCCTTTAATTTTGACCACTTCCCCATATTGATCATTAAATATTATAGAAAAATGCTAGAAAAAAAGTTTAATGTTGTTGAATTTAGGAGAACAAAAAAGTTGATAAAAAAGTCCTACCATTGTGAAAAAAGCTTGGAGGTTTTTATTATTGAGTTGTAAATGATGTGGCATATTGAATTCTTAAATGAAGAAATATTTAAATAAGGCAATAAAAAACAAAAATATAACCAATGAAATCAAAGTTAAAGTATTATTTTTCTGCCCAAAAATACACATAATCAAATTAGAACATTTAGTAAAATACTTAGAACTAATTTTAAAAAAAAAAAGAAAAAATTCTCGGTCTCAAAAAGATAGGATAGTTCTAATTTAATTTTGATAGTAAGTTTGATTTATTTTTGACCAAAAAATTGATATTAACACAACATTAATATCAATAGCATTTTTAAAAGTTCATTTGAGTTATTAAGTTTCATTATTTTCTAGATCAATGTTCAATTAAGTTAACATAAAAAATAAAGTGAGTATATATTTTTGGAACGGGGTAAATATAAGATTACAAAAAGTTGAAGACATTTTACTACAATGTCCTACTACTTTCGTTATAAATAAATATAAAAAAATTGAGATGGGGAGAGATTTTTTTTTTTCAAACCCAGTATTTTCGCATTTAAATAGTGGTCAATAGCCAATGATTTGGTCTTTACTATTTACAGTTTTTACAGAAACAAATTTTAAGAATTCACTCTCGTCGTGATTTTTTTTTAAAGAGCGCACTATGACATTGAGACAACGATTTCAGGACACAGGCAAATTAACATGCTATTTTACAATTAAAAATGCCTATAAATACGAAAAAAATATAAATTTTCCATTTTCATAGGCAAATGAACATGTTGGCTCGCTCATTTTGGTTTATTTTTAAAATAATCGTGATGGGTTGAAGATTTTAATATGCGACGAAACAAAAAAGACTGTGGATGACACCACAAATGTTGTATACAAGATTTTTTTTAAAAAAGTTTGTAATTTTTATTACTAATGTCAGGATATATTTTTGTTGTATACTTTTTATTTAAATTTTTTTTCCTAAATTAACCTTTATAGCTATAGTAACTTTTTTAATTTAATTTCTGCTATTTATCAATGTTTTTTTATCGTGTGTTTAACGCACGGGTGTTATGCTAGTTTAGTCTTACTCTTCTTCTTTCTTTTTTTTTTTTACAATTTGCAAGAGTTTATCAACAGAATTATATAAGTAAATCGACATTTTAAACCCTCGTATTTTGCTTAAGCTTCAATTTTAACCATCGTTATTTATTTTTTAGCAATTTTAATCATTGTACTTTAGATAATTAAAGAAAAAATAACGAACAATAACATTCCTTTCAAACATCTCAACGTAGAAAACTTAGAACTGACTCAATATTTTCAAGTGTGACGTTGATAATCTTTGTCTCCTTGCCCTTGACATCTTTGAAAAATGAAGTTCCACTTGCGAAAATCCTCCCGATCACACTGTGTTTCCATACGAAAATAAAAAGTTCATTGCTATGCAAATGGAATAAGCGATAGTAACCAAACATATGTTAACTTTGTAAAACTAACCAACTAAAACAGAGTTATCAACATTAGGACTCGCTAGATAGGCGAATTCTTTGAATTCAAATATATTCCCGGGGAAATTGTTGTCCCACACTTGTATCCGTTTTATGGAAAAGCAGTATCTTATAGTTATGTGTGCATGTTTTGAACGAACTATTATTGTTTGTTACTATGAAATTTTTTATGACGTATAGACGATCTTCTTCAAGAGTCTCAGCAAACTTTTGAGTAAGCTTCACAGGAACAATAACATGGATGCGAGAACCTTGTTTTGGAAAAACGGATGAATATTAGAAAATAAATTTAACGGAGATATGAAGAAGTATACTTTAAGTTGAGGCGTCATGAATCACGAATTCCAAACCGTAAACAATACCTTCACGATTGCGCAAGTAATACTTGCGCATCACTCGAAGAGTAACAACCCATGTACTCCTAGAAGGATTAAGGTCTCGGATCATAGAACCCAAAGGAGGCATTATGTTGTATGAGCAAGAAAAAGTTGAGAAGAAGTGTGAATTAAGAGAAAATAAAGACATATTTATAGGACATTCTTGGGAGTCGTATTCCGATCCAAAGAAAAAAGGTTGCTTTCATTTCGGTTTTCAAAGAGACATTTTGAAATCATTTTTTCTCCTGAAAATAACTGAGCTTATATACGACAGAAAAAAGGGGATACTATGTTTCAGTTAGACACGTTTTTCAAAAGATTAGTAAAGACGTTTTTTTACATTTGGCAGCCTATAACTGATTCGCTCATTGTTTATATTAGTTATTTATAAATATTTAAACGCATTTACATTTATATACAATTTAAATTTGTTGTTATTACATAAGAAAAAGAAACATGATATTTGAGAACATAACTATACATATACACCCACATCACAAATATACACCAACGGTTTACTATTATATTCAAGTACAGGATAAGGAGACAAGAAAAAGGCTGTTAGTCGAATCTATGCTAATTTAAAAGAGCATAGAATTATCGCAAGTTAAAAAATAAGTAGATTTGCATCTTTAAAAAAAATCAAAATAAAAAAATAAAAGAAAGCTCCATTTTATTATCGTTTTCTACAAATGTTAACGTTCACTTCTCTTTCAAATTAAATTTTGATTTGTAATAAATGTCCTTAATGAGGTAACAATTTCAATATAGCAGATTTTTTTTAATTATTTACTCGAATAAATAAGAAATACAAATGACATTTTTAAAATCATCCAAAGCTAGAAAAGACAAAATAGGGAAAAAAAATTGAACACACATGCACTGCGGCTTCATAATGTTGGGTTTTATGGGTCCATATGTAGCGGAATTAAGCATCTATTAACACAAAACCCAAGCCCTAAGATCCGTTCTATACGATTAAATTGAATTTCTATGAGATAGAATTTACCAACCTTAATTGCTTTCCGGTCTTGAGCTATCGAACAATTTATCGGTGTGATTTTGAATCACAATCTTCGATCTTCAAAACCCTTTTAATCTTCGGATTGGAACTCTAGGCCTTGATCGTCATACGAGCGAAGTCCCTCTAGTAGTATCCACACGTTAGAATGAACCAAGAACGGTTCTTGAGGATTGCTAGATCCTTAAACTTTAGGAAGAATATTGAGAGAACTTTTGTTATGATTTTTCTTGAGAAAATTCGGCTAGCTCTGAATAGGGTTACAGACCTCATATTTATATTAACTTAATATAAGTATTTGTTTCCTAATCAAATTAGGAAACCAGTCCGAAATCGCCTCAGGTCTTAAGTTGCCGCACGACCAGACAAGTCATATGGACATGATCTGTCGCACGACCCAGGACGCCATATGGCAAGGTTAGTCGCACGACCAAGCAAAGCCATATGCAGGAATTCTCAATCATTCTTCCTTTGGTTTAACCAATTCATTCTAGTTGTGTGTGACCCAATAAGATTATATTATGTTGGCAATGAGCTCGATCATATCGACCCTCATAAGACATAAGCGGACTCTAGCAAGCCATTATGTCTACCCAAATAATATAACGTAAGAGTTCACGTTTCCAATGGTACACTTCCATTTCTCCCTTTGTCTCACGATGTTATATTGAACACAAGTCATGGTTCTCGTCAACTTGTATTTGTTCAATGCTTTCTCGATCTTGAGTATAATGATAGTCCAATCATATTGGGGTGTGGCCACACGTTTTCATCATTATCACTCATCGAGGGGCCCAAGCAAAACATCTCTCTTTCGAGGGACAAATTTCATCTTGACTTATCATCCTTTGCATCATGAATCTGATCATGCCAAAGATAGCCTTTATAAATATCGTGTTAGGATATCGTTTGACTAAAATCAAATATGACTTTCATCATATGTAAGGTCATGATAATCTCAGGTCTATGGACTAAATGAAGTGACCATATGAGATTTAATTATGACATTTGACCATGACATAAATCTCATACGAGTCAAGTCCAGTCACTTGTTCACTAACAAGTACCCATAATTTCAATGTGCATCTCTATGCATATAATCATCATATGATTATCCATTGACAATTATACTAATTATTCTCTTAATAATTAGGGACGGAGATTATTACAATAAATATGCAAAATATATAATAATCAAATAATAAACTTAAACGATAAAGATGATACATAACGATTTTAAGTTAAACATAACTAAAGTCTAGGGCATTACACCAACACATAATTCTTTACAGATGTCAATCAAATACTCACTACAAGAAAGTTGGTTATTTACGGCACTCATTTATGGCGGGTGATACGCGACCGCCGTATATAACAAATATACGGCGGATGATACGCGTCCGCCATATATAAATAATATATACGACGGTATACACAACCGCCGTATATATTTGTTATATATAGCGGCTTGAGCCGCCGTAAATACGTTATATACGTACATTTGACATATACATATATGAGATTGAAGTTATATACGGCGGTATATTAGTATCCGTTGTAAATAGTTACTTATATTCGACGGTTGACATGCGTCCGCCGTAAATAGTGCATAATATTTACGGCGGTGTATAATATCCGCCGTAAATATCAATAAATACCGGGAACCCAAAATTTCCCACTCTCAGTTTCGCGCTTTCTCTCTCTATCTCTCTTTCTCTCCTCTAGCTAGGGTAATTTCCTACCGCCGGTGACCATAGCGTGAACAACGAATCAGCAGGTATAGCGTGTTTACTTTTAATTTTTGATTTTTGTTGTTCTTGGTGGTGGATTATTGAAACATCTTGTTCGATATCTCTCTCTCTCTCTCTCTCTCCTCCAGCCAGGGCAATTTGCGACGCTGATTTCTTCGATCAACAACGAATCAGGTATACATTTTCCCCCTTTTCTGATTTACTTTTAATTTCTGGGTTTCTTTGTTCTTGGTGTTGTGATCTGTTGTTGTTGTTGCTGTTGTTGTTGTTGCTGTTACTGTTGTTGTTGTTGCTGTTGATGTTGTTGTTGTTGCTGTCACTAGTATTATTGTTGTTGTTGACTGTAATTGAAGCAAATTGCTAGTTTACATAGTTATAATTTTGATTTCAATTTCAGTGCATTGCTTCTCTATTGTGTGTTGAGAGGAAAAGAGGATATGTTTGGGAACTTATGACAAGAACAGGGTTGATTATGTACTGGCTAACCTTAGCTTCATCCGTTTAGCATGTCAGCCATTACTCAGTTGAACTCAATCTTTAACCCAACTTGAATTATCTGTGTTGTTCTATCACAAGTAAGGCATACTCTTAACTTCTAGTTTCTGTTCTCTTTTATCCGAAATCAAATCCTTCTACATTGTTACACTATCTCACCTAATACCTCCTCCAAATGCTGAGCTTCTGATTTTAAATCTTTCCCAACCTTTGAGAATAATTTCTCAAACCTCTCATTATTACATGGTCATAAAAGTTGAAAAACAAAGAATTTGGTGCAATGGGCAGCTGAAAACAACTGTCAAACAAACATGAGCAACTAGTATAAACAAGTTTCAAGAACTTCACTTAAATATTGTGAACATTTGAATCATAAAACATGGTTAGGACAAACCCTATCAAGTATGCCAAAGACAAGTTCATACAACTTGGACAAAATCATGGTGTTGCTAGAAGGAGCATATGTAAGAGCCTTTAGGGCTTGGAGTCTCCGTGCATGAACTTCAAAAAAGAAATGAACAAAAGTAAATATGATGTTAATAAGCAAACTCAACCTCCCCATAATCTATCTTCTTTTTCTCCTTTAGGCAGCAACCATCAATAGGCTAGGCTCCAAGCTCCCCATAATCTATCATGGGCCCAAGCTCGACTAATAGGCTAGGCTCCAACAATGTATATTATCTATATCGAGCCAAAAGTTGTACATATTTAGACTATGTTTGTTTATGAGTTTATTTTTATTCAAAACTTTGTGTCTCTCGATCTTATATATAGGTTGTATTTTAACGTTAAAAATATCAAGTCATATATGGACAAAAGTTGGATTGATTTGGGTAATCGGATTTCAAAAGAGTATATGTCTGGGGTTGACAACTTTCTCAATTTTACATTCTCAAAAAAGTCTATTGGTGTTAAAGAAATATATTGTCCTTGTAAAAAATGCGCAAATCGTTACCAAAAAGACCGTGCAACCGTGAAATCACATTGTATTGAAGTGGGATTTCAAAAAGATTACAAGAATTGGACTAGGCACGGGGAAGAGTACATTTCGGCGTATAAGAATGATAATAATGATAGGACAGCCGAAGATGGCATTGAAATTGAATTGGGCGTGCAAGATTGTATGAGGCGAATGGTACATGAAGGGATGGGTATGCCGGATAGTAACCAGCCAGGAATTGAAGAAATCGTACAATCAGATGCAGCCACCGCAAAGTTTCTTAGACTTTTGAGAGATGCTGATCAAGCCTTGTGGGAAGGGTGTGATAAGTTTACAGTACTCTCATTTATTGTAGAACTTATGCACTGGAAGGCTAATTATCGAGTGGCCGATAAGGGATTTACTTCTTTATTAAAAAATTTCATTAGGGCATTGCCTCAGTCAGCAAAAGTGCCAAGTTCCTATCGTGAGGCGTACAAGATGACTGCAGATTTGGGTTTCAGTTATAAAACATGGGACGCGTGCATTAATCATTTTATGTTGTTTCGAAATGAAACTGAAAAACTTACTAAATGTGAAATTTGTGGAGCCTCTAGATATAAGCAACAAGAAGAAGGGGGTAGCGGTGAAGGTGCGGAAACAAGTTGCAAGAATAAACTTCCCAAGCAGGTAGCGATGAAGAAATTATGGTGTTTTCCCTTAAAGCCAAGGTTGCAAAGGTTGTATTGGTCATCTAAGACCGCGACACTCATGAGATGGCTTGCCGAGAAAAGAATAGACGATGGTGTGCTGAGGCATCCTGCAGACTCTCGTGCGTGGAAGGGATTCGATGAACTTTATCCATTATTTTCAAGTGAAATTCAAAATGTTAGATTGGGATTAGCATATGACAGATTTAATCCCTTCAGAACAATGACTATATCTCACAAGATTGGCCTACAGGCTTATGCCATACAATCTTCCACCTTGGTTATGCATGAAACAGCCATATTTCTTCTTGTCGGTGCTTAATCAAGGACCAAAAGGGCCGGGCAACAAGATAGATGTGTATCTCCAACCGTTAATTGATGAGTTGAAGGAATTGTGGGAATATGGTATATCAACTTATGATGCATCAAGGAACGAGTTGTTTACTTTACGAGCTTCACTATTATGGATAATAAATGACTTTCCTGTATATGCAATGTTGTCTGGATGGAACACTAAAGGTGAATATGCTTGCCCTTGTTGCAATGTGAGACCTCAAGCACGATGGTTGGATCATGGTGGCAAGTATTGTTATATTGGTCATCGACGCTTCTTGCCTAGGAGTCATGCTTTTCGTAAGGATAAAAGCTCTTTTGATGGTACTCATGAAGTGAGAGATAAGCCCAAGTTATTGTTTGGAACAAAATTGCTTACACAAGTTGAAAATATGGAAACAGAGTATAAAATAGAAGATGCTATTAAAAAGAGGAAAAGAGAAGAGGGTGAGAAGCAACAAGCCAAGTTGGAGAAGAGAAAGGTTCCTAAGTTGTGTCACAATTGGAAAAAGAGAAGTATCTTCTTTGAGTTGCCATATTGGGCAAATAATCATGTTCGTCATAATCTTGATGTTATGCACATTGAAAAAAATGTGTGTGATAATGTGCTACATACTCTGTTAGGTACTGCGGGGAAATCAAAAGATAATGATAAAGCAAGAAGAGACCTAAAAGAGATGAACATTTGAAAATCATTGCATCTACAAATGCTTCCATCTCGCAAAGAAATTATGCCTTCGGCTCAATTCACAATGAGTAAGAAGCATAAAAACACATTCTTGAAAGTTCTAAAGGGAGTCAAAGTCCCTGATGGCTACTCGTCAAACATATCTCGTTGTGTACATCTAGAGGAAAGAGCTATTTGGGGTCTTAAGAGCCATGATAGTCATATTTTACTCCAACAACTACTACCTTTAGCTGTTCGAAAAGCGTTGCCTACTTCTGTTGTAAAAGCCATCGTTGAGTTGGCAAATTTCTTTAGGCAATTATCCTCAAAGGTGAATACACTTGCTGATCTCGAAAAGATACAAGATCGGATGGCTGTCACACTATGCGCTCTCGAGAAAATATTCCCACCAGCTTTCTTTGATGTTATGGAACACTTGCCGATGCATTTAGCCGAAAAGGCCTTGCTAGTAGGCCCAATACAATTTTGTTGGATGTATCCGGTAGAGAGGTACATCCATATTAAATTTACTTTGAAAAAAGTTAAATTCCTTTTCACATCTGGTTTAACATAAGTAAATGTTTTTGTAGGTTTTTACTTACATTAAAATTATATGTTCGAAATCGAGCCCACCCCGAGGCCTCCATAGCTAAGGCAATTGTGGCTGAAGAATGCATGACTTTTTGTACACAATATTTGGATGACATTGAGACAAAGTCCAATCGTCCTAGAAGAAATGATGATGAAGGTGACGAGTTAGGCCGCTTTGTAGGAAAAGAAGAGGTAATTACCCTTGATTACATCACACTAGTACAAGCGCATAGATATGTGTTTTTCAATACTGAAGATGTTAAACAATACCTAGTGTAAGTGATTCCTTACATGAGGCTTACATTCCTTATATCTTTTATATTTTAAATTAATACTTAATTCATATTTCCAATCTGCTCAGAATGCATCGTGCACATTTGAGGGAGACACTACCTCGTAATCAACGACATCTTATAGAGAAAGAACATAATGATAAGTTTGTTAGCTGGTTTAAGGATTATGTAAGTATGAAACCACTTTCATATGATACTTTCAATTTATCATTTTAAATATTTTCTTATTAAATTTTGTTTTTTATAAAAGGTATGGACGACGAAAGATGTAGTGCCTGAAAGAATTAAAAGTCTTGCATTGGGTCCTAATATGGATGCGAGGCGGTATAAGTCTTACATAATAAATGGTTTTCGATTTCGAGTGAAGGATGTAGATAGACGGAGGAAAACTCAAAATAGTGGAGTCATGCTAAATGCAAGTGTGACAAGTTTTGCAAGCCGAAAGGATAATAATCCCATTGTAGGGGATGTTAACTTCTATGGGGAGTTGATTGAGATTCTTGAAATTTGTTATAGCAACTCAATAAGATTTGTATTGTTTAAATGTGATTGGGTTGATAACCGGACAGGCAAGATGGAAGATGAGCAAAAATTTACTCTTGTAAACTTCAATCACAAGTTGTATAAGGATAATCGAGTTGGTGATGAACCATTCATATTAGCATCTCAAGCTGAGCAAGTTTGGTATGCTAAAGATCCTATAGAAAGTGATTGGAAAGTTGTGATGAGGATTACACCAAGAGATAGTTTTGACATATATTTAAATGATGATAAACAAGTTTCAGATTCAATTCCACAATTGGTACCATTTTGCTCACAAAATATGGATGAAAATGTTGCTAACGAAGAAGCATCGTGGGTGCGAGAGGGAGTTGATGGGGTCGAGATTGAAACTATTAATATCGATGATGTTGATGTTGATATGACCGATAATGATGATGTTGATATGGCCGATAATGATGATGATTAGTTTGAGTAGTATTTATTTAGATCTTATTTGCTTACTATTTACTAAGACAATGTTATTACTTATGTTTCATGTTTCAATCAAACTTTTTATTTTTGTATGGTTGAATATTAATATTGTTACTTCTATATAATATGTACTTGTTTAGATCTTAATTGCTTACTATTTACTAAGACAATGTTATTACTAAAATTTGTGTCTCTCCGTCTTATATATAGGTGGGTTGTGCTGAAACTGTAGTGTGGTGGTTCGGTTGGGAATTGGAAAGAGAATTTGATTGTGGTGGTATATTTATTGTTGCACTTTGTGAATTTTGTGGTGATAATTATGCCTCCTAAGGAGAGAGACGCTAGAGGGGGTGGAAGTAGCAACAAGAGGGTTATACAAAACCCGCAACCCGTAGTCCCTAATGTTCTCACTCCCCCTAATGCATCATTGTCGTATATGGGTTTAACCCAATTGAACTCTGCTCAGAAGAAAAAATGGAAGATTTTGGAGGGTAGAAAATTCCAAGTCACCACTTTCCTTCATATGCCGGTTTTGAGGGATTTGGGTTTAGACACATTAGTAACCAGGGATGGCAACGGGCCGGATACGGGGCGGGTTTGACCAAAACCGTACCCGCCCCTCAAAGAACCCCCCTAGTACCGAACCCGCCCCGCCCCGCCAACTGGAGAACCCGCATCTGCCCCGCCCCGCCCCGCCCCGCACCACATGTCTAAAATCAATTTTTTTTGGGCTTTAACAGCGGCAGACTTTACAGTAATGAAAAGAAAACACAAATAATAGGTCACAGAACTAACAATTGCGTCGGAGACGCCGTCGACAGACCAACGAGTGATATCCCCCATCTGAATCTTAAGCAAACTCGTCGGAGACAATCGAAATTGAGAAACGCCAGGTTCCCCTCCATTGGAGGCTGGGGCATGGTTCAATCCACTGTTATTAGCGGTTCCGCCATTTCTCTCCATGATCGAGAAGCGTCTGAGTGATAATAGGGCTCGGAAGCTGGGAGGTATTGGCTTGATTTGGGGAAGAAGGCTAGGGTTTGTTTGGTTAGAGAGAGAATTGAGAAATTGAGGGATTAGTTTAAAACAGAGTGAAGGAGAAACGAGGGACATTTGTTTGACTCTCTAGTGGGTTTAGTCAACTCACATGGGAGTCTGGGGTAAGGGTAATAATTAAAATGGGTGAGGGGTATTATAGTAATTACATATATATAATAGTATGCGGGGCGGGGCGGGGCAGGGCCCCGCGGGTTGAGGGGTGAAACCGAACCCGCCCCGTGACCTGCCGGGTTTTCAAAAAATGCTACCGAACCCGCCCCGCTACAGTGCGGATCGTCCCGGATACGGATCGGGTTCGGACAAATTGCCATCCCTATTAGTAACGGAGTTGATGACGCAGGCCGAGTTAGGTAACTACCTGAGGAAGAGGGCCGATACCTATTTAAGATACTCCCTAGAGTTCCTTTCAACGTTGGAGGCAGGTAAGGGGTCACAAGCAAACTCAATTCGATTTAATTTGGATGATAAAGCATATAGATTGACCTATGATGAGTTGAGGGAAGTCTTTGGTGTTGATCAGCCAAGGGGAAACTTGTTAGAAGTTGATGGGGCAGGATGTTTTTTCTTTTCTGAGCTCACGGGATTACCGTGTAATAAGAAGCATCTGCGGGCTTCCTCTCTATCTCATCCAACCTGAAAGTTATTTTACAGAGGATTATCGATGTCTTGGTTGGCAAATGGAGAGCCAGCCCAACTTAATGTTGCAATGGTGAACCTCTTGAGAACGGGGTTGAGGTGTGTGCAAGTGATCCCGAACTGGGTTGATATTTTTGTTAGTAGATGTGAGGCATTTTCTCTTAGCAAAAAGGGAAACATATCAATAGGGGGGATGATTACGTTTCTTGCGGAAGCGTGTTTGGAAAACCTAAAGCCCGAGACGATGAAATTGACGGGGGGCATGGGCATTTATTCTCGGGATTGGCTTGTGCAATATGATAAGTTTGTGAGGGACCCTGTGACGGGAGATAATATGACCTTATTGTTTGAATATGGTGTTCCCAAAATAACGGTCTCTTGCAAAGTAGGGGCCACCTTTCCGAGTGGTACGCAGGCCATGCAATGGCGTATGCCAGGGATGGAGGATGAAATGGATCCGGTTGATGAGGAGAAAGACGAAGAGCATGATCAGGAAAGGCAGGGAGATCAAAGTGGAGAGCAGAACCAGAACCCGCAAGGTTCTTTGGATCAATGGGCTATGATGAAGGCCTATTTGGATGAGCAGGAGAGATTAAGGATCGCTCGGGAGCAGAGTCGACAGACTTTAGAGGATGTTAGATAGGAGGAGGTTATCTCTCGGGAGCAGAGTAGACAGGCTTTAGAGGATGTTAGATGGGAGGAGGTGCAGGATCGTTTTGAGGGGTTGGAGGATGAAACTGCCATTTTGGGAGCCCGGTCTAGGCAGCTGGAGGCTTGGGCGATGCAGACAGAGACCCAAAGTTACGAGCCAGTTTCAGAGGATTATTTGGCTATGATGCATTCGAGAGCCATTGCTCGTGCATAGAGGCGTTCTTCCCGTCAGACCTACTATCAGGGACAAGCCTCTGGCTCTCATCAGTGATGTTATTATTTATGTTTCATGTTTCAATCAAACTTGTTAATTGTAATATGTATTTGTTTAGATCTTATTTGCTTACTATTACTAAGACAATGTTATTACTTATGTTTCATGTTTCAATCAAACTTGTTATTTTGTATGGTTGAATATTAATATTGTTAATTGTAATATGTATTTGTTCTGCTTCTTTTGTATCATAAATCATAGCTATTCCATTTTTAGACTGGTGGATAGACTTTGTAAAGTTGTAATGTAACAGTTCCAATATATTATTCTTTTAGCTCAGGTCATTTCAACTAGTTTTGGAGATGCATTGCCAATGGTATCTCAATAATGAGTGCTGACCATTTGCTTATGGTTTGACAGGTCGTTTCCTCGCGGAGGTGACAAAGCAAGTGTTTTCAGACCTTGAATCGAGCAAATATCAAGTTAGTCCTTTAATTCCTTCTTTATTATCACTTTGGGATGTCCCCGCCCCGCTTCCCCACCGATTCGGTACCCGCAGGAGCCCCAACCCCCCCCCCCCATAATATTTTATACTTTTTTTGTAATAACATTTGAAGGTCACAATTATTTGCTATGCTCATACCATAATGGTTTCAAATTTAATTAACTATATTTTGATGATGTGTTATACACTCATTGGCTTGTCCTATATTTTGTTGACGTATAATATACTCATTGGCTTGTCGTATGATTACAAATTTAAATGTAGCAGAGGATAGGAGCATTTTTTTATATAGAAAAAAGGAAAATATATAAATGCTCATTTTCCTTTTTCTTTCTCTCATTTCAATACATTAGCAATATCATTCAAGTATATGCTATAATAATTACTGTTACATCAGTTATCTACTTGGTTGAGGCTGTTGTTGTTGTTGTTGTTGTTGTTGTTGTTGTTGTTGTTGTTGTTGTTGTTGTTGTTGTTGTTGTTGTTGTTGTTGTTGTTGTTGTTGTTGTTGTTGCTGTTGCTGTTGTTGTTCTTGTTGTTGTTGTTGTTGTTGTTGTTGTTGTTGTTGTTGCTGTTGCTGTTGCTGTTGCTGTTGTTGTTGTTGTTACATCAGTCCTAATCCATTTTTTTTAATTCTAGACACTCTTTTGGAATGCGAGATACCTTTATTTAATTTTGACCAATAATTTTATGTTAATTTATTTATAAAAATTCTTATTGGTAGTACTTTTAATGTTGTACTCATAACAAGTTGTAGAAGTGTCACCCCTCTTCCCCCCCCCCCCTGTTTCTGACACTTTGATACCAATATAACTAGTTAAAGATTAATTTGAAGATAGTGGGAGGTTTTGAAGAAAAAACGAAGATAGATTATCCAGTGTTGAATGTTCCAAGTAAATTGGGTTTCTTGCCATCTTCTTATGCCTCACAACCAATGATGTATTAAAAGAAAATTTCTCAACTCGGAGTGCAACGGAATATTAGTGTTGTTAGTTTATACCTGTAACAAAGTAGGAATCATGGGTAGAATTGTGTTTACCAAGTTTTGTATGATTCGATATGTGGATGTTTTTGTTAAGAAAAAGAAGCAATGTGTACATAAGGTTTATTGATGATAAATGAACACTTATGTTTTAATATTACTCTTGGTGTTGGCTCCATGCCAAGACGTTCATTTCAGATTTTATTATTCTAGCATCTCTTACCGTCATTAACAATGATCTCTGCACTGTATCATGAGTGGACCCTTACTAGATCATATTCCCCTGCTCCATTTAGTTTTGGTGCCCACTGTTAGATGGTTGTTTGTCTAGATTATTGTGTAAATTGATCTTATCAGCACAGCATATATGGTTGTATAAAAGGGATTGGCTTGTTATTGCTGTTGCGTTGTTGTTGTTGTTGTTGTTGCTATTGTTGTTGTTGTTGTTGTTGTTGTTGCTATTGTTGTTGCTGTTGCTGTTGTTGTTGTTGCTGTTGTTGCTGTTGTTGTTGTTGTTGCTGTTATTATAGGTATAAGACCTATAATAAATTTATAGGTCTTATACCTATATTAAAAGACAATTCATAAGTCAAATTTCCCTTTTATAGTTTAGTTATAAGACAATTTTTTCTAAGTAAAGATGAACTTATATTACTAATTTTTTCACTGTAAATGCAATTGTTTCCTATCAAGCTTGTTTGTTTAATCATGTTTTCCTTATCACTCCCCCGTCCTTAAATGATTGGCCTGTTTTGATCTTTGATTGAAACTTCAGAAAGTTGACTTGTAAGCAATACTGTAACCAATGCTATTAGTAACCTTATCATCCACCTTATGACTTGTAGTATTACAATTGTACATTGGCATATGATATTTGTTAAAGGTGTAGACTTACTTAAAAATGGTCTCTCATTTAGGGAAACAGTTGTTGGAAAATGGAATATCATTTAGGGACAGAGTATTTAGTATTTACTAATAGTATCTTTATCCGTTGATTCTCATCCTGTTTGACATGCATGATCATTATAATTTTCATGTAGCAGAGTATTGAATCCATTATTGCATGTATGGATTGTTAAATTGTGTTTGTATTGAATCCATTATTACAACTCATTGTTTTATGATGTTTTTTTGCCAGATATGCCACCAAGGAAGGAATTAACAGGTGAGGCCTCAAAATAAAGGAAGAGGGCTGACAAAATCAACAAAAAAAATGGGGTAAAGAAAAATTAAATATAATATGAAATGAATATGGACAACCCGTTGGTGGGGAACAGGCAAAACTAGCTACTCAGCTAGGACATTTTGTTAGAAATGGGGAACATTTCCCATTAACTAGAGAGTGACCTCAGATGGAACGTCCAGTAATAGATGTCGTATGGAGAGACGTTCTAGTAAGTTGTAATTCATATTCCTTACATAAATCTCTAGTAAGTAGTCAAAAGTCTTATGATTCTCTAACAATTGTTCTTTTTCTTTGTTGAATTGTGTATATAGGATAATACCATTGCGCCTCCAGAGTATTACTCAGTTATGAATCTAGCTCTCAATAAACAATGGCGTGACTGAAAATATCAGGTGAGACAAGCATATAATAAGTATGCAACAGATGACTTTATTTACTTGTAATATGTATTTGTTTAGATCTCATTTGCTTACCATGCAATTTTACTCACATTTATGATTATGACTTTGTAATATGGAAATGTCAGGTGAAATGTATGTATAATAGGTATGAATCCGAACAGGACGCATTGGCTCACCCACCCCATGCGTGCATTGCGAATCAATGGGATGAACTTGTTGCAATGTGGAGTACAGATAAGGCTCGGATATATTTCAAATTAATCTCAATCTATTATCGTGAATGTCTTATATAAGTAGTCAAATTAATACTAATATTATCTTCTTTTTTTTCAGGAATTATCACTAATAAATAAAGCGAATCGAGGAAAGCAAGAGTGCCTGAACAGGACTGGAAAAAAGTACCATCCCTCTATCATAAAAGAGGTTTGTCATCATTCAATTTAGTTCTCAGTTGTCAATTAATTTTTCTTTTTGTATCGTATATAAATATATATATTTTTTTTGTCAAATGATTCTATTATAAATGGTAGAGAGGAGACGAGGGATTACCAACTGATCGCGTAAGCTTGTTCATAGCTACGCGCACGGACAAAAGTGGTCAGGCTGCAGATGAAACCACCTCTCATATGATCGTAAGTTAAATTTTCAACCTTTTCTGTTTCAGTTTTGTTCTTGTATAGAATACTTTTTTCATTTCTAACTTAATTTTCATAATATTAATTAAAGTTAAAACAATTATATTGAACATGTTGTTTTTGTTACAGTTAACGTTAAATGATGCAATTGAAGAGCTACCAGAGGAGGAACAAAACTCTCCCAGCAAGCGAGAACAGATATTCACAAATTTGATGGGAAATGATGACCATGGAAGAGTGCGCTGTATGGGAGGCGGTCTACCAAAACTAGGGTGTTTGGTAAAGCCTCAACTTCTCAAAGCGCTTCTGCAGCCCGTATTGCTGAACTTGAGGAGACGGTGTCATCCCTCAAAACAGATCTTCAAAAGCAACTTGAGGATCAACGCCAACAGATCACATCAGATTTTCAAAAGCAACTAGAAGATTTGAAACGTTGTTTTATGGAACAACGTGGAAATGGGCAGTAATGAATAGGCGGTGGTATGTTTTCTCAAAGTTGTGGATTGTAAACATTGATTGAATTTTGGATACATTCAACTATCTTTTTTGTGTTAATGGTTATTATGTTGATATTGTGTTGTATATACATTTACAAAGTCTAGTTATTTTATATACAGGTTGAATTTGGTTTCTGCGGGTGTATTTTTGGTTATATACAGGTTGCATTTGTGTGTGTACAGGTTGAATTTAGTTTTAGCGGGTGTGTTTTTGGGGAAATTGAATTATATAGAGCTGGCTGAAAAAAAATATAGTTATTTACGGCGGTTTCAAAAATCCGCCGTAAATAGGCCATTAGACGACTCGTGCCCAAAGGGGGACGAGGGAATCTGGGTGGAGTGCAAATGGGACGACTCGTGCCCTGGTGGACGACTCGTCTCATAACTAGTCATTTACGGCGGAACCCTACATCAGCCGTATATAAGCATAATGGACGACTCGTCCCCAAAGGGGGACGAGGGAATCTGGGTGGGGTGCAAATGGGACGACTCGTGCTATACTAGACAACTCGTCTATTATATATGGCGGATATACACCGCCGTATATAATTTTCATTATATACGGCGGTTATACACCGCCGTAAAAAGCTTCCTCAAATATGCCTGTTATACATACGGTGTATTTGTATTTAGTTATATACGGCGGTCCATAAGCTGCCGTATTTATACTCAATTATATACGGCGGTTGTATATCCGCCGTATATAGTATTTACGGCGGGATATCCACCGTATATAGTATATACGGCGATGCTTTATACGGTGCACTATATACGGCGGATTGTCCTCCGTATATAACATATACGGCGGGGCGCGTTCTATATACGGCGGTTAAAACCGAAAAAGACGAAATATGGAAATATACTACGTGGCACTAACTCTAAGCACAAGGAACTTACGATACATCGTCGTTTTAAGCACTGTCCCATTTCACACGAAACGCCAACACGTTTAATCATATGTTGTTAGTAGTCTTAAGATTTTTTTTATGATTGTAGTCAAAACGGTGTAGTTTAAAGTTTTCATAAATAATGAAGTATGATAGTGACATTTTTAGCGCCATTTTTGAAAAGGCTTGTGCTTTTAGTATAGTATAGATATACTTCATCCGTCCCAATCACAATATAATATGACATACTCCCTCCGTCCCACCAATTGCTTCACCATTTTCCTTGGGCACGGGAATTATGGTAATGGGAGGGAAAAAAAATGTTGTGAGTGTAATTTGAAAATAGGAGAGAGAATTAGTGGAGGGAATAATAAATTATAATGGTGTTGTGAGTATTAAAATAATGTAGGAGAGAGAATGAATGGAGGAAATAATAATATTTTATGTCCAAAAAAGGAAAGGTGAAGCTTCTAACGGGACGCCCTTTTGGGTAATTGGTGAAACTTTTATTGGGACGGAGGGAGTAGATGTAATCAATTTAATATAATCACAATGACATGCATATAATCTATTTTATTACGATTTTTAATGGTGGGATAGATTGAGTAAAGTGGACAGTTTTAAAAATTAAGTATCATTACACAAAAGATATGTATAACTTAATTGATTTTTTAACGAAGTCAAAAGAACTCTGTTTTGATCGAAAGTTGTCACCACACATACCTGCTGTTTTGCTAAATTTTAGATGTCATGCCCTAAACTGATACTAATTTGTGAAATTTAAGTCATATTTTGGAATTTAGCTTATTTTAAAAAACTTCTTCTGTCCCAAACAAAAAGTTATACATAAATTATGTACGCTTACTAAAAAAGCAATAAATATTTTTTACAATGAGTTAAAAACATAATTCTACAAAGTGTAACACTGTGTAATGCAAATAGGTAAAATATACTCAATTTGTTTCAAAATAAATGATTATTTTAAATTTTAGGATTATTTTGAAAAAAAAAATTGATTTTTGATATAAAAAACATAAATATTCTTGTTTTTCAATTTCTCACTCTTAATTTTGCAAAATATAATAAGTTACGAGAAAAATAACTGAAAAAATCATTTACAAAGACTTTATTTTAAGAAAAAGACTCAAAATATTGTTCATTTTGGGACAATTAAAAATCATTCAATTTAGAAAAGAGGGAGCAGATTAATTAAGTGTTGATTTTTTTTTATCACACAAGCATTATAAGAATAAAGCTATCAAAAATTGTAGGAAATCAATTTAGGTTTTTCCCAAAACTTGTTTTTCTTATTGATTGACTTTGAATATGTAGGTTACACCGAATAAAGGAGAAACTAAGAAGAAATCTCCCAGAGATCTGTTCACAATCAAATTCTAAAATAAATAAAACAGAAATAGGACACTTGGTACGCCAGATTTACGGTGCTGGGCGGTCGGCCACTTGGCCTGGGCGGTCGCCCAGTTGTACAAAGGTTTCTACAGTTTTGAGATTTGGAGCTGGGCGGTCGCCCACTCTGCCTGGGCGGTCGCCCACTTGTACAGTTGATTCAGCGCCTTCGAGAGTTGAGGTTGGGCGGTGGCCCACTTCGTCCGGGCGGTCGCCCACTTGCACAGCGCCATCTTAACACCCTCCCTCAAGTTGATCATGGGGATTAAGAATGCTCAACTTGCTAACAAGCAAATCAAATTGTTGCTTCCCAAGTGCTTTAGTAAAAATGTCCGCCAGCTGCATTTTAGTAGGAACATAGGAAGGAGAGATAAGACCATCCAAAATAGCATCACGAACAAAATGGCAATCTATTTCGATGTGCTTTGTTCGTTCATGAAAGACAGGGTTCTTAGCGATATATAGAGCCGGTTGGCTATCACGTACAAAAGATATTAATTGCCTTGGGATGATGAACACCAAGACTCAACAGTAATCCTTTCAACCATTTCATTTCACAGGTAAGGGCCGCCATAGAATGGTATTCGGCCTCGACAGACTAACGAGACACAGTGGTTTGTTTCTTCGTCTTCCAAGATATAGGGGAATGACCAAGAAACACAAGCCATCCAGAAAGAGAGCGTCGATTAATAGGGCAAGTGATCCAATCCAAATCACACCATCCTTGTAGCGTGAGCTCACTATCAGCACGAAGAAGAATACCCTGACCAGGTGTGTTTTTGAGATAACGAACAACCCGCGGTAATGTCGCATCCCAATGATCCTTGCGAGGTTCCTTCATAAATTGCGACAGAATATAAACCGAATATGCCAAATCTGGACGGGTGACTGCTAAGTAAATGAGACGACCAACCAATCGTCTCTAACGTTCTGGGTCATCCAGAAGATCACCAGTGGCAAGACCAAGTTTATGATTCGGTTCAATAGCAAAGCCGGATGGCTTTCAACCTAATAGCCCTACCTCGGATATGATGTCTAAGGTATACTTGCGTTGGCACAAAAAAGTCCTAGGCTCTTTAGCCAAGGTAATAGCTGCAAGGAAGTTATGATATTTCTATCACAATTTATATAGTGAGCTATAGGATAAGGAGAACCTGAGGAGCCGACTGGAGTGGAGTGCTCGGGGGATGGACTTGTAGGACTGACAGTAGCAGCAATGTAGTCCCGAAGAAGAACGGAGGGAACTTTCGTACGCATGCCCCTCCCTAAAGCATCTTGCTCAGATGGGGAGGTTATGTCGTAGAATAAGATGGGACCTCCGTAGAGGCAATATCCGCAGATACTGCAGTAACAGGTTCAGGTACATCCGCAGGGGCCACTGTCAAAGGTTCAGAGACAATATCTTCCATATCCTGATAATCAATAAAGGCAAAATCAGCCTCTTGGTTAATAATCTCCACTGAATCTGGGGTATGAGACACTGTCGATAAATCACTGTAAGGAAAGATGGTCTCAAGAAACTTCACATCCCGGGAGACAAAAAATTTCTTTGTCTCTAGATCGAACAACTTCCACCCCTTTTTGCCTAGAGGATAGCCCACAAATATACATTTTCGGCTATGACTGGCAAACTTATCTCCCTTGGCCTTCTGATTATGGGCATAACACAAGGAACCAAAAATACGGAGAGAGTCAAAGAAAGGCAATTTTCCGAACAAAACCTCATAGGGAGTCTTATTACCTAAGAGGGGAGTGGGAGTCCGGTTAATCAAATGAGCAGCAGCAAGAACAGCTGATTCACCCCAAAAGAAAATAGGTAAATGAGCCTGAAATCTAAGCGCTCTAGAAACATTCAGAATATGACGATGCTTTTGCTCGACTCGACCATTTTGTTGAGGGGTACCAACACAAGATGTTTGGAAAAGTATGCCAGAGGAAAAGAAATAATCAATCATGCAATTAAATTCGGTACCATTATCTGATTGGACAACATTGATTTTCTGAGAAAACTGACGTTCTACCATTGCAATGAAAGCCATAAACATATGAAAAACTTATGTTTTATCAACTAACAAATAAACCCAAACAGCTCGGGAAAAATCATCCTACAAAGTTAAAAAATATTGTGTACCAAAAGAAGAAGAATGAGTGTATGCACCCCACAAATCACAATGAACCTTCTCAAAAATTCTAGTGGACTTATGGTCACTAACAGGAAAACTATATCTAGATTGTTTAGCCCAAAAACAAGTATCACAAGGTTTATGTAAATTGCCAGAAGTACGACTAACTGAGGGAAGAAGCTTTACTACATTCTCGGAAGGGTGCCCCAAGCGATTATGCCACAACTCCAACACAGAAGGCAATCCGGTAACAGAGACATTATATGCTGAAGATGTGCCGCGAAAGTAGTAGAGTCCATCCCGCCTAACACCCATTCCAATCAGGTTCCTCGACAGGTCCTGTATAGCACACATAGAGGAGTTAAATTGGACAGTGCAGTAAATATCGTCAGATAGTTGAGAAACAGAAATTAAATTGCAGCTTAAGTTTGGAATAAAAAGAACATGAGAGAGGGTAATGGTGACCGTCAGATGAACGGATCCCTCTGTATATGAGACAAAACAGACGACCCATTAGGAAAACCGATAGGACAAGCCGGTATAGTCCGAGAATTAAGAAGACACGAGGCATTTTCGGTTACATGATTTGAAGCACATGTATCAATTATCCATGAAGTCGAATCAAACTTACCATGGAGATGATCATTTGAGATTTGAGAATTACCGACAAAGCTTGCCAAAGCCTGCCATTGCTCAGCTGTGAATGATGAAGAAGAAGCCATAGAAGGAGATCCTACAGCGGCTGCACCAACTGTAACAGGGCCACGATTCAGTGTTGTTGTAGTTCCGGTGCAGCTGCGAGAAGAACCCCTACCTCGGCCATTTTGCGGACGACTACCGCCGCGTGCATTGGATTTGTTGCGTTGCTCAAGCCACCAATCCGAATATCCATGCAATTCAAAACATGTGGTATTATCATGACCCGTCTTCTTACAATGAGTACATGTGAGATGCGATTTATCAGGATTGTCGCGACCATGAGCTCCACCGGTACGAATAGCAAAACTAACCACATCTTCAAGAACAGGTTTGGCAAGGCGAACCCGCTCATCTTGAGCCACCAATTTATATGCCATGTCAAGGCTAGGAAGAGGATCCATAGATAAAACATTGGTTCGAGTATTGGCATGATACTTGAAATTCAAACCCATAAGAAATTGATGAAGCTTGCCTATCTCTCTGCGATCCGCATGTTGTTGAGCAGCCGTGCAGTTGTTACAACAAGTGCAATTAATCAAAGGTTCATGGCTATGGAGTTCTTCCCACAACCCAGTTAATTTTCCAAAGTATGTGGCCATCGGCATGCCCTTAGTTTGCTCACAACGAGCAATCGATGCCTTTAATTGTTGAATACGTGGACCATCAACCACTGCATACCGATTTTTGAGAGAGTCCCATAAACGTCTAGCATCTCTAAATTTAGAGAGAGTGCTTTTAACATTGGATTCAATAATATTCATGATCCAAGAAATCAACATGGCATGAATAGTATTCCAATCAGAGATGGTGCAGGGAAGAACAGGTTCACTAATCGTACCATCTAGAAAACCAAAATTTCGGCGAGCTTCAAGAGCTGTTTGCATATCGCTGGCCCAGTCATCGTAATTTACAACTGACAAACCTTTATAACCACACCACTACTAGAAAACACATTATTTACGGCGGGTGAGAGCTGCTGTAAATAGCCTAAATACCGTCGTATAAAATATAGCTTCAACAAACAAGGATAGAATGGCAAAATAGAATTATCATAAATGATGTCAGAACTCAAGTGATAAAAAATACTAAATGACCTAAACCAGATAAATACTAGATACAAAGTTAATAGAGATATTCACTGATTTATATATACCTTAAGTTAGTGCATCAATTTAAGAAAGTAAAAAGTATTCTCACATACCACTAATCATTTCAATCATGTTCTTCCATTGGTTGAAGCACGAAACCAATTTTTCCTTCACGTTTTTTTGGGCATCTAATTTAGCATGCATGGATATTCTTTGCGATTCCATCTTCTCCTCAAGCTCAGCACGGACTGCAGCAACTGATTCTCCTGTTGAGGCTTTACCAAACACCATGGTTTGTACCTATTGCATACATAGTTGTACAATGCTTTGATTAAACACACAAAACTTTTATGAACAATAAACACTTCCAGTAGAATAAAGGAGTATAAATTTGATTGTATAGCCATTTATGAGTGAGATGTCAGCTGTGAGCTACGATTCCAAAAACTTACACCCCAAGAAAGTTTGATCTATTTACTCACAAAGGATAATCTGGTCCTTTATCAACAAACTTTTGCCAGCTTCCATCCAAATGGATTTCCTTTGAAGGATTCAAATCTAACTGTCCAAGCTTCATTACCAATGTATCTCCAATCTTTGACACATACCCATCACTATTCGCATGATATATCTTCACTGGACTCTGACAATGAATACCAGCTCATTTCCTAGCCTCTATCAACTCAGTAATCACATCATGGATGTCAAAATCGTAGAAGTGGTCGTAAAATATAGTAATTCAGAAAGAGGAAGTGGGAAGGAGGATTTGTTCAGCACCAGTTTTACTATAAACAAGCTTCCTCAACAACAACAACAACAACAAAAAAGAATCCCAATAGGAAATCTCTTCGAACTCAGCAATAAAAAGTTACCATTCCAGGATGGGTTAAAATGATCCTGAAACAATACACAGATTTAGCATCCCATCATTTATAACATGTGTGGTTCTGTAATAAAGGTACCCTACAAGATGATACTAGTATTATGGTTTTCCAAAAATGTAACAGCATGAGAGGGCCACTACCCTATTACTCCTGTTGGTTTTCCCTGAGGGTCTATCAACCTCCGGCATTGATTATGCCGTTCTTTCATTTGGAGAGTTTGTGCAAGTAAAATGTATAATTATAGAGTATGGATCTAAGGTTAAGTACATTAGTTACCTTGATTGTAGCATAAATATCAACTCTCATAAGCCAGACTATCCCAATATTCTCCAATGGCAAATGCAGGTTGAGGCTTCTATATATTCTCACATATCCACATGAAAAGCCTCGGTAAAGTTCTATATATTTTTTCACATATCCACCTGAAAGCCCTCTGTGAACAACAAAAAGGAAGAATCAATCTTCTGAAGAGTATCGATTAGAAATCTTGGAGTGTTACTACTCACATCCAGGGTTGGTGCACCCTTATACCAAAGGGGTCAGCTACCCCCATTTAATTCTTACAAAAAAAAATCTAGTCCAACAAGTGCCAAATATTTCTGAACCAAGAGGTTTTAGAGCAATAAATGAAAACCTGACCATGTTTTTGTAAAAGAAAAAATACACCAAGATTAAATTTTCTCACTTTAACTAGTGCACACTGCTCATATACTTATCTCAATTAAGATGAAAATAAACTAAAAAGGGAAAGATAAAGATTGACATTAAAAGGTTTATCACGACTATTAGACAATTATTTTAACTGCCTCACTTATAAATTTACTAGTACATGCCCGTGTCCAAGGACACGGGTTTTTTTTTTTTTAATTTTTTTTTTAAGGGCAAAATGGGAAAGGGACAAATGTATGAGGGCAAAATGGGAAATTCCCCGCGTGGAACTGTTCATTCCACTGTTCATAGTGGGGGTCTAATTTATACTATAGATAATAGAGGTTACTCAAGCTAGATAAGTATGGTGTTCCTGTTCCTTGGATCTGAAAACATATTTCTAGAGAAAATTAAACGAATGAAGTATGCTTGCAACTGATATAAAATGATTCATGATGCTGTTGGAGTATTTAAAAAAAAAAATACAATAAAGAGGTTTTAAGACAGAAATCTGGTGGAGTATTTTTTCAAAAACAAAGGTTTAAGACAGAAATCTGGTTGGTGACTGTTGGAAAAACAGTTAACAGGCAGTTTGATTTGAATGTAACTACTTCTATTCTGGAGATTGTACTTGGTCAAATACAATCTCCAGTTAACTCAAAAGGCTTGATTACATACTCAAGGTACAAGGGTGTTTTCAGGAGTGCAAACTGCAAACGCCATACTATGAAAAACAGGGCTCTATTGTATCCTAAAGGCTAATTCGCAGCAACCTTATGCACCGGATAGAGGGTTAATTTTGTCGCAAGGAAAGTGTATTTATTACGTGCCTTTGGAGCAAGTGTGGTTCTATTTTTCAGCAAGCATTTCAGCAAATAAATACACCAATTGCAACAAATTTACATACCAGATTCGCAGCAGGTGGCAGCAACCTTAAATTCAGAAGGCAGCAAGGCAGTTTTGAGTAGTTTTAGAGCAGCGATTTCTGTGAAGTTTCAGTTCAGAAATTTCTGTGCAGCTTCAGTGCAAACAGCAAGTTCAGAACAGAAATTTGCAGGCATTCTTCAGCAGCAAAATTACATCAGCAGTGCAGCAAACTCGCAGATTAATTTAAAGGAGTTTCTTGATCAGGGGTTTGAGTTTGCAGACCAGACTGCAAGGGAATTTCAAGTTCAAGTCTCAACAGATGCCTTGTAACATAACCTAATAAGAACACTTTCACCTCACAAAATCCAGGTGCCACCCATTGAAACAAATGTCATTCTGCAGCCAGTTTAACCACTTTTTAACATCTCTTCTTACAAAGTCCTGAGAATGATCAACATTTTGTGCTGCATGAAAGATGTCGCCTGCAATTCATAGTAGTAAATAAGCAAGAGAAATTTTGCATTAGAACCAACAATTTACTGTGTTAGTAGGACCAAGTAACGTTTCTTGAGGAATAATCAAAAAGGTTTTATGGCTTATTTAGGTAAAAAAAAAATTAAAAAAAATAGTTGTATTTTGAAAAGCAGTAAACCAAGAGTAGGAAGGGAGACTATTGAACGGGTGATTTCACAAGTGTAGTGTATGTGGATAAAAGCTGAATTCTTGTGCATTAACAGTTATACGAGGAATCAATATATCAGATATTCATGTGGAAAACATGTCATAGGTTAACATATTTAGAAAAAAAATACACATGAAACATTACCACTTAATAAACACAGAAAAGCAATAAGAAAATGAACTTCTTGATTCCATTACATTTCAGGGAAAAGTGCACCTACAAGTCAGCGGCCTAATAATAAAATGGAGTTAAAAACCCGTCTCCGTATATATGATCTTCTGGAATGGTGTAAATGCATACAGGTGACCTAATCTACATGTAAGAAGATACAATATTATACCACTCGAAGGATTCCACGGCCCATGAAATTTGGACCATCACAAACAATTGCTTCAGGTCCCCATGCAAGCTTCCCACCAAAAATGATTAAAAACAATTGCTTCAGGTTCCCAAGCAAGCTTCACTCCATTTAGACTATAGTTAAGAAGGATGTCAAATTTCCAAATAGACATGATCATACATCATTCATCATTATTTATGACAACTCTTGAGTTAGTATAGTACCGTAAATATGATTAGATTGTTGAATAGTTTTTGTCAAACATATTTTGGTCCAAAAACCCATGATACCTTCTTCTTTATGCCACACTAATTTCACTAAGCTTTTATCTCCAACCATATATGCAAAGCGGAATTAAATGAAAAAAATATATATAAATGCAAGTATGGGCGCTTTCATTTGGATGGGTCAAGGGAAATAGCTAGATGTCACTTTAATATTGGAGAACTCGAGCAAGTAATGTGTACAAGTACAGATTGTGGATCTAAAGTCAAGTACATTAGTTACCTTGATTGTAGCATAAAATTCCACCTTCATAAGACAAACTATGTAAACGAATAAAAGGAAGAATCAATCTTCTGAAGAGTACCGATTAGAAATTTTAGATATGAAACAGTATGAATGGTTGACATCATATTTCAGAAGTAATCACTTCTGAACTATTTGTTAAAACAGTATGAATGGACTTGAGCAATTCAAGCTTATTTTACTTGATTCATTCCAGTTTCCACGGTACTCCTCAGTAGTCAGGAGTCGCAGAAATTTGGGGATTCACTTTTCAAGATTGTACAGCTGGAAACTGTGTCTTCTGAGCTAGTAGTGCTAGACTACTCATATCCAAAGGCGGCGGCACCCTTGTACAAATGGGGTCAGCTACCCCCATTTAATTATCGTAAAAATAAAATAAAAATACTAGTGGTAATGTGGTATATTACTACTCGTAGGATTTCAACGGCAGTGAAAATTTGGATCATCACAAACAATTGCTTCAGGTCCACATGCTCCATTTGGACTCTATAGTTAGGAAGGATATTCCTATCACCTAAAATATGCTACAAATTGGTCAAGGTCTGCAAAGATAATTATTGACGGTTCTCCAAACCCTCAATTATGTAACTCAACGCGAGAAGCAGAATTGCATTGCCCAGAGGAATTAATTCTTACATACTTCCTTGACTCCTCGACGGACAGAAGCCATATTGGGTGGAAACTTTCAGGATAGAAAGCAAACTAGGCATGTCTCATGAGTTAAATGCCTCTGTTCCATCTCTAGTTATTCCTATTTCAAAATGACGGAGATTGTATTCCTACTTCCAATGAAAAGATGGTGGAATCGCCAGACGCAGATGTGAACCTCCAAGGGACACTTCTTGGAGGTCACACCAGCCACATTCCATTAAGATGCAGATATGATCTACAAATCCCAAACTTAATGGAATCTTTAAAATATACTTTTCATCAACCACTTACATAAAATTTACTAGACAAATGCACCTGGCCACAAGTATATCGTTCTAGTGCAAACAAACCTGCAAGAGGGTAGTATCTAGCGATTCTCAGAACCCAGAGAACATCAAAACCGCTAACAGCGTGTTCATTAATAAACATTTATCTTAAACGCATGATCCTTCTGTTGCTGGTTTATATTTAATAATAACTCTAGTAAGTTTCAAAGATAATGGTAAATTCATAAATCCTTTTTTTCCTCTGGTCAGTTTCTTTGAAGTAAAAAACCAGAATACTTGGCATACACATTCTAGTCATTAAGAACCCAAGGAGCCTTATTTTAAGATATGTTGTGAATAATAGAAAGAACGACATCAGAAGATATAAACATGACATGTGATTTTGACCTTCAATGTGGAACATACCTTAAGATCTTGATTATGCATTTCTTCTATACAGTTTTCCTCGGATCCATAAGCTGAGTTCAAAATGTAGAGATTTGTTACATATAGATATGGTATACAAATAAAATAGAGTAGGACAACCCTATATTCATTATTGGTCTAAAGTATAACACAAAAGCTGGCAAGAATGATGTGGTAAGGTGCATATGCAACGATTTTTTTGGATTATGTAGGACATTAATATCATATGTAACTTTTCAGCAACCATAATCTTAAAAGACAATTAGTTCTGACCTAGAAAAAATAAACGATTAGTTCAGCAACCATAATCATATGTGACTTTTCGATCCCGTTCCGATCTCAGCGGTCCTCATAAAGCGGGCCATTTAATTTTAAGGGTATTCTACACATTATTGTTCGGCTCATCAATCACGCCGTCCATTCAAATCGCGTGCAATCTCGACCATCGATACAGCCCGCTGCCAAACTGCACTGGCCTCAAACTCGGACTAATACAAGTTGATTCATAATACCAAAGTCATTTTGTTAATTTTGATGCAAACTTCAAACTTCAAATGAAAACATATTTATGATTGAAAATAACATTATATTTACATGTTTCACTTGTTTTTCCTTTTTTTTATCTAATAATCTACTAAGAGAAAATCAACAAATCTTCACATTAAGTTTCTTTTATAGGCCCAAACTTGACTCCGAATTTGCCAATTTATGGTGTAATAATGTCATTCCGTATCAATAATACGGTACATGTTACAACTGAGGAGTTAAATTTACCAGCCTCAACAACTCCATCGTCCTTCAACGGAAAAACCTTTGTAACCACACACATGAACATAAATTTGATGCTCCATCAAAATAGATACGTCGTATATAATGAATTGATTATTCACGTAGTACATTTAAGTTTTTTGGGTAAAATGGATCTATTCTTAATATTGAGTTGAATTACTATCTTGACCACAACTGATAATCTGGTCCTTTATCAATAAACTTTTGCCGACTTCCATCCAAATGGATTTATTAGAAGGATTCCAATCTAACTGTCTAAGCTTCACAATCAATGTATGTGAGCTACGATTCCAAAAACTTACACCCCCAAGAAAGTTTGATCTATTTACTGTCTGGACCACAACGGATAATCTGGTCCTTTATCAACAAACTTTTGCCAGCTTTCATCCAAATGGATTTCCTTTGAAGGATTCCAATCTAACTGTCCAAGCTTCATTACCAATGTATCTCCAATCTTTGCCACATACCCATCACTATTCGTATGATATATCTTCACCAAACTTCGGCAATGAATACCACCTCGTTTCCTAGCCTCAATCAACTGTAATGACATCGTGAGTTCCAAAATCGTAGAAGTATTCGTAAAATATTGTAGTGCATTCAGAAGGGGTAAGGGATTTGCTAAGCATCAGTATTACTATAAACAAGCTTCGCCCAAATTAAAAAATAATAATAATAATAAAAAGAGATACCGTTCCAGGATGGATTAAAATGTATGCATATCTTTGTATGAGCTTCTTTCTTGGAAATGGCCAATGATCCAGAAAGAATATACATGCCCATTATTTATGGCCTTTATGGTTCCATAATAAAGCTACCCTACTTGATGATACAAGTATTAAATTTTGAACCTCACAAAGTGGTTAAAATATGCAGTATTTCTTTTGCAAACGACTCACACAGCACACATACGCGCATAGAGAGAGGGAGGGAGAAACTAAGACGGGAGTTGAGGCATTATCATGGTTTTCCAAAAAGGTAACAGCACGGGAGGGTCACCACACCATTACTCCTGTTGGTTTTCCTTGAGGATCTCTCAACCTCCAATATTCATTATGCCCTATAGGGTAAGAGAAACTGAGACGGGTGAATTCACTTTCTATATTGAACAGCTTCTCAGTCATTTATTTAGATTTTTTCATACAATGACAGGGAAAAGGTAACTGCATTTAAAGAATACATAATTAGCAAAAAATAAAATAAAAAAGTGCATTGAGATTAAACAGGAGAATAAACAAGCGACAGACATGTTGTCTTCAAAATACACAAAACAAAATTAATAAGAACAACACAATCGGCGGCGCAGCACAATCCCGCTTCAAAATCCCAAGTGACATCATATATTATACCCAAGTGAATGTTTTGTGGACGGACTTGCAAGCACTAGCATTCATTTAAACCCCAAGGAACAAATGAAAGAAACATATTGCCGTCTAGGTTAAGAAGCTCATAAACCTAGCTAGTCAAATTTCAAATAACAAATAGGCCCAAGTATAGTTATATCCAATAGAAACCTTTAGGAAGATAGATACGGCTTCATGTCAGGCTTACTTTACATGATGCACTCCAATTCCCATAATACTCCTCAGGAATCACAGAAGTTTGGGGATTCGCTCTTTCAAGATTGTACGGCTGGAAACTCTGTCCTCTGAGCTTATAGTGCTAGACTATTCACATCTAGGGGTAGCGGCACCCTTATACCAATGGGGTCAGCTACTCCTTATTGATTTTCTTAAAAAAAAAAAAAAAAACATAACTCTAGTAAGTTTCAAAGATAATGGTAAATTCCTAAATCCTTTTTTTCCTCTGGTTAGTTTCTTTGAAATAAAAAGCCAGAATACTTCAGCCATTGTTACACATTCTAGTCATTAAAAACCCAAGGACCCTTATTTCAAGATATGTTGTGAGCAATAGAAAGAACAACGTCAGCAGATATAAACAAGACCGTTGAAAGTTTTGCCCAGACAACTAACATGACCCATGAATTGACTTTCAATGTGGAACATACCAGAAGGTCTTGATTATGCATTTCCTCTATAAGCAGAGTTCAAGTTGTAGAGACCAGAAGGCATATATCCTGTAGTTACATATAGATCTGGTAAGGGACATTAACATCATATGTGAATTTTCAGCAACCATAATATGGATCTTAAAAGAAGCTTATTTCTGAGGTACAAAAAATAAATGAAAATAATACCGAGGATTGTAACTAAGTGAAAGTGGTGCAAAACCAATAATCACTGTCCATGTGCTATGCACGAAGCATATAATCACAGTAACAAAACAACTAATCACTGTCCATGTATTGTGCACGAAGAAAAGAGTACAACATAAAGGCTCAAACTGAAAACTATGATCTGAATGGTACGTATTGACTAAATCATAGAATATTATATGCCCAATATAAACAAAAGGTTTTCTATTACAAAACCTGCCAAACAAACTAAGTAATCAATCTGCAAACAATGAAACTAGGAAGTTGATCTTTTAAAATAGGTTATCCCAGCTGCTATCAAAGGATGGGATTTCAGTCTCAAACATCATGAGAATATCGTGTAAATCATCTTGAGGAGCAAGCGGTGGGGTACCAAAGGGTTGAACACAATCAGGGTATTCATTGTAGATGAGTTGGGATTCACTAGTGGTGGCGAATGGGAGAGCACCGTTGTGGGTGGCACTAGGAGTGGAAGGAACCGATTCTACAGCAGCAACATCAACAGTTTCATAGTCCAACAGCATGCCAATTTCAAAAAAATCATCTTGGTCATCTTGAGGGGCAGGGGATGGAGTACCAAAGGGTTGAACATAGGTTGGTGTTTCAACTTGAGATGAACGAGAGGAATTAGTGAACACTATAGAAGAAGAAGTAGAGGGGTTTTCAACAGCAGAAGAAATTGGATTTGCAGCAGCCACAACAACTTCAGATTGGGACTTGTAGACTCTTTTACCATTTTTCCACCGACCTTTATTGACAATATGACAAAGAACATAATCTTTCAAATGATCATATTGCAACGAAGTGCCTTTGAGTAGGGTATACTCAGTCATGAGAAATTGGTGGTCGGAATTGGAACCCTTTTCACGATAACTAAACTTTTGAGCCATGCCAACAACTTGGGTTCCATGATCATTAGTAGTCACTTTCACTTCAGTGCGATCACCATGCCAAGTTCCCTTGCCCACTTTGCGATTTGCATTGACATTACCAATTCTTCCCTTCTTATGCAATTTGGTGAACAGGTAGAGTTCACCCCTTTTCTGGACAGAGGAAAAGATATCAGGGAGTTGTTTGACATTGTAGGGGTCGAGGTCAAGGAAGATGCCATCACAAGGCAAGGGGTTACAGGTGACCTTGCAAGTCAGATTGTAAATACACTCATAGGGTGTAGGGCAAAATCGAAAACCCAATGGCAGTTGTGGGAATTCCATAATCAATCGATCAAGAAATTTCTTGACTTGTGAGTTAGTGAGTGAGTGTTGAAATCAATTGAATGAAAAACACAGAGTAAGGCAAAAAAGTAGATGGAAACTGGGAAGATCAAGAGAGATTACAGAGAGTAGAGTGGGAATAATCTCAAAACATATACAGTATCTATATATATATACAAAGAAAGATTTTTTACCGTTGAGAGGAGGGTTCGCTTAAAACTAACGCGTCTTGGGATCCGACCGTTTGATATGGCGGTGATATGTTCAAAATTGCCGCTTGAATTTTGTTACCGTTGTGAATTCCTTCGTCTTCTTCTCTTCATCTTCTTCGTATAAACCCTTTTGGCCGACCTCTGAACCCTTTCTTATAGTCTCTCTCTATTTCCATTTTCCTTAATTTTAACCCTTCCCGTTTGGCATAATTCCACAATCGCCCATTACAGAAGATAGTACTAAATTATCTTAATTTAAATTATTTGAATGCTTGTCATTTAGTCTTATTCTTATTCTTCTTCTTCTTTTTTTTTTTTTTTTTTTTTTTTACAATTTGCAAGAGTTTATCAACAGAATTATATAGGTCAATCGACCTTTTAAACCCTCGTATTTTGCTTAAGCTTCTATTTTAACCATCGTTATTTATTTTTTAGCAGTTTTAAGTATTGTATTTTAGATACGCACTCGTTTTCCCCCAAAAGCCTAAAATACGATGACTAAAATTGCTAAAAAAAATGCCTTAATTTTCACTACTTTGGGGATTAATGAATGCGTATTAAATTAGAATTGCTAAATGAGTAAGTTTTGGGAGAAATCAGTTTCTCCATAAATTATAAAAAGTCCAATTTTTTTCAACTTGCAAATATTTGACGAATATAAGAACAGTTTAAAAAAACAGGACTTTTTATAACTTAGGGAGAAACTAGTTTCCCCCAAAATATTGTGTTGCTAAAAATTAACAATGATGGTTAAAACCGAAGTTTAATCAAAATACGAGGGTTCAAAATGTTGATAGGCCAATTTTATATTGACATTCTTTTGTCACTAACTATAGGCAACCCCCAAATTTTGAACACTGTAATAATGGCCAATTTCTAATGTCCCGTTGTTTTTTTTAAACCATTGAACTTTTCTTTTTTCAGTATCACCACTCCGTCCGTTAAATCATTAAGAATCTAGCGAAAATTAGTCACGTGCCGTAGGCGACTAACGTACGTTAAATTTTTTTATTGCTTAACTTATTCATCTGTGTCTTGTTACCAAGATTAGGTGAGATATTTGAATCTCAAGAGCATATAAATTGTCATGGGTTTTCACCCCAAGCTTCACATGAATAATAACATGGATGCGAGAACCCTGTTTTGGAAAAAAGGATGAATATTAAAAAATAAATTTAACAGAGATATGAAGAAGTATACTTTAAGTTGAGGCGTCATGAACCACGAATTCCAAACCGTAAACAATACCTTCACGATTGCGCAAGTAATACTTGCGCATCACTCGAAGAGTAATAGCCCATGTACTCCTAGAAGGATTAAGGTCTCGGATAATAGAACCCAAAGGAGTCATTATGTTGTATGAGCAAGAAAAAGTTGAGAAGAAGTGTGGCATTAAGAGAAAATAAAGACATATTTAGAGGACATTCTTGGGAGTCATATTCCGATCCCAAGAAAAAAGGTTGCTTTCATTTCGGTTTTCAAAGAGACATTTTGAAATCATTTTTTCTCCTGGAAATAACCGACCATATATACGACGAAAAAAAGGGGATACTATGTTTCGATTAGACACGTTTTCCAAAAGATAAGTAAAGACATTTTTTTTTACATTTGGCGGCCTATAAGCGATAAGCTCATTGTTTATATTAGTTATTTATAAATATTTAAACGCATTTACATTTCTATACAATTTAAATTTGTTGTTATTACATAAGAAAAAGAAACATGATATTTGAGAACTTAACTATACATATACACCCACATCACAAATATACACCAACGGTTTACTATTATTTTCAAGTACGGGATAAGGAGACACGAAAAAGGCATTAGTCGAATCTATGCTAGTTTAAAAGAGCGTAGAATTATCGCAAGTTAAAAAATAAGTACATTTGCATCTTTAAAAAAAATCAAAATAAAAAAATAAAAGAAAGCTCCATTTTATTATAGCTATCTACAAATGTTAACGTTCTCTTCTCTTTCAAATTAAATTTTGATTTGTAATAAATTTCCTTAATGAGGTAGCAATTTAAATATAGCAGATGTTTTTTTAATTATTTACTCGACTGAATAAGAAATACAAATGACATTTTTAAATATACATATAATATGTAAATTTTTACACAAAAATCAAAGAGTCACTATCATCCAAAGCTAGAAAAGACAAAATAGGGAAAAAAAATTGAACACACATGCGCTGCGGCTTCATAATTCTTACAGATGTCAATCAAATATTGTTGTTTTTTCTATGATAGGTTACATGGAAAACCGAAAAAGACGAAATATGGAGATACTACGTGGCACTAACTCTAAGCACAAGGAACTTACATTACGTCATCGTTTTACGCTCTGTCCCATTTCATACGAAACGCCATACACGTTTAATCATATGTTGTTAGCAGTGTTAAGATTTTTTTTTATGATTGCAGTCAAAACGGTGTAGTTTACAGTTTTCATAAATAATGAAGTATGATAGTGACATTTTTATCGCCATTTTTGAAAAGGCTTGTGCTTTTATATAGTATAGATATACTTCATCCGTCCCAATCACAATATAATATGACATGCATATAATCAATTTAATATAATCACAATGACATGCATATAATCTATTTTATTACGATTTTTAACGGTTGGATAGATTGAGTAAAGTGGACACAGTTTTTAAAATTAAGTATCATTACACGAAAGATATGTATAACTTAATTGATTTTTTAACGAAGTCAAAAGAACTCTGTTTTGATCGAAAGTTGTCACCACACATACCTGCTGTTTTGCTAAATTTTAGATGTTATGCCCTAAACTGATACTAATTCGTGGAGTCATATTTTGTAATTTAGCTTATTTTAATAAACTTCTTCTGTCCCAAACAAAAAGTTATACATAAATTATGTACGCTTACTAAAAAAGCAATAAATATTTTTTACAATGAGTTAAAAACATAATTCTACAAAGTGTAACACTGTGTAATGCAAGTAGGTAAAATTTACTCAATTTGTTTCAAAATAAATGATTATTTTAAATTTTAGGATTATTTTGAAAAAAAAAATTGATTTTTGATATAAAAAACATAAATATTCTTGTTTTTCAATTTCTCACTCTTAATTTTGCAAAATATAATAAGTTATGAAAAATAACTGAAAAAACATTTACAAACACTTTATTTTAAGAAAAAGACTCAAAATATTGTTCATTTTGGGACAATTAAAAGTCATTCAATTTAGAAAAGACGGAGCAGATTAATTAAATGTTGATTTTTTTTTTATTACACGAGCATTATAAGAATAAAGCTATCAAAAATTGTAGGAAATCAATTTAGGTTTTCCCAAAACTTGTTTTTCTTATTGATTGACTTTGAATATATAGGTTACACTAAATAAAGGAGAAACTAAGAAGAAATCTCCCAGAGAACTGTTCACAATCAAATTCTAAAATAAATAAAACAGAAATAGGAAACTTGGATTTACGGTGCTGGGCGGTCGCCCAGTTGTACAGAGGCTTATACGGTTTTGAGATTTGGAGCTGGGCGGTCGCCCACTCTGTTTGGGCGGTCGCCCACTTGTACAGTTGATTCAGCACCTTTGAGAGTTGAGGCTGGGCGGTCGCCCACTTCGTCCGGGCGGTCGCCCACTTGCACAGCGCCATCTTCACACCCTCCCTCAAGTTGAGCATGGGGATTAAGAATGCCCAACTTGCTAACGAGCAAATCAAATTGTTGCTTCCCAAGTTCTTTAGTAAAAATGTCCGCCAGCTGCGTTTTAGTAGAAACATAGGAAGGAGAGATAAGACCATCCGAAATAGCATCACGAACAAAATGGCAATCTATTTCGATGTGCTTTGTTCATTCATGAAAGACGTTCTTAGCGATATCTAGAGCCGGTTGGCTATCGCAAAAGATATTAATTGCCTTGGGATGATGAACACCAAGACTCAGTAGTAATCCTTTCAACCATTTCAATGCACAAGTAAGGGCCGCCATTGAACGGTATTCGGACTCGGCAGACAAACGAGACACAGTGGTTTGTTTCTTCGTCTTCCAAGATATAGGGGAATGACCAAGAAACACAAGTCATCCAGAAAGAGAGCGTCGAGTAATAGGGCAAACGGCCCAATCCGAATCACACCATCCTTGTAGCGTGAGCTCACTATCAGCACGAAGAAGAATGCGACCGGGTGTGCTTTTGAGATAATGAACAACCCATAATGCCATATCCCAATGATCCTTGCGAGGTTCCTTCATAAATTGTGATAGAATATGAACCGAATATGCTAAATCGGACGGTGGCTTGCTAAGTAAATGAGATGACCAACCAATCATCTATAACGTTACGGGTCATCCAGGAAGATCACCGATGGCAAGACCAAGTTTATGATTCGGTTCAATAGGAAAGACGGATGGCTTTGCACCCAATAGCCCAACCTCGGATATGATGTCTAAGGTATACTTGCGTTGGCACAGAAATAGACCAGAGGGACTACGAGCAACTTCAATGCCTAAGAAATACTTCAAGGAGCCAAGATCCTTCATCTTGAAACATTCACTCAGGTACTTTTAAAGGAGCGTAAAGCGTGAATTGTTCCTCAAAGCAATAATGAGATCGTCAACATACACAAGTATATTCATATGAATTGTACCCTTCGTGAATGTGAACGAGGAATAATCGAGAATAAGGCGCAAGAATCCATAGTGCTTCAAGGAAGCCACCGGTTTAGTGAACCAACAACGTGGGGCACATTTCGAGCCATAAAGAGATTTACGAAGACGACAAACCATATTAGGTGATTGGAATGAAAGCCCGGAGAAGGTTTCATGTAGAGCTCTTCTGAAGATCACCATGCAGGAAGCGTTATGCACATCCATTTGATGCAGTTCCCAATTCTTTGAGGCAGCAATGGCAAGAAAGGCTCGGACGGTGACCATTTTGGCCACAGGAGCAAAAGTTTCCGTGTAATCAATCCCTTCTTTCGATGATTGCCAAGAACCACCAAACGAGATTTAAGCCATTCAACGGTAGCATCGAGACTTATACTTAATCCGATAAACCCACGGCTACCAAGAGCACGCTTAACGGGAGGTAGAGGAATCATAGTCCATGTGCCATTATCTTTCAAGGCACGAATTTCGGCTGCATAAATTCCTTCCACCCATCCTGTGACATTGCCTCACGTAAAGTCCTAGGCTCTTTAGCCAAGGTAATAGCTGGAAGGAAGTTATGATATTTCACAGAAAAACTGTCACAATTTATATAGTGAGCTATAGGATAAGGAATACCTGAGGAGCCGACTGGAGTAGAGTGCTCGGGGGATGGACTTGCAGGAGTGACAGTAGCAGCAATGTAGTCCCGAAGAAGAACGGAGGAACTTTCGTACGCATGCCCCTCCCTAAAGCATCTTGCTCAGATGGGGAGGATTCTGTCGTAGAAGAAGATGGGACCTACGTAGAGGCAATATCCGCGAATCTTTGCAGTAGTAGGTTCAGGTACGTCCACAGGGGCCACTGTCAAAGGTTCAGAGACAATATCTTCCATATCCGGATAATCAATAAAGGCAAAATCAGCCTCTTGGTTAATAATCTCCACTGAACTGGGGTATGAGGCACTTTCGATAAATCACTGTAAGGAAAGATGGTCTCAAAAAACTTCACATCCCGGGAGACAAAAAATTTATTTGTCTCTAGATTGAACAACTTTCACCCCTTTTTACCTAGAGGATAGCCCACAAATATACATTTTCGGCTACGACTGGCAAACTTATCTCCCTTGGCCTTCTGATTATGGGCATAACACAAGGAACCAAAAACACTGAGAGAGTCAAAGAAAGGCAATTTTCCGAACAAAACCCCATAGGGAGTCTTATTACCTAAGAGGGAAGTGGGAGTCCGGTTAATCAAATGAGCAGCAGTAAGAACTGCTTCACCCCAAAAGAAAATAGGTAAATGAGCCTGAAATCTAAGCGTTCTAGCAACATTCAGAATATGACGATGCTTCCGCTCGACTCGACCATTTTGTTGAGGGGTACCAACACAAGATGTTTGGAAAAGTATGCCAGAGGAAAAGAAATAATCAAGCATGCAATTAAATTCGGTACCATTATCTGATTGGACAACATTGATTTTCTGAGAAAACTGAAGTTCTACCATTGCAATGAAAGCCATAAACATACGAAAAACTTCTGTTTTATCAACTAACAAATAAACCCAAACAGATCGGGAAAAATCATCCACCAAAGTTAAAAAATACCGTGTACCACAAGAAGAAGAATGAGTGTATGCACCCCACAAATCACAATGAACCTTCTAAAAAATTCTAGTGAACTTATGGTCACTAACAGGAAAACTATCTCTAGATTGTTTAGCCTAAAAACAAGTATCACAAGGTTTATGTAAACTGCCTGAAGTACGACTAACTGAGGGAAGAAGCTTTACTACATTATCGGAACAGTGCCCCAAGCGATTATGCCACAGCTCCAACACAAAAGGCGATCCGGTAACAGAGACATTATATGCCGAAGATGTGCTGCGAAAGTAGTAGAGTCCATCCCGCCTAACACCCATTCCAATCAGGTTCCTCAACAGGTCCTTTATAGCACACATAGAGGAGTTAAATTGGACAGTGCAGTGAATATCGTCAGATAGTTGAGAAAATGAAATTAAGTTGCAGCTTAAGTTTGGAATAAAAAGAACATGAGAGAGGGTAATGGTGGCCGTCAGACAAACGAATCCCTCTGTATGAGCCAAAATAGACGACCCATTAGGCAAACCGACAGGACAAGCCGGTATGGTCCGATAATTAAGAAGACATGAGGCGTTTCCGGTTACATGATTTGAAGTACCTTTATCAATTATCCATGAAGTCGAATCAAACTTACCATGGAGACGATCATTTGAGATTTGAAAATTGCGACAAGGCTTGCCAAAGCCTGCCATTGCTCAGTTGTGAATGATGAAGAAGAAGAAGCCACAGAAGGAGATCCTACAGTGGCTGCACCAACAGTAACAGGGCCACGATCCGGTATTGTTGTAGTTCCGGTGCTGTTGCGAGAAGAACCCCTACCTCGGCCATATTGCGGACGACTACCACCGCGTGCATTGGATTTGTTGCGTTGCTCAAGCCACCAATCCGATATCCATATAATTCAAAAAATGTGGTATTATCATGACCTGTCTTCTTACAATGAGTACATGTGAGATGCGATTTATCAGGATTGTCGCGACCACGAGCTCCACCGGTACGAATAGCAAAACTAACCACATCTTCAAGAACAGATTTGGCAAGACGAACTCGTTCATCTTGAGCCACCAATTTATATGCCCTGTCAAGGCTAGGAAGAGGATCCATAGATAAAACATTGGTGCGAGTATTGGCATGATACTCGAAATTCAAACACCCATAAGAAATTGATGAAGCTTGCCTATCTCTCTGTGATCCGCATGTTGTTGAGCAGCCGTGCAGTTGTTACAACAAGTGAAATTAATCAAAGGTTCATGGCTATGGAGTTCTTCCCATAACCTAGTTAATTTGCCAAAGTATGTGGCTACCGACATGCCCTTAGTTTGCTCACAACGAGCAATCGATGCCTTTAATTGTTGAATACGTGGACCATCAACCACAGCATACCAATTTTTGAGAGAGTCCCATAAACGTCTAGCATCTCTAAATTTAGAGAGAGAGCTTTTAACATTGGATTCAATAGTATTCATGATCCAAGAAATCAACATGGCATGAATAGTATTCCAATCAGAGAGGTGCAGGGAAGAACAGGTTCAGTAATCGTACCATCTAGAAAACCAAATTTTCGGCGAGCTTCAAGAGTTGTTTGCATATCGTGCCCAATCATCGTAATTTTCACCATTGAAACGAGTAGGAGTAATAAAATCTCTGGCCTATCCAAAGGACCAAGGTAAAAAGGAGAATTATATTCGATTTTAGGGGATTATTGACGATAGCATCGTTCCCGCCATAGATTTAGTCTTGTGTATGATGCCGCTACGATACCATGTAGGAAATCAATTTAGGTTTTCCCAAAAATTGTTTTTCTTATTGATCGACTTTGAATATATAGGTTACAATGAATAAAGGAGAAACCAAGAAGAAATCTCCCGAGATATGTTCACAATCAAATTCTAAAATAAATAAAACGAAATAGGAAACTTGGCACGCCCAGTTACGTACGGTCTTTGGCGGTCGCCCAGCTGGGCCGAGCGGTCGCCCAGTTGTACAGAGGTTTCTACGGTTTTGAGATTTGGAGTTGGGCGGTCGTCCACTTGTACAGTTGATTCAGCGCCTTTGAGAGTTGAGGCTGGGCGGTCGCCCACTTCGTCCGGGCGGTCGCCCACTTGCACAGCGCCATCTTCACAAAAATACTATTCATTAATTATCATTTTGTTAATAGGATTCTTATTCTAAGGCATTAAAAAGATTTAACATGGAAAGGGAAAGAAATATCAAGCATAGTTTCAAAACATGACTCTAGTTCAAATCCAACACGGTTCTTATACCAATGTAAGATTAGATGGAAGAACAATTTACTTGCTCAATCGTTGTGCGAAAGACTTGAGCGATGTCGTGGATTTGATCACAAAATAAGAACATGGTAAAACACTTCGCCACGTAGGTCAGGAAAAAGATCACAATTGGAAATCACCCAATGATTCACAACAATAATTTGTTAAGTTTTTTATCAGTCGTGGAGAAAAGAGAATGAAGAATGGAAGGAGAGCAGTTTTGTGAGTGCTATATCACAATAACGTGCTCTTTACAAAACTAATCGACCAATCCTTTTGTAGCCGAAAACCGTTTGTAACTTTCCCGTAACTCATCACAACGTCGGTTTTCTTTTATTGGTTTTGTTTTCTAATTAAAAACAAATGGGCTCATGTTTTGTTCGGGCTCAGGTTTGGTTTCGGCTCGGGCCATCTTGGGCGGACCCTTTTAGTTCAAAATTTATTATTGTACCATATAAATACTATCAATAACATTTCTTAGAATTGTATAGAAATATATATATTATAATATTATGATCAAAAAATCAAAGTGTGTGTGACAAAATTTCCGAGAAGCAAAAGGGAAAAGGGGGTATGATTGATGGAAGTGAAATCATGCCTAACTTATTTCCACATTTAAGTTTAAAAGCCACAAGATCTAAAAAAAGTAGATAGAGAAAATGATGTCGAATGAAGCCTTGCGATTGATACCGAACGGAATGAACCAGAAACAATGGGTTACAAACCCTAGATAAAGAATGCCTCATCTTTTTCTTTATTCTCTATTAATTCAATAATCAAAAACTCTGCTTTTCGGAATTACAATTAGGCATAATTATATAGTGACCCTAGGACTTGAAAAACAAGCCAAAAACTTCCCAAAATAACCCTAGTCTATATAGTAACCTAATCAATCAATAAAACATTAAAATAAAACCCTAATCTACTTCTAATCATAAAAATATTACCTATATAAAATAAATTCCGAAAATAATAAAATAATAACAAATAAAAATAGTTAAAATCAAATCCTAACTTAGCTCCAGATTTTGATCTCTTTGGCCCTGCATCATCCTCCCCTCCTTTGAAAAGACTCGACCACGAGTCAATATCCGCAGCAAGAAATTTACCCTTGTACCGTCGGCCTTTGTATACTTACGATTGCTTTTCACTAAATCCATCCAATCCGCCCAAAAATATGTAACACAATCTTCAAATAACAATTTCTTGACGGTCAGATGACAAATCGGCCAGGAGAACAACCACAGTGTCCCTGAGGTCCACATCGAGCGTGTAGCGAGTGGGCATGATGTGGTTGTAGTTGACGAGCTTGATAAACGCTTTCACGCGAGATTTTTTGGCGGTCTTCTTAGCTGAGTCCTTGCGGATAACCTTCTTCGGGTACTTGGATATTCCGGCAACGAGACGGTGGCCATAGGGACGGTCACGAGTGCCGTCATCGAAAGATACGATGATGACGGCCTTCCTTCCACGAACATCTCTTCCGCCGCGAACACGACGCCCTCGTTCGGCCATCAATATCCGTCCAGGAATCTGATACTAAATGATGTCGAATGAAGCCTTGAGATTGATACCGAACGGAATGAACCAGAAACAATGGGTTACAAACCCTAGATAAAGAAAGCCTCAGCTTTTTCTTTATTCTCTATTAATTCAATAATCAAAAACTCTGCTTTTCGAAATAACAATTGGGCCTAATTATATAGTGACCCTAGGACTTGAAAAACAAGTCAAAAACTTTCCAAAATAACCCTAGTCTATATAGTAACCTAATCAATCAATAAAACATTAAAATAAAGCCCTAATCTACTTCTAATCATAAAAATATTACCTATATAAAATAAATTCCGAAAATAATAAAATAATAACAAATAAAAATAGTTAAAATCAAATCCTAACTTAGCTCCAGATTTTGATCTCTTTGGCCTTGCATCAGAAAATAGTGAAAAGGGGTAGACTTATGGTAACACAATTTGACTCTATTTGTGTCAAGCTTATTGAAATATGATATTTTTTTTAAAAAAAAAAAATTGTTTTCTTCAAAATTTAGGAGTTGGTCTTATAAAAAACGCGTTTTTTCTGGCACTTAGAAAAAACGTGTTTTGTGTTTCCCCGTTTGTGCCAGTTCCAGTTTAACAAAGTGCCAGTGTGACAAAGTGCCAGTGCATGTGTAACAAAGTGCCAGTAAAAAAAGTGCCAGTACCAGTTTAACAAAATGCCAGTGTAAACTGGCACTGGCACTTTATTAAACTAACACTGGCGCTTTTTACACGGGCACTTTTATATACATGAACTGGCACTCTTCACACTGGCACTCTGTTACACTAACACTGGCACTTTGTTACACTAACATTTTTGCTGGCTCTCAAAAACACAAGCACTGGCATTCAAAAACACATGCACTGGCACTCAAAAACACATGCACTGGCACTCAAAAACACATACACTGGCACTCAAAAACACTGCTAATAATTTTTGTTGGCTCTCAAAAACACAAGCACTGGCACTCATAAACACATGAACTGGCACTCCAAAACACATGAACTGACACTCCAAAACACATGCACTGGCATCTAATTATCCAGTCCCCTGCACACCATTATTTCAATTTACCAAATCAAACAACCACCACCAATTTAGATCCACACACCCAAGATTACTTTTATATTGATCCGGTGCCAGAGACGGAGACCCATTATGTAATTAAAGAATCTGACGGAGACCCATTATGCAATTAAAGAATCTTGGACCGATTCGAGCAGTGATAGGTCTGATGATCGGAATTGGGTATGGAAGTAATTAGGGAAATTGGAGTTGAGAGTGAGAATTCGGTTAAGTTCTGGTCTGATTCAGGTGGTCGGATGGAGGTTAGTGGAGGCATTGTGGAGGAAAGGGAAGGTGGTCTGATTTGAAGGAAGAGAAGTTACCGGTGGATTGCGTCGAGAGAGAGAGAGAGTCTGAGAGAGAGACGAAGTGTTATAAAAATACGTTTTTTTAAGCTTAAAAAAACGCGTTTTTTACAAGTTTTTGACAAAATTTAGAAACAATTTTCGTTATCCCACCCACAGTCAAATATTTTGATCCACCACTATTAATAACAAAATAAATCAGGTATTCAAGTCTATTTACAACTGGTGAGTTAAATTTGCTAGCCACAAGAACTCCATTGTCCTTGAACTGAAAAACCCTTATAATCACACCACTACTAGAAAACACATTATTTATGGCGGGTGAGAGCTGCTGTAAATAGACTAAATACCGTCGTATAAAATATACTCCCTCCATCCTAATAGTAGCTTCCCATTTTGCTATTTTGGGTGTCCCGTTAATAGCTTTCACTTTCCTTTTTTGGCAAAGGAATCTTTACTATTCTCTCCACTCATTCTCTCTCCTACATTATTTTAATACTCACAACACTATTATAATTTACTATTCCCTCCACTCATTCTCTCTCCTATTTTCAAATTACACTCACAACATTTTTACTTCCCTTTCATTTTCTTAATTTGCGTGCTACCCAAAAATTGGGCAGCTACTATTGGGACGGAGGGAGTATAGTATTTATGGCAGTGTAATGGAGCCAACATATATACGCTATCATAAACGACGGTGACAATAATATTAGTATTTACGACGGTCGTCAGGCAAATAATATAATGTATATGACTTGTCGTATATAATCTTCATTACATACCGCGATTTCAGCCCACTTATAAGAATTAATTCGAATCTCCCCTTACCACACAATTACGACAATTTATCTTCAGCTGTATAAGATATTATATATGGCAGCTATTTTTCTGCCGTATATACCATCTTTTATATTCCAAATAAATAATAATTAATTAATTAAACTAAACCTCAAAATCAAAATTCAAAACACACGTTGCAATAAAATTGCTATTATAGATCAAACGACAATAATTTCATTAAGAAAAATTCAACCTAATTTGGTACCGTCTGCCAAAACCAAAAAAGCAACAAATTTAAAACAAACTTTGCAAAACAAATCCAAAGTTACATAAATCTATAACACATCCATGCTTAGTTCATCCACTTAATATCTGAACAAAAAATGTCTTCCAAGACCCAGTAACTCTATGATAAACAAAATAATGCTCCGATATTGATAGTGCTTAACTTGGTTGCTCAACATCTACGATCCATCTCCTTCATATAACTTTCAAGAGAAAAAACGCGAACAATTAAGCAAAAGCTCTAAATTGTTATAGCTTCAACAAGGATATAATAGCAAAATAGAATTATCATAAATGATGTCAGAATTCAAGTGACAAAAAATACTAAATGACCTAAACCAGATAAATACTAGATACAAAATTAATAGAGATATTCACTGATATACATATACCTTAAGTTAGTGCATCAATTTAAGAAAGTAAAAAGTATTCTCACATACCACTAATCATTTGAATCATGTTCTTCCATTGGTTGAAGCACGAAACCAATTTTTCCTTCACGTTTTTTCACAAGATTACGCTGAAAAGCTTCGAATGTCTTTTTTTGGGCATCTAATTTAGCCTGCATGGATATTCTTTGCGATTCCATCTTCTCCTCAAGCTCAGCACGGACTGCAGCAACTGATTCTCCTGTTGAGGCTTCCTCAACAACAACAACAACAACAAAAAAGAATCCCAACAGGAAATCTCTTAGAACTCAGCAATAAAAAGTTACCATTCCAGGATGGGTTAAAATGTACGCATATCCTTGCATGAGCTTCTCTCTTGGAAATGGCCAATGATCCTGAAACAATACACAGATTTAGCAGCCCATCATTTATAACCTGTGTGGTTCTGTAATAAAGCTACCCTACTAGATGATACTAGTGTTACTAAATTTAGAATTAACCTCACAAAAAGTGGTTTAAATATGCAAGATTTCTTTTGTAAACAACTTAATGCAGCACACACACACATGGAGAGAGAGAGAGAGAGAGAGAGAGAGAGAGAGAGAGAGAGAGAGGGTATCATGGTTTTCCAAAAATGTAACAGCATGAGAGGGCCACTACCCTATTACTCCTGTTGGTTTTCCCTGAGGGTCTATCAACCTCCGGCATTGATTATGCAGTTCTTTCATTTGGAGAGTTCGTGCAAGTAAACTGTATAATTATAGACTATGGATCTAAGGTTAAGTACATTAGTTACCTTGATTGTAGCATAAATATCAACTCTCATAAGCCAGACTATCCCAATATTCTCCAATGGCAAATGCAGGATTTGAGGCTTCTATATATTCTTTCACATATCCACCTGAAAAGCCTCGGTAAAGTTCTATATATACCTGAAAACCCTCTGTGAACAACAAAAAGGAAGAATCAAGCTTCTGAAGAGTATCGATTAGAAATCTTGGAGAGCTAGACTACTCACATCCAGGGATGGTACACCCTTATACCAAAGGGGTCAGCTACCCCCATTTAATTCTTACAAAAAAAAAAATCTAGTCCAATCAGTGCCAAATATTTCTGAACCAAGAGGTTTTAGAGCAATAAATGAAAACCTGACCATGTTTTTGTACCAAGATTAAATTTTCCCACTTTAACTAGTGCACACTGCTCATATTCTTATCTCAATTAAGCTGAAAATAAACTAAAAAGGGAAAGATAAAGATTGACATTAAAAGGTTTAACACGACTATTAGACATTTATTTTAACTGCCTCACTTATAAATTTATAATAGAGGTTACTCCGGCTAGATAAGTATGGTGTTCCTGTTTCTTGGATCTGAAAACATGAATCTAGAGAAAATTAAATGACTGAAGTATGCTTGTAACTGATATAAAATGATTCATGATGCTGTTGGAGTATAAAAAATACAATCAAGTGGTTTTAAGACAGAAATCTGGTGGAGTATTTTTTCAAAAAACAAAGGTTTAAGACAGAAATCTGGTTGGTGACTGTTGGAAAAACAATTAACAGGCAGTTTGATTTGAATGTAACTACTTCTATTCTGGAGATTGTACTTGGTCAAATACAATCTCCAGTTAACTCAAAAGGCTTGATTACATACTCAAGGTACAAGGGCGTTTTCAGGAGTGCAAACTGCAAACGCCATACTGTGAAAAACAGGGCTCTATTGTATCCTAAAGGCTAATTCGCAGCAACCTTGTGCACCGGATAGAGGGTGAATTTTGTCTTAAGGAAAGTGTATTTATTACGTGCCTTTGGAGCAAGTGTGGTTCAATTTTTCAGCAAGCATTTCAGCAAATAAATACACTGATTGCAACAAATTTACATTCCAGATTCGCAGGAGGTGGCAGCAACCTTAAATTCAGAAGGCATCAAGGCAGTTTTGAGTAGTTTTAGAGCAGCGATTTCTGTGAAGTTTCAGTGCGGAAATTTCTGTGCAGCTTCAGTGCAAACAGCAAGTTCAGAAATTTGCAGGCATTCTTCAGCAGCAAAATTACATCAGCAGTGCAGCAAACTCGCAGATTAATTTAAAGGAGTTTCTTGATCAGGGGTTTGAGTTTGCAGACTGCAAGGGAATTTCAAGTTCAAGTGTCAACAGATGCCTTGACATAACCTAATAAGAACACTTTCACCTCACAAAATCCAGGTGCCACCCGTTGAAACCAATGTCATTCCGCAGCCAGTTTAAGCACTTTTTAACATCTCTTCTTACAAAGTCCTGAGAATGATCAATATTTTGTGCTGCATGAAAGATGTCGCCTGCAATTCATAGTAGTAAATAAGCAAGAGAAATTTTGCATTAGAACCAACAATTTACTGTGTTAGTAGGACCAAGTAACGTTTCTTGAGGAATAATCAAAAAGGTTTTATGGCTTTTATAGGTAAAAAAAAAAAATTAAAAAGAAATAGTTGTATTTTGAAAAGCAGTAAACCAAGAGTAGGAAGGGAGACTATTGAACGGGTGATTTTCACAAGTGTAGTGTATGTGGATAAAAGCTGAATTATTGTGCATTAACAGCTATACGAGGAATCAATATATCAGATATTCATGTGGAAAACATGTCATAGGTTAACATATTTAGAAAAAAAATACACATGAAACATTACCACTTAATAAACACAGAAAAGCAATAAGAAAATGAACTTCTTGATTCCATTACATTTCAAGGGAAAGTGCACCTACAAGTCAGCGGCCTAATAATAAAATGGAGTTAGAAACCCGTCTCCGTATATATGATCTTCTGGAATGGTGTAAATGCATACAGGTGACCTAATCTACATGTAAGAAGATACAATATTATACCACTCGAAGGATTCCACGGCCCAGGAAATTTGGACCATCACAAACAATTGCTTCAGGTCCCCATGCAAACTTCCCACCAAAAATGATTACAAACAATTGCTTCAGGTTCCCAAGCAAGCTTCACTCCATTTAGACTATAGTTAAGAAGGATGTCAAATTTCCAAATAGACATGATCATACATCATTCATCATTATTTATGACAACTCTTGAGTTAGTATAGTACCGTAAATATGATTAGATTGTTAAATAGTTTTTGTCAAACATATTTTGGTCCAAAAACCCATGTGTTGGATGTTATGGCTCGATGTCCTGGCAAAGAGCCCGGCGCCCACCGATGGTATGGCTTCTTTTTCCGTCGCGAGGCGGGCGCCCCGTGCTATCCGAGGCGGGTGCCTGGAAGGCCGAAGGTATAGCTGTGGCGTGGTACCTTGAGGCGGCCGCATGGGGTTTGTCGAGGCGAGCGCCTCGAGTCCAAAAGAGGGCGCGGCCGAGGCTTGTCAAGTCCGAGGCGGGCGCCTGGGGTTTTCTGGGTCGGGCGCCTGGCGTGACGGGGAGGGTTTTGGGCCTACGGGCTTCTATGTATTTTTGGTCCTGTTTTGCCTAGGGTTTGTGTTATATTTATATTGCTGTAACCTATGTAAAACTGATGAGACATTGCACATAATACAAAGAGGCATAGTTCAAAACCCCAATCGATTTCCATCTCTTTTCTCTTTTGATTGCTTGCGTGTTCTTGGTTCTTGTCTATTTGCTTCCGCTGCATTGCACAACAACTGGTATCAGAGCAAGGTTGCGATGGCTGGGGTTAATTCTATCACCGTGAAGTCCGATGTTCAGAAGTTTGATGGGCATGGAAACTTTGCATTGTGGCAAAGGAGGGTGAAGGATTTTCTGGTTCAAGCAGGCTTGGGAAAAGTTCTTCGGCATTCGACTAAACCCGATGATGTCGAAGAAGGACCATGGAAGGAGTTGCAGGAGCGGGTAATATCTTCTATACAGTAGAGCCTTGCGGATGAGGTGGTGTATCACGTGATCGATGAGGAATCACCGACGAAGGTTTGGGAGATTTTGGAGGCTAGGTATATGTCAAAATCGCTGTCGAACAAGTTGCATCTTAAGCAACGGTTGTATGGGCTTAAGATGGCAGAGGGTTCGGATCTTGAATCTCACATCCACACGTTTAATCAAATACTCAACGATTTGGTTAGGGTGGAGGTGACGTTCGAGGAGGAGGACAAGGCGTTGATGCTGTTGAATTCGTTGCCCTCTTCTTCAACATACGAAAACCTTGTTACTACGTTGACTTGGGGGAAAGATACTGTAGCGTTGCAACCGGTCACAGAAGCTCTTCTAGCTTTTCATAAACGGAAGAAGTCCGTTGATGAACCTGCGGGTGAGGGGTTATTTGTGAAGGAAAATCAGGAACGTGGGAGATCTCGGTTCGATAACTCACAGAGCGTAATTCTCGTTCGCCAAAGAAGAAGTACAAGGGAATTGTTTCAAGTGTGGGCGTAAGGGGCATAAGAGGCGAATTGTCCAGGAGAAGGGAAACGGTAAAGGCAAGGAAGGATCTTCAAAGTCAGTCAATGTGGTTGAAGATTGCTCGAGGATGTGGATGGAGATATGCTCACGACTTCATCAGCTGTGGAGCACCCGACAGATGGCTGGATTCTGGATTCAGCATGTTCGTTTCATGTGACGGCGAATCGTGATTGGTTCGATACCTACAGGTCAGTTAATTCTGGTATAGTTACTATGGGTAATGGTGCTACTTGTAAAATTGTTGGCATAGGAACTATAAGAATTAAGATGTATGATGGTGTAGTTAGAACGTTATGTGATGTTAGACATGTTCCGAAGGTTTCTAAAAATATGATTTCATTGGGTACCTTGGATGCTAACGGTATGACCTATAAAGCACAAGGTGGAGCATTGAAAGTAGTGAAGGGTGCTATGGTTGTGATGAAGGGTGAGAAAGGGCTCCAAGAACATTTACAGGTTGCTAGGAGGCACAGTTGTAGGTGGAGTCACATCCGTTGAGTCTGAGGTTGATACTGATGCCCTTCTATGGCATATGAGGCTTGGTCACATGGGTGAAAGGGGAATGCGGGAACTTCATAAACGTAAGTTGTTGAAGGGTGTGAAAACTTGTAAACTGGAGTTTTGCAAGTATTGTGTTCTTGGAAAGCAGAACAAGGTGCAATTCAAGACGGGTAAGCATACAACAAAGGGCATTCTCGATTATGTTCATTCAGATGTGTGGGGACCGGTTAGAACAGAATCTAGAGGAGGACATTATTACTTCGTGACTTTTATTAATGATTTTTCGAAGAAGGTTTGGGTTTACTTCATGAGGCACAAGTCAGAAACTTTTGAGAAGTTCAAGGTGTGGAAAGCTGAAGTGGAAAATCAAACGGGGCGAAAAATCAATTGTTTGAGGAGTGATAATGGGACAGAGTACACAGATGGCGAGTTCAAGAAGTTCTGTAGAGAGCATGGAATCAAGAGACACTACACAGTACGCAAGACACCACAGCAAAATGGTGTGGCTGAGAGGATGAATAGAACTATTGCGGAAAGGGCTAGGTGTCTACGATTCAATGCGGGGTTGGCGAAGAACTTTTGGGCTGATGCGGTGAATATGGCATGTTTCTTGATTAACATATCACTTAGAGTCTCTTTGGACAACAGGTTTGCGGAGGAGGTATGGACGGGTAATGAGGTAGACTTCACCGATATCCGGGTGTTTGGGTGTCCATCCTATGTGCATATTCCTGGTGAAGAGCGGTCGAAGCTTGACCCAAAGTCAAAACAGTGTGTCTTTCTCGGGTATGAAACAGGTGTGAAAGGATACAAGCTTGTTGTGAAATTGGGGGGATCACCACATCCACTAGCCCATACTAGCAGTCCTCAACATGGAGAAAATAAATCAACACATGAAAATATGAAAGAACAAGAACACTACACACACAATAACACAAGAATTGTTAACCCGGTTCATTCACCAACTCGTGAACTACGTCCGGAGGCACCAAGCCAGGATATCACTATAATAATATATGAAGGATTACAACTTTACATATGCACTCACACAGATCTAGCATAGTAACTCTCCATGAGCAATCTCTCATATACATTATCTCACCTCCCCTAGAACGCACAAATAACACGGTCATGGTCGGGTTGTAGGATCGCCCCCATGGCTCTCCTAGGCCCCCGACCTCCCTTCCTAGACACTATATTTGTGGCTCCCTTTGATATCCTAACTCTCTACAAAATGGGTAGAAATATTATGGTGGTAGTCACAATATATTTATAGGGATACAAAACCTATTCCTAATCAAAACCTGATTCACCCGGAGTCCTTGACATGGAAGGAGTATCACAATATTAGGAATACTAATTGTTACCAAAATTAATTCCTTTCCAAACTCCTTTCACGCCACAGCAGAAGAACCGAACCCGTCAAACTGCCTCTATGGGCGGTCGCCCACCTCCTTTATGGGCGGTCGCCCATCACCACAGTCCGCTCCGAAAATCTGCTCCTCCATGGTTTTGATCCTCTCCTTGGTTTTGGCTCCAATCCCAACAATCTCCCACCTGGAGACATAAACCATCATTGTGACATGCTCCCATCATACTCCCACCTGAGAATGATCCACCAAATATTTTACACCACCATGTTGAGCCACCACGCTCCTCCACCATGAGCCACCACGCTCCACCATCATGAGCCACCACGCCCAAGTAATAAGGCGAGTTGAAACCAAGCGACGCTTCAACCACTCCGTGTTAGATCCTTCTTGCCTCCCCAAATCAACTTCTACCTTGATTTATTTGCAAGACTAACTTCGCCTTCTCCCTCCTAGATCCACTCCCCTTGCAATGCTCCCCATGAAACTCGGACACACCTTGCTTCTTGCATTGTCTTCTTGTGGTCTTTTTCTCGCTCTCTGTTAGGTACTTGTGACTGTCTCCTTGCTGGCCAGCTACACATTGTCACCTCTCCACCCTAACACACCGTTTATTGATGTCTCTCCTTTTTACACCAACAGGCCGGTCTCCAAGCCTCTTGCTCCCACCCGGAACGAAATTGATGTTGTCGGTAGAGTACAACATCCTCCTTACCCCTCATCCGTCGTTTGCGAGAAGTCCTCCTCTTCCCACGTGGTCTAACCGGCTTATACCACTCACCTTTGCATGAGAAATTGTATCAAAATAGGAAACAAATCAGCTGCAGAAAATTCCCACCCGACACGTGGGCGGTCGCCCACCACCCCATGGGCGGTCGCCCAAGATGAATTTTCACGAGCCATACTTCTGTCCACCTGGGCGGTCGCCCACCACCACATGGGCGGTCGCCCATCACAACAGAAAGTCCTCCGCGATTTTCCTCCTTGATCCCAACAATTCCTCCGACTTAGACTCCTTTTCTTTCATATTTTTTCTCCAACCACCTTGACTGCCCCAAAAACCCTTGAACATCTCCAGATCTATCTTGATCTCTGCATCTCCAAAATTCCACCTCGAATTTCTGCAGATCTCAATAAGAAACAAACGAACTCTTCAGACTTACTGATCTTCCGCACGATCGTAGACCTATTTGGCACGTGTCATGCTTCAACCATAAACCCTAGAAGCTCTCAGATCCCTGCACGTCTTCCACACGAAGAATCTGCACGAAAAATCTGTTGTCTCTTTTCTTCACCTTGGATCTCTCCTAGATCTCGAACCAAAGCTCTGATACCAGTTGTTGTGAAATTGGGGGGATCACCACATCCACTAGCCCATACTAGCAGTCCTCAACATGGAGAAAATAAATCAAGACATGAAAATATGAAAGAACAAGAACACTACACACACAATAACACAAGAATTGTTAACCCGGTTCATTCACCAACTCGTGAACTACGTCCGGAGGCACCAAGCCAGGATATCACTATAATAATATATGAAGGATTACAACTTTACATATGCACTCACACAGATCTAGCATAGTAACTCTCCATGAGCAATCTCTCATATACATTATCTCACCTCCCCTAGAACGCACAAATAACACGGTCATGGTCGGGTTGTAGGATCGCCCCCATGGCTCTCCTAGGCCCCCGACCTCCCTTCCTAGACACTATATTTGTGGCTCCCTTTGATATCCTAACTCTCTACAAAATGGGTACAAATATTATGGTGGTAGTCACAATATATTTATAGGGATACAAAACCTATTCCTAATCAAAACCTGATTCACCCGGAGTCCTTGACATGGAAGGAGTATCACAATATTAGGAATACTAATTGTTACCAAAATTAATTCCTTTCCAAACTCCTTTCATGCCACAGCAGAAGAACCGAACCCGTCAAACTGCCTCTATGGGCGGTCGCCCACCTCCTCTATGGGCGGTCGCCCATCACCACAGTCCGCTCCAAAAATATGCTCCTCCATGGTTTTGATCCTCTCCTTGGTTTTGGCTCCAATCCCAACAAAGCTTTGGGATCCCAAGTCAAGCAAGGTGGTGATTAGTAGGGATGTAGTCTTTGATGAAAAGGCTATGTTGAAGTGTACTCAAGATGATAAGGAGAAGGTGCCAGAAAGCAAAGAGGGCGAGAAGCAGGTTATTGAGGTGGAGCTACGTGAGGATGATACTGATGCAGATCTCACTCTTCCGGATTCAGAGACAACTACACAGGAAGTGGCTAGTACTTCAGTTGGGAGACCTAAGAGAGTAATCAAGCCACCGGTCAGGTATGGGTTTGAAGACATGGCTTCATATGTTCTTGTTCTTAGTAGTGGAGACCCGAGTACTTTTAAGGAGGCTATAAACAGTCCGGAAAAGGATAAGTGGGTAACTGCTATGGCGGAGGAGATGGAGTCATTGTACAAGAACAATACATGTGATTTGGTGGAGCTTCCTAAAGGGAAGCGTGCTATTGGTTGCAAGTGGGTTTTCAAGCGCAAGGAAGCAGTATCAGAAAAAGAGGGGGAAAAGTTCAAGGCTCGGTTGGTAGCAAAGGGGTACTCACAGCGAGAGGGGGTGGATTATAATGAGATTTTTTCGCCTGTTGTTGTTGTGAGACATACTTCCATTCGGATTGTGTTGGGTCTTGTAGCGCACTATGATTTGGTGTTGGAGCAGATGGATGTGAAAACTGCGTTTCTACATGGTGAGTTGGATGAGCAGATTTTCATGGAGCAACCACATGGGTTCACGGAGCCCGGGCAGGAGCGTTTGGTTTGTAGATTGAAGAAGTCACTTTATGGGCTGAAGCAGTATCCAAGGCAGTGGTATACGAGGTTTGACCCCTACATGGTACGTATTGGCTACAAGAGTTGTGAGTATGATTGCTACGTGTATGTGAAGAGCCTTGATGATGGTTCTTTTATTTTTCTGTTACTGTATGTAGATGATATGCTTATCGCGGGTAGAAGTAAGAACGAGGTCAATCAGTTGAAGGCCTTGTTGAGTACAGAATATGACATGAAGGATTTGGGGGAAGCCAAGAAGATTCTTGGGATGGAGATTCGCCGAGACAGGAAATCTAGGAGATTGTGGTTGTCTCAAGCCGGCTATGTGGAGAAGGTGTTGGAGAGGTTCAATATGCGGGATGCAAAACCTGTGAAGACACCATTAGCGAGTCATTTTAATTTATCTGCCTCAGATTCCCCAAGTTCGACCGAAGATATTCAGAGTATGTCAAAGGTTCCCTATGCAAGCGCAGTGGGATGTCTCATGTATGCTATGGTTTGCACGAGGCAAGATTTGGCGCAAGCTATTAGTGTGGTTAGCAAGTATATGGCGAATCCGGGTAAACAACATTGGGAAGCAGTCAAGTGGATTCTCAGATATTTGAAGGGCACTATGGATTATGGCATCATGTTTGGAGGTAAGAGTGAGGAGCTTTCATTCTGTGGGATATGTTGATTCATTATGCGGGTGACTTGGATCGGAGGAGGTCGACTACGGGTTATGCGTTTACTCTTGGTGGTGGACCCATATGTTGGAGATCTATGATTCGCCGATTATTGCATTGTCTACAACGGAAGCGGAGTACATGGCAGTGGTTGAAGCTGCAAAGGAAGCCTTATGGCTTCGGGGTTTGGTTAACGAGTTGGGTATTCAGCAAGGTGGAGTGAAGTTGCTTTGTGACAGTCAAAGCGCGATTTTCTTGGCAAAGAATCATATTTATCATCAACGGACGAAGCATATTGATGTTCGGTTTCATAAGATTCGGGAGTTGATTGATATGGGTGAAGTTGTGCTAGAGAAGGTTCGCACTACGGAGAATGCTGCTGACATGTTGACGAAGCCGGTTACCACTAACAAGTTCAAGCACTGTTTGGACTTGTTGCACATTTCTAGCTGTTAGAGATGGGGAGGTTCGATGTCTACACGGGGTGGTTCGGGTATTGGTTCCTTGTATCTTATGTTGGATTGGGTGAATGCTCGCCAAGGTGGAGATTGTTGGATGTTATGGCTCGATGTCCTAGCAAAGGGCCCCGTCGTGAGGCGGGCGCCCCGTGCTATCCGAGGCGGGAGCCTGGAAGGCCGAAGGTATAGCTGTGGCGTGGTACCTTGAGGCGGCTGCATGGAGTTTGTCGAGGCGAGCGCCTCGAGTCCAGTAGGTATGGCCGAGGCTTGTCAAGTCCGAGGCGGGCGCCTGGGGTTTTCTGGGGCGGGCGCCTGGCGTGACGGGGAGGGTTTTGGGCCTACGGGCTTCTATGTGTTTTTGGTCCTGTTTTGCCTAGGGTTTGTGTTATATTTATATTGTTGTAACCTATGTAAAACTGATGAGACATTGCACATAATACAAAGAGGCATAGTTCAAAACCCTAATTGATTTCCATCTCTTTTCTCTTTTGATTGCTTGTGTGTTCTTAGTTCTTGTCTATTTGCTTCCGCTGCATTGCACAACACCATGATACCTTCTTTTTTATGCCACACTAATTTCACTAAGCTTTTATCTCCAACCATATATGCAAAGCGGAATTAAATGAAAAAAAAAATATATAAATACAAGTATGGGCGCTTTCATTTGGATGGGTCGAAGGAAATAGCTAGATGTCACTTAAATATTGGAGAACTCGAGCAAGTAATGTGTACAAGTACAGATTGTGGATCTAAAGTCAAGTACATTAGTTACCTTGATTGTAGCATAAAATTCCAGCTTATTTTATTTGATTCATTCCAGTTTCCACGGTACTCCTCAGTAGTCAGGAGTAGCAGAAATTTGGGGATTCACTTTTCAAGATTGTACAGCTGGAAACTGTGTCTTCTGAGCTAGTAGTGCTAGACTACTCATATCCAAAGGCGGTGGCACCCTTGTACAAATGGGGTCAGCTACCCCCATTTAATTATCGTAAAAATAAAATAAAAATACTAGTGGTAATGTGGTATATTACTACTCGTAGGATATCCATGCTCCATTTGGACTCTATAGTTAGGAAGGATATTCCTATCACCTAAAATATGCTACAAATTGGTCAAGGTCTGCAAAGATAATTATTGACGGTTCTCCAAACCCTCAATTATGTAACTCAATGCGAGAAGCAGAATTGCATTGCCCAGAGGAATTAATTCTTACATACTTCCTTGACTCCTCGACGGACAGAAGCCATATTGAGTAGAAACTTTCAGGACTAAGTATGTCTCATGAGTTAAATGCCTCTGTTCCATCTCTAGTTATTCCTATTTCAAAATGACGGTGATTGTATTCCTACTTCCAATGAAAAGATGGTGGAATCGCCAGACGCAGATGTGAACCTCCAAGGGACACTTCTTGGAGGTCACACCAGCCACATTCCATTAAGATGCAGATATGATCTACAAATCCCAAACTTAATGGAATCTTTAAAATATACTTTTCATCAACCACTTATATAAAATTTACTAGACAAATGCACCTGGCCACAAGTATATCGTTCTAGTGCAAACAAACCGGCAAGAGGGTAGTATCTAGCGATTCTCAAGAACCCAAGGAGCCTTATTTTAAGATATGTTGTGAATAATAGAAAGAACGACATCAGAAGATACAAACATGACCTGTGATTTTGACCTTCAATGTGGAACATACCTTAAGATCTTGATTATGCATTTCCTCTATACAGTTTTCCTCGGATCCATAAGCTGAGTTCAAAATGTAGAGATTTGTTACATATAGATCTGGTATACAAATAAAATAGAGTAGGACAACCCTATATTCATTATTGGTCTAAAGTAGAACACAAAACCTGGCAAGAATGATGTGGTAAGGTGCATATGCAACGATTTTTTTGGATTATGTAGGACATTAATATCATATGTAACTTTTCAGCAAACTTCGGCAATGAATACCACCTCGTTTCCTAGCCTCAATCAACTGTAATGACATCGTGAGTTCCAAAATCGTAGAAGTATTCGTAAAATATTGTAGTGCATTCAGAAGGGGTAAGGGATTTGCTAAGCATCAGTATTACTATAAACAAGCTTCGCCCAAATTAAATAATAATAATAATAATAAAAAGAGATACCGTTCCAGGATGGATTAAAATGTATGCATATCTTTGTATGAGCTTCTTTCTTGGAAATGGCCAATGACCCAGAAAGAATATACAGGCCCATTATTTATGGCCTTTATGGTTCCATAATAAAGCTACCCTACTTGATGATACAAGTATTAAATTTTGAACCTCACAAAGTGGTTAAAATATGCAGTATTTCATTTGCAAACGACTCACACAGCACACATACGCGCATAGAGAGAGGGAGGGAGAAACTAAGACGGGAGTTGAGGCATTATCATGGTTTTCCAAAAAGGTAACAGCACGGGAGGGTCACCACACCATTACTCCTGTTGGTTTACCTTGAGGATCTCTCAACCTCCAATATTCATTATGCCCTATAGGGTAAGAGAAACTGAGACGGGTGAATTCACTTTCTATATTGAACAGCTTCTCAGTCATTTATTTAGATTTTTTCATACAATGACAGGGAAAAGGTAACTGCAGTTAAAGAATACATAATTAGCAAAAAATAAAATAAAAAAGTGCATTGAGATTAAACAGGAGAATAAACAAGCGACAGACATGTTGTCTTCAAAATACACAAAACAAAATTAATAAGAACAACACAATCGGCGGCGCAGCACAATCCCGCTTCAAAATCCCAAGTGACATCATATATTATACCCAAGTGAATGTTTTGTGGACGGACTTGCAAAGCACTAGCATTCATTTAAACCCCAAGGAACAGATGAAAGAAACATATTGCCGTCTAGGTTAAGAAGCTCATAAACCTAGCTAGTCAAATTTCAAATAACAAATAGGCCCAAGTATAGTTATATCCAATAGAAACCTTTAGGAAGATAGATACGGCTTCATGTCAGGCTTACTTTACATGATGCATTCCAATTCCCATAATACTCCTCAGGAATCACAGAAGTTCGGGGATTCGCTCTTTCAAGATTGTACGGCTGGAAACTCTGTCCTCTGAGCTTATAGTGCTAGACTATTCACATCTAGGGGTAGCGGCACCCTTATACCAATGACTCCTTATTGATTTTCTTAAAAAAAAAAAACAATATTGCATTTTGTACCAACTTAACTCAAGTATTGCAATAAATGAAAATCTGACCCTGTTTCTGTAAAGAAAAAATACACTATGATTAAAAGTTTCCACTTTAACTAGTGCATTTTGCCAAAATGATGTTGACCCCCATTCCGAAAAATCTGGCTCCGCCACTGCTCACATATTAGTCTCAATTAAGTTGAAAATAAACTAAAAAAGGAAAGATAAAGAGTGACATATAAAGGTTTATCACAACTATAAGACATTGATTTTAACTGCCTCACTTATAGAGGAGGTTACTCCAACTAGATAAGTACGGTGTTTACATTCCTTGACTCCTAGAAACATGAAACCTAGATATAATTAAGGGAAAATTTTACTTTGGTTACTTGTGTTTTGGTCACTTTTTTTTAATTTGGTTTCCGAAAGTGTAAGTGTGTCAATCTGATTCCCCATATTTACAATTTGTCGCAAATTGATGTAAAAACTGATGGGGTGTTAGTTTAATTTTAAGGGAAACGTCATGTGGTGTACATGATTTTACGTTTTAAGAGACATTTTGATCGTTTTATCCGCCACTCCAACCCCAAATCCACCCCCTCTCTTTCCAAACCCTAGCTCGCCCACCCTTAGTTTCATCTTCCTCCACAATTCGAGCTTGGATTTGTAAGTGGGTGTCTAAACCCTAACCTACCCACCCTTAGTTTCATCTTCCTCCACAATTAAGTTGAAAAATAAACTAAAAAGGGAAAAAGAAAGAGTGACATAAAAATGTTTATCACAACAATTGGACATTGATTTTAACCTCTTCACTTATTGAGGATGTTACTCTAACTAGATAAGTACGGTGTTCCTGTTCCTTTGACTCCTGGAAACATGAAACCTAGAAAGAAATAAACGAATGAAGTATGGTTGTAACTTATATAAAACTGAACCATGATGCCTTGTACCATAACCTAATTGGAACACATTCACCTCACAAAATCAAGGAGCCACCCATCGAAACCAATGTCATTCCACAGCCATTTAACATAACTCTAATAAGTTTCAAAGATAATGGTAAATTCCTAAATCCTTTTTTTCCTCTGGTTAGTTTCTTTGAAGTAAAAAGCCAGAATACTTCAGCCATTGTTACACATTCTAGTCATTAAAAACCCAAGGACCCTTATTTCAAGATATGTTGTGAACAATAGAAAGAACAACGTCAGCAGATATAAACAAGACCGTTGAAAGTTTTGCCCAGACAACTAACATGACCCATGAATTGACTTTCAATGTAGAACATACCAGAAGGTCTTGATTATGCATTTCCTCTATAAGCAGAGTTCAAGTTGTAGAGATCAGAAGGCATATATCCTGTAGTTACATATAGATCTGGTAAGGGACATTAACATCTTATGTGAATTTTCAGCAACCATAATATGGATCTTAAAAGAAGCTTATTTCGAGGTACAAAAATAAATGAAAATAATACCGAGGATTGTAACTAAGTGAAAGTGGTGCAAAACCAATAATCACTGTCCATGTGCTATGCACGAAGCATATAATCACAGTAACAAAACAACTAATCACTGTCCATGTATTGTGCACGAAGAAAAGAGTACAACATAAAGGCTCAAACTGAAAACTATGATCTGAATGGTACGTATTGAGTAAATCATAGAATATTATATGCCCAATATAAACAAAAGTTTTTCTATTACAAAACCTGCCAAACAAACTAAGTAATCAATCTGCAAACAATGAAACTAGGAAGTTGATCTTTTAAAATAGGTTATCCCAGCTGCTATCAAAGGATGGGATTTCAGTCTCAAACATCATGAGAATATCGTGTAAATCATCTTGAGGAGCAAGCGGTGGGGTACCAAAGGGTTGAACACAATCAGGGTATTCATTGTAGATGAGTTGGGATTCACTAGTGGTGGCGAATGGGAGAGCACCGTTGTGGGTGGCACTAGGAGTGGAAGGAACCAATTCTACAAAGCTGAAAGAACATCAACAGTTTCATAGTCCAACAGCATGCCAATTTCAAAAAAATCATCTTGGTCATCTTGAGGGGCAGGGGATGGAGTACCAAAGGGTTGAACATAGGTTGGTGTTTCAACTTGAGATGAACGAGAGGAATTAGTGAACACTATAGAAGAAGAAGTAGAGGGGTTTTCAACAGCAGAAGAAATTGGATTTGCAGCAGCCACAACAACTTCAGATTGGGACTTGTAGACTCTTTTACCATTTTTCCACCGACCTTTATTGACAATATGACAAAGAACATAATCTTTCAAATGATCATATTGCAACGAAGTGCCTTTGAGTAGGGTATACTCAGTCATGAGAAATTGGTGGTCGGAATTGGAACCCTTTTCACGATAACTAAACTTTTGAGCCATGCCAACAACTTGGGTTCCATGATCATTAGTAGTCACTTTCACTTCACTGGTCTGATCACCATGCCAAGTTCCCTTGCCCACTTTGCGATTTGCATTGACATTACCAATTCTTCCCTTCTTATGCAATTTGGTGAACAGGTAGAGTTCACCCCTTTTCTGGACAGAGGAAAAGATATCAGGGAGTTGTTTGACATTGTAGGGGTCGAGGTCAAGGAAGATGCCATCACAAGGCAAGGGGTTACAGGTGACCTTGCAAGTCAGATTGTAAATACACTCATAGGGTGTAGGGCAAAATCGAAAACCCAATGGCAGTTGTGGGAATTCCATAATCAATCGATCAAGAAATTTCTTGACTTGTGAGTTAGTGAGTGAGTGTTGAAATCAATTGAATGAAAAACACAGAGTAAGGCAAAAAAGTAGATGGAAACTGGGAAGATCAAGAGAGATTACAGAGAGTAGAGTGGGAATAATCTCAAAACATATACAGTATCTATATATATATACAAAGAAAGATTTTTTACCGTTGAGAGGAGGGTTCGCTTAAAACTAACGCGTCTTGGGATCCGACCGTTTGATATGGCGGTGATATGTTCAAAATTGCCGCTTGAATTTTGTTACCGTTGTGAATTCCTTCGTCTTCTTCTCTTCATCTTCTTCGTATAAACCCTTTTGGCCGACCTCTGAACCCTTTCTTATAGTCTCTCTCTATTTCCATTTTCCTTAATTTTAACCCTTCCCGTTTGGCATAATTCCACAATCGCCCATTACAGAAGATAGTACTAAATTATCTTAATTTAAATTATTTGAATGCTTGTCATTTAGTCTTATTCTTATTCTTCTTCTTCTTTTTTTTTTTTTTTTTTTTTTTTTACAATTTGCAAGAGTTTATCAACAGAATTATATAGGTCAATCGACCTTTTAAACCCTCGTATTTTGCTTAAGCTTCTATTTTAACCATCGTTATTTATTTTTTAGCAGTTTTAAGTATTGTATTTTAGATACGCACTCGTTTTCCCCCAAAAGCCTAAAATACGATGACTAAAATTGCTAAAAAAAATGCCTTAATTTTCACTACTTTGGGGATTAATGAATGCGTATTAAATTAGAATTGCTAAATGAGTAAGTTTTGGGAGAAATCAGTTTCTCCATAAATTATAAAAAGTCCAATTTTTTTCAACTTGCAAATATTTGACGAATATAAGAACAGTTTAAAAAAACAGGACTTTTTATAACTTAGGGAGAAACTAGTTTCCCCCAAAATATTGCTAAAAAAAATGCCTTAATTTTCACTACTTTGGGGATTAATGAATGCGTATTAAATTAGAATTGCTAAAAATTAACAATGATGGTTAAAACCGAAGTTTAATCAAAATACGAGGGCTCAAAATGTTGATAGGCCAATTTTATATTGACATTCTTTTGTCACTAACTATAGGCAACCCCCAAATTTTGAACACTGTAATAATGGCCAATTTCTAATGTCCCGTTGTTTTTTTTAAACCATTGAACTTTTCTTTTTTCAGTATCACCACTCCGTCCGTTAAATCATTAAGAATCTAGCGAAAATTAGTCACGTGCCGTAGGCGACTAACTTACGTTAAATTTTTTTATTGCTTAACTTATTCATCTGTGTCTTGTTACCAAGATTAGGTGAGATATTTGAATCTCAAGAGCATATAAATTGTCATGGGTTTTCACCCCAAGCTTCACATGAATAATAACATGGATGCGAGAACCCTGTTTTGGAAAAAAGGATGAATATTAAAAAATAAATTTAACAGAGATATGAAGAAGTATACTTTAAGTTGAGGCGTCATGAACCACGAATTCCAAACCGTAAACAATACCTTCACGATTGCGCAAGTAATACTTGCGCATCACTCGAAGAGTAATAGCCCATGTACTCCTAGAAGGATTAAGGTCTCGGATAATAGAACCCAAAGGAGTCATTATGTTGTATGAGCAAGAAAAAGTTGAGAAGAAGTGTGGCATTAAGAGAAAATAAAGACATATTTAGAGGACATTCTTGGGAGTCATATTCCGATCCCAAGAAAAAAGGTTGCTTTCATTTCGGTTTTCAAAGAGACATTTTGAAATCATTTTTTCTCCTGGAAATAACTGACCATATATACGACAGAAAAAAGGGGATACTATGTTTCAGTTAGACACGTTTTCCAAAAGATAAGTAAAGACATTTTTTTTTTTACATTTGGCAGCCTATAACTGATAAGCTCATTGTTTATATTAGTTATTTATAAATATTTAAACGCATTTACATTTCTATACAATTTAAATTTGTTGTTATTACATAAGAAAAAGAAACATGATATTTGAGAACTTAACTATACATATACACCCACATCACAAATATACACCAACGGTTTACTATTATTTTCAAGTACAGGATAAGGAGACACGAAAAAGACTGTTAGTCGAATCTATGCTAGTTTAAAAGAGCGTAGAATTATCGCAAGTTAAAAAATAAGTACATTTGCATCTTTAAAAAAAATCAAAATAAAAAAATAAAAGAAAGCTCCATTTTATTATCGTTTTCTACAAATGTTAACGTTCACTTCTCTTTCAAATTAAATTTTGATTTGTAATAAATTTCCTTAATGAGGTAACAATTTAAATATAGCAGATTTTTTTTTAATTATTTACTCGACTGAATAAGAAATACAAATGACATTTTTAAATATACATATAATATGTAAATTTTTACACAAAAATCAAAGAGTCACTATCATCCAAAGCTAGAAAAGACAAAATAGGGAAAAAAAATTGAACACACATGCGCTGCGGCTTCATAATTCTTACAGATGTCAATCAAATATTGTTGTTTTTTCTATGATAGGTTACATGGAAAACCGAAAAAGACGAAATATGGAGATACTACGTGGCACTAACTCTAAGCACAAGGAACTTACATTACGTCATCGTTTTACGCTCTGTCCCATTTCATACGAAACGCCATACACGTTTAATCATATGTTGTTAGCAGTGTTAAGATTTTTTTTTATGATTGCAGTCAAAACGGTGTAGTTTACAGTTTTCATAAATAATGAAGTATGATAGTGACATTTTTATCGCCATTTTTGAAAAGGCTTGTGCTTTTATATAGTATAGATATACTTCATCCGTCCCAATCACAATATAATATGACATGCATATAATCAATTTAATATAATCACAATGACATGCATATAATCTATTTTATTACGATTTTTAACGGTTGGATAGATTGAGTAAAGTGGACACAGTTTTTAAAATTAAGTATCATTACACGAAAGATATGTATAACTTAATTGATTTTTTAACGAAGTCAAAAGAACTCTGTTTTGATCGAAAGTTGTCACCACACATACCTGCTGTTTTGCTAAATTTTAGATGTTATGCCCTAAACTGATACTAATTCGTGGAGTCATATTTTGTAATTTAGCTTATTTTAATAAACTTCTTCTGTCCCAAACAAAAAGTTATACATAAATTATGTACGCTTACTAAAAAAGCAATAAATATTTTTTACAATGAGTTAAAAACATAATTCTACAAAGTGTAACACTGTGTAATGCAAGTAGGTAAAATTTACTCAATTTGTTTCAAAATAAATGATTATTTTAAATTTTAGGATTATTTTGAAAAAAAAAATTGATTTTTGATATAAAAAACATAAATATTCTTGTTTTTCAATTTCTCACTCTTAATTTTGCAAAATATAATAAGTTATGAAAAATAACTGAAAAAACATTTACAAACACTTTATTTTAAGAAAAAGACTCAAAATATTGTTCATTTTGGGACAATTAAAAGTCATTCAATTTAGAAAAGACGGAGCAGATTAATTAAATGTTGATTTTTTTTTTTATTACACGAGCATTATAAGAATAAAGCTATCAAAAATTGTAGGAAATCAATTTAGGTTTTCCCAAAACTTGTTTTTCTTATTGATTGACTTTGAATATATAGGTTACACTAAATAAAGGAGAAACTAAGAAGAAATCTCCCAGAGAACTGTTCACAATCAAATTCTAAAATAAATAAAACAGAAATAGGAAACTTGGATTTACGGTGCTGGGCGGTCGCCCAGTTGTACAGAGGCTTATACGGTTTTGAGATTTGGAGCTGGGCGGTCGCCCACTCTGTTTGGGCGGTCGCCCACTTGTACAGTTGATTCAGCGCCTTTGAGAGTTGAGGCTGGGCGGTCGCCCACTTCGTCCGGGCGGTCGCCCACTTGCACAGCGCCATCTTCACACCCTCCGTCAAGTTGAGCATGGGGATTAAGAATGCCCAACTTGCTAACGAGCAAATCAAATTGTTGCTTCCCAAGTTCTTTAGTAAAAATGTCCGCAAGCTGCGTTTTAGTAGAAACATAGGAAGGAGAGATAAGACCATCCGAAATAGCATCACGAACAAATGGCAATCTATTTGGATGTGCTTTGTTCGTTCATGAAAGACGTTCTTAGCGATGTCTAGAGCCGGTTGGCTATCGCAAAAGATATTAATTGCCTTGGGATGATGAACACCAAGACTCAGTAGTAATCCTTTCAACCATTTCAATGCACAAGTAAGGGCCGCCATAGAACGGTATTCGGACTCGGCAGACAAACGAGACACAGTGGTTTGTTTCTTCGTCTTCCAAGATATAGGGGAATGACCAAGAAACACAAGTCATCCAGAAAGAGAGCGTCGAGTAATAGGGCAAGCGGCCCAATCCGAATCACACCATCCTTGTAGCGTGAGCTCACTATCAGCACGAAGAAGAATACCTGACCAGGTGTGCTTTTGAGATAATGAACAACCCATAATGCCATATCCCAATGATCCTTGCGAGGTTCCTTCATAAATTGTGATAGAATATGAACCGAATATGCTAAATCTGGACAGGTGACTGCTAAGTAAATGAGATGACCAACCAATCATCTATAACGTTCTGGGTCATCCAGAAGATCACCAGTGGCAAGACCAAGTTTATGATTCGGTTCAATAGGAAAGACGGATGGCTTTGCACCCAATAGCCCAACCTCGGATATGATGTCTAAGGTATACTTGCGTTGGCACAGAAATAGACCAGAGGGACTACGAGCAACTTCAATGCCTAAGAAATACTTCAAGGAGCCAAGATCCTTCATCTTGAAACATTCACTCAGGTACTTTTTAAAGGACTGTAAAGCAGCGGAATTGTTCCCAGCAATAATGAGATCGTCAACATACACAAGTATATTCATATGAATTGTACCCTTCGTGAATGTGAACAGGGAATAATCAGAATAAGACTGCAAGAATCCATAGTGCTTCAAGGAAGCCACCAGTTTAGTGAACCAACAACGTGGGGCCTGTTTCAGGCCATAAAGAGATTTACGAAGACGACAAACCATATTAGGCTGATTGGAATGAAAGCCCGGAGAAGGTTTCATGTAGAGCTCTTCCTGAAGATCACCATGCAGGAAAGCGTTATGCACATCCATTTGATGCAGTTCCCAATTCTTTGAGGCAGCAATGGCAAGAAAGGCTCGGACGGTGACCATTTTGGCCACAGGAGCAAAAGTTTCCGTGTAATCAATCCCTTCTTTCTGATGATTGCCAAGAACCACCAAACGAGATTTAAGCCATTCAACAGTAGCATCAGACTTATACTTAATCCGATAAACCCACTGGCTACCAAGAGCACGCTTAACAGGAGGTAGAGGAACCATAGTCCATGTGCCATTATCTTTCAAGGCACGAATTTCAGCCTGCATAAATTCCTTCCACCCATCCTGTGACATTGCCTCACGTAAAGTCCTAGGCTCTTTAGCCAAGGTAATAGCTGGAAGGAAGTTATGATATTTCACAGAAAAACTGTCACAATTTATATAGTGAGCTATAGGATAAGGAATACCTGAGGAGCCGACTGGAGTAGAGTGCTCGGGGGATGGACTTGCAGGAGTGACAGTAGCAGCAATGTAGTCCCGAAGAAGAACGGAGGAACTTTCGTACGCATGCCCCTCCCTAAAGCATCTTGCTCAGATGGGGAGGATTCTGTCGTAGAAGAAGATGGGACCTACGTAGAGGCAATATCCGCAGATACTGCAGTAGTAGGTTCAGGTACGTCCACAGGGGCCACTGTCAAAGGTTCAGAGACAATATCTTCCATATCCGGATAATCAATAAAGGCAAAATCAGCCTCTTGGTTAATAATCTCCACTGAACTGGGGTATGAGGCACTTTCGATAAATCACTGTAAGGAAAGATGGTCTCAAAAAACTTCACATCCCGGGAGACAAAAAATTTATTTGTCTCTAGATTGAACAACTTTCACCCCTTTTTACCTAGAGGATAGCCCACAAATATACATTTTCGGCTACGACTGGCAAACTTATCTCCCTTGGCCTTCTGATTATGGGCATAACACAAGGAACCAAAAACACTGAGAGAGTCAAAGAAAGGCAATTTTCCGAACAAAACCCCATAGGGAGTCTTATTACCTAAGAGGGGAGTGGGAGTCCGGTTAATCAAATGAGCAGCAGTAAGAACTGCTTCACCCCAAAAGAAAATAGGTAAATGAGCCTGAAATCTAAGCGTTCTAGCAACATTCAGAATATGACGATGCTTCCGCTCGACTCGACCATTTTGTTGAGGGGTACCAACACAAGATGTTTGGAAAAGTATGCCAGAGGAAAAGAAATAATCAAGCATGCAATTAAATTCGGTACCATTATCTGATTGGACAACATTGATTTTCTGAGAAAACTGAAGTTCTACCATTGCAATGAAAGCCATAAACATACGAAAAACTTCTGTTTTATCAACTAACAAATAAACCCAAACAGATCGGGAAAAATCATCCACCAAAGTTAAAAAATACCGTGTACCACAAGAAGAAGAATAAGTGTATGCACCCCACAAATCACAATGAACCTTCTAAAAAATTCTAGTGAACTTATGGTCACTAACAGGAAAACTATCTCTAGATTGTTTAGCCTAAAAACAAATATCACAAGGTTTATGTAAACTGCCTGAAGTACGACTAACTTAGGGAAGAAGCTTTACTACATTATCGGAACAGTGCCCCAAGCGATTATGCCACAGCTCCAACACAAAAGGCGATCCGGTAACAGAGACATTATATGCCGAAGATGTGCTGCGAAAGTAGTAGAGTCCATCCCGCCTAACACCCATTCCAATCAGGTTCCTTAACAGGTCCTTTATAGCACACATAGAGGAGTTAAATTGGACAGTGCATTGAATATCGTCAGATAGTTGAGAAAATGAAATTAAGTTGCAGCTTAAGTTTGGAATAAAAAGAACATGAGAGAGGGTAATGGTGGCCGTCAGACAAACGAATCCCTCTGTATGAGCCAAAATAGACGACCCATTAGGCAAACCGACAGGACAAGCCGGTATGGTCCGATAATTAAGAAGACATGAGGCGTTTCCGGTTACATGATTTGAAGTACCTTTATCAATTATCCATGAAGTCGAATCAAACTTACCATGGAGACGATCATTTGAGATTTGAAAATTACTGACAAGGCTTGCCAAAGCCTGCCATTGCTCAGTTGTGAATGATGAAGAAGAAGAAGCCACAGAAGGAGATCCTACAGTGGCTGCACCAACAGTAACAGGGCCACGATCCGGTATTGTTGTAGTTCCGGTGCTGTTGCGAGAAGAACCCCTACCTCGGCCATATTGCGGACGACTACCACCGCGTGCATTGGATTTGTTGCGTTGCTCAAGCCACCAATCCGATATCCATATAATTCAAAAAATGTGGTATTATCATGACCTGTCTTCTTACAATGAGTACATGTGAGATGCGATTTATCAGGATTGTCGCGACCACGAGCTCCACCGGTACGAATAGCAAAACTAACCACATCTTCAAGAACAGATTTGGCAAGACGAACTCGTTCATCTTGAGCCACCAATTTATATGCCCTGTCAAGGCTAGGAAGAGGATCCATAGATAAAACATTGGTGCGAGTATTGGCATGATACTCGAAATTCAAACACCCATAAGAAATTGATGAAGCTTGCCTATCTCTCTGTGATCCGCATGTTGTTGAGCAGCCGTGCAGTTGTTACAACAAGTGAAATTAATCAAAGGTTCATGGCTATGGAGTTCTTCCCATAACCTAGTTAATTTGCCAAAGTATGTGGCTACCGACATGCCCTTAGTTTGCTCACAACGAGCAATCGATGCCTTTAATTGTTGAATACGTGGACCATCAACCACAGCATACCAATTTTTGAGAGAGTCCCATAAACGTCTAGCATCTCTAAATTTAGAGAGAGAGCTTTTAACATTGGATTCAATAGTATTCATGATCCAAGAAATCAACATGGCATGAATAGTATTCCAATCAGAGAGGTGCAGGGAAGAACAGGTTCAGTAATCGTACCATCTAGAAAACCAAATTTTCGGCGAGCTTCAAGAGTTGTTTGCATATCGCTGGCCCAATCATCGTAATTTTCACCATTGAAACGAGTAGGAGTAATAAAATCTCCTGGCCTATCCTGAGGACCAAGGTAAAAAGGAGAATTATATTCGATTTTAGGGGGATTATTGACGATAGCATCGTTCCCCGCCATAGATTTAGTCTTGTGTATGATGCCGCTCTGATACCATGTAGGAAATCAATTTAGGTTTTTCCCAAAAATTGTTTTTCTTATTGATCGACTTTGAATATATAGGTTACACTGAATAAAGGAGAAACCAAGAAGAAATCTCCCAGAGATATGTTCACAATCAAATTCTAAAATAAATAAAACAGAAATAGGAAACTTGGCACGCCAGATTTACGTACGGTGCTGGGCGGTCGCCCACTGGGCCAGGGCGGTCGCCCAGTTGTACAGAGGTTTCTACGGTTTTGAGATTTGGAGTTGGGCGGTCGTCCACTTGTACAGTTGATTCAGCGCCTTTGAGAGTTGAGGCTGGGCGGTCGCCCACTTCGTCCGGGCGGTCGCCCACTTGCACAGCGCCATCTTCACAAAAATACTATTCATTAATTATCATTTTGTTAATAGGATTCTTATTCTAAGGCATTAAAAAGATTTAACATGGAAAGGGAAAGAAATATCAAGCATAGTTTCAAAACATGACTCTAGTTCAAATCCAACACGGTTCTTATACCAATGTAAGATTAGATGGAAGAACAATTTACTTGCTCAATCGTTGTGCGAAAGACTTGAGCGATGTCGTGGATTTGATCACAAAATAAGAACATGGTAAAACACTTCGCCACGTAGGTCAGGAAAAAGATCACAATTGGAAATCACCTAATGATTCACAGCACTTGTTTGTTAATTTTATTATCAGTAGTGGAGAAAAGAGAATGAAAAATGGAAGGAGAGCAGTTTTATCAGTGCTATATCACAATAACGTGCTCTTTACAAAACTCATCGACCAATCCTTTTGTAGCCGAAAACCGTTTGTAACTTTCCCGTAACTCACAACGTCGATTTTCTTTTACCGGTTTTGTTTTCTAATCAAAAACAAACGGGCTCACGTTTTGTTCTGGCTCAGGTTTGGTTTGGGCTCGGGCCATCTTGGGCAGACCGTTTTAATTCAAAATTTATTATTGTACCATAGAAATACTATCAATAACATTTCTTAGAATTGTATAGAAATATATATATTATAATATTATGATCAAAAAATCAAAGTGTGTGTGACAAAATTTCCGAAAAGCAAAAGGGAAAAGGAAGTACGATTGATGGAAGTGAAATCAGGCCTAACTTATTTCCACATTTAAGTTTAAAAGCCACAAGATCTAAAAAAAGTAGATAGAGAAAATGATGTCGAATGAAGCCTTGCGATTGATACCGAACGGAATGAACCAGAAACAATGGGTTACAAACCCTAGATAAAGAATGCCTCATCTTTTTCTTTATTCTCTATTAATTCAATAATCAAAAACTCTGCTTTTCGGAATTACAATTAGGCATAATTATATAGTGACCCTAGGACTTGAAAAACAAGCCAAAAACTTCCCAAAATAACCCTAGTCTATATAGTAACCTAATCAATCAATAAAACATTAAAATAAAACCCTAATCTACTTCTAATCATAAAAATATTACCTATATAAAATAAATTCCGAAAATAATAAAATAATAACAAATAAAAATAGTTAAAATCAAATCCTAACTTAGCTCCAGATTTTGATCTCTTTGGCCCTGCATCATCCTCCCCTCCTTTGAAAAGACTCGACCACGAGTCAATATCCGCAGCAAGAAATTTACCCTTGTACCGTCGACGCACTGTATACTTACGATTGCTTTTCACTAAATCCATCCAATCCGCCCAAAAATATGTAACACAATCTTCAAATAACAATTTCTTGACAGTCCGATGACAAATCTGACCGGAGAACAACCACAGTGTCCCTGAGGTCCACATCGAGCGTGTAGCGAGTGGGCATGATGTGGTTGTAGTTGACGAGCTTGATAAACGCTTTCACGCGAGATTTTTTGGCGGTCTTCTTAGCTGAGTCCTTGCGGATAACCTTCTTCGGGTACTTGGATATTCCGGCAACGAGACAGTGGCCATAGGGACGGTCACGAGTGCCGTCATCGAAAGATCTGATGATGACGGCCTTCCTTCCACGAACATCTCTTCCGCCGCGAACACGACGCCCTCGTTCGGCCATCAATATCCGTCCAGGAATCTGATACTAAATGATGTCGAATGAAGCCTTGAGATTGATACCGAACGGAATGAACCAGAAACAATGGGTTACAAACCCTAGATAAAGAAAGCCTCATCTTTTTCTTTATTCTCTATTAATTCAATAATCAAAAACTCTGCTTTTCGAAATAACAATTGGGCCTAATTATATAGTGACCCTAGGACTTGAAAAACAAGTCAAAAACTTTCCAAAATAACCCTAGTCTATATAGTAACCTAATCAATCAATAAAACATTAAAATAAAGCCCTAATCTACTTCTAATCATAAAAATATTACCTATATAAAATAAATTCCGAAAATAATAAAATAATAACAAATAAAAATAGTTAAAATCAAATCCTAACTTAGCTCCAGATTTTGATCTCTTTGGCCTTGCATCAGAAAATAGTGAAAAGGGGTAGACTTATGGTAACACAATTTGACTCTATTTGTGTCAAGCTTATTGAAATATGATATTTTTTAAAAAAAAAAAATTTGTTTTCTTCAAAATTTAGGAGTTGGTCTTATAAAAAACGCGTTTTTTCTGGCACTTAGAAAAAACGTGTTTTGTGTTTCCCCGTTTGTGCCAGTTCCAGTTTAACAAAGTGCCAGTGTGACAAAGTGCCAGTGCATGTGTAACAAAGTGCCAGTAAAAAAGTGCCGCATGCTTAACAAAATGCCAGTGTAAACTGGCACTGGCACTTTATTAAACTAACACTGGCGCTTTTTACACGGGCACTTTTATATACATGAACTGGCACTCTTCACACTGGCACTCTGTTACACTAACACTGGCACTTTGTTACACTAACATTTTTGCTGGCTCTCAAAAACACAAGCACTGGCACTCAAAAACACATGCACTGGCACTCAAAAACACATACACTGGCACTCAAAAACACTGCTAATAATTTTTGTTGGCTCTCAAAAACACAAGCACTGGCACTCATAAACACATGAACTGGCACTCCAAAACACATGAACTGACACTCCAAAACACATGCACTGGCATCTAATTATCCAAATTCCCCGCACACCATTATTTCAATTTACCAAATCAAACAACCACCACCAATTTAGATCCACACACCCAAGATTACTTTTATATTGATCCGGTGCCAGAGACGGAGACCCATTATGTAATTAAAGAATCTGACGGAGACCCATTATGCAATTAAAGAATCTTGGACCGATTCGAGCAGTGATAGGTCTGATGATCGGAATTGGGTATGGAAGTAATTAGGGAAATTGGAGTTGAGAGTGAGAATTCGGTTAAGTTCTGGTCTGATTCAGGTGGTCGGATGGAGGTTAGTGGAGGCATTGTGGAGGAAAGGGAAGGTGGTCTGATTTGAAGGAAGAGAAGTTACCGGTGGATTGCGTCGAGAGAGAGAGAGAGTCTGAGAGAGAGACGAAGTGTTATAAAAACACGTTTTTTTAAGCTTAAAAAAACGCGTTTTTTACAAGTTTTTGACAAAATTTAGAAACAATTTTCGTTATCCCACCCACAGTCAAATATTTTGATTCACCACTAATAATAACAAAATAAATCAGGTATTCAAGTCTATTTACAACTGAGGAGTTAAATTTGCTAGCCTCAAGAAATCCATTGTCCTTCAGAAAAACCTTTATAACCACACCACTACTAGAAAACACATTATTTACGGCGGGTGAGAGCTGCTGTAAATAGACTAAATACCGTCGTATAAAATATACTCCCTCCGTCCTAATAGTAGCTTCCCATTTTGCCATTTTGGGTGTCCCGTTAATAGCTTTCACTTTCCTTTTTTGGCAAAGGAATCTTTACTATTCTCTCCACTCATTCTCTCTCCTACATTATTTTAATACTCACAACACTATTATAATTTACTATTCCCTCCACTCATTCTCTCTCCTATTTTCAAATTACACTCACAATATTTTTACTTCCCTTTCATTTTCTTAATTTGCGTGCTACCCAAAAATTGGGCAGCTACTATTGGGACGGAGGGAGTATAGTATTTATGGCAGTGTAATGGAGCCAACATATATACGCTATCATAAACGACGGTGACAATAATATTAGTATTTACGACGGTCGTCAGGCAAATAATATAATGTATATGACTTGTCGTATATAATCTTCATTACATACCGCGATTTCAGCCCACTTATAAGAATTAATTCGAATCTCCCCTTACCACACAATTACGACAATTTATCTTCAGCTGTATAAGATATTATATATGGCAGCTATTTTTCTGCCGTATATACCATCTTTTATATTCCAAATAAATAATAATTAATTAATTAAACTAAACCTCAAAATCAAAATTCAAAACACACGTTGCAATAAAATTGCTATTATAGATCAAAAGACAACAATTTAATTCAGAAAAAGCCAACCCAATTTGGTACTGTGTGCCAAGATCATAAACCAGCAAATTCCAAACAAACTTTGCAAAACAAATCCAAAGTTACATAAATCTATAACACATCCATGCTTAGTTCATCCACTTAATATCTGAACAAAAAATGTCTTCCAAGACCCAGTAACTCTATGATAAACAAAATAATGCTCCGATATTGATAGTGCTTAACTTGGTTGCTCAACATCTACGATCCATCTCCTTCATATAACTTTCAAGAGAAAAAACGCGAACAATTAAGCAAAAGCTCTAAATTGTTATAGCTTCAACAAGGATATAATAGCAAAATAGAATTATCATAAATGATGTCAGAATTCAAGTGACAAAAAATACTAAATGACCTAAACCAGATAAATACTAGATACAAAATTAATAGAGATATTCACTGATATACATATACCTTAAGTTAGTGCATCAATTTAAGAAAGTAAAAAGTATTCTCACATACCACTAATCATTTGAATCATGTTCTTCCATTGGTTGAAGCACGAAACCAATTTTTCCTTCACGTTTTTTCACAAGATTACGCTGAAAAGCTTCGAATGTCTTTTTTTGGGCATCTAATTTAGCATGCATGGATATTCTTTGCGATTCCATCTTCTCCTCAAGCTCAGCACGGACTGCAGCAACTGATTCTCCTGTTGAGGCTTCCTCAACAACAACAAAAAAGAATCCCAACAGGAAATCTCTTAGAACTCAGCAATAAAAAGTTACCATTCCAGGATGGGTTAAAATGTACGCATATCCTTGCATGAGCTTCTCTCTTGGAAATGGCCAATGATCCTGAAACAATACACAGATTTAGCAGCCCATCATTTATAACCTGTGTGGTTCTGTAATAAAGCTACCCTACTAGATGATACTAGTGTTACTAAATTTAGAATTAACCTCACAAAAAGTGGTTTAAATATGCAAGATTTCTTTTGTAAACAACTTAATCCAGCACACACACACATGGAGAGAGAGAGAGAGAGACAGAGAGAGAGAGTATCATGGTTTTCCAAAAATGTAACAGCATGAGAGGGCCACTACCCTATTACTCCTGTTGGTTTTCCCTGAGGGTCTATCAACCTCCGGCATTGATTATGCAGTTCTTTCATTTGGAGAGTTCGTGCAAGTAAACTGTATAATTATAGACTATGGATCTAAGGTTAAGTACATTAGTTACCTTGATTGTAGCATAAATATCAACTCTCATAAGCCAGACTATCCCAATATTCTCCAATGGCAAATGCAGGATTTGAGGCTTCTATATATTCTTTCACATATCCACCTGAAAAGCCTCGGTAAAGTTCTATATATACCTGAAAACCCTCTGTGAACAACAAAAAGGAAGAATCAATCTTCTGAAGAGTATCGATTAGAAATCTTGGAGTGCTAGACTACTCACATCCAGGGATGGTGCACCCTTATACCAAAGGGGTCAGCTACTCCCATTTAATTCTTACAAAAAAAAATCTAGTCCAATCAGTGCCAAATATTTCTGAACCAAGAGGTTTTAGAGCAATAAATGAAAACCTGACCATGTTTTTGTAAAAGAAAAAATACACCAAGATTAAATTTTCCCACTTTAACTAGTGCACACTGCTCATATACTTATCTCAATTAAGATGAAAATAAACTAAAAAGGGAAAGATAAAGATTGACATTAAAAGGTTTATCACAACTATTTGACATTTATTTTAACTGCCTCACTTATAAATTTATAATAGAGGTTACTCAGGCTAGATAAGTATGGTGTTCCTGTTCCTTGGATCTGAAAACATGAATCTAGAGAAAATTAAACGAATGAAGTATGCTTGCAACTGATATAAAATGATTCATGATGCTGTTGGAGTATTTTAAAAAAATATACAATAAAGTGGTTTTAAGACAGAAATCTGGTGGAGTATTTTTTCAAAAACAAAGGTTTAAGACAGAAATCTGGTTGGTGACTGTTGGAAAAACAGTTGCAGGCAGTTTGATTTGAATGTAACTACTTCGATTCTGGAGATTGTACTTGGTCAAATACAATCTCCAGTTAACTCAAAAGGCTTGATTACATACTCAAGGTACAAGGGCGTTATCAGGAGTGCAAACTGCAAACGCCATACTGTGAAAAACAGGGCTCTATTGTATCCTAAAGGCTAATTCGCAGCAACCTTGTGCACCGGATAGAGGGTGAATTTTGTCTTAAGGAAAGTGTATTTATTACGTGCCTTTGGAGCAAGTGTGGTTCAATTTTTCAGCAAGCATTTCAGCAAATAAATACACTGATTGCAACAAATTTACATACCAGATTTGCAGCAGGTGGCAGCAACCTTAAATTCAGAAGGCATCAAGACAGTTTTGAGTAGTTTTAGAGCAGCGATTTTGTGAAGTTTCAGTGCGGAAATTTCTGTGCAGCTTCAGTGCAAACAGCAAGTTCGGAACAGAAATTTGCAGGCATTCTTCAGCAGCAAAATTACATCGGCAGTGCAGCAAACTCGCAGATTAATTTAAAGGAGTTTCTTGATCAGGGGTTTGAGTTTGCAGACTGCAAGGGAATTTCACGTTCAAGTGTCAACAGATGCCTTGACATAACCTAATAAGAACACTTTCACCTCACAAAATCCAGGTGCCACCCGTTGAAACCAATGTCATTCCGCAGCCAGTTTAACCACTTTTTAACATCTCTTCTTACAAAGTCCTGAGAATGATCAACATTTTGTGCTGCATGAAAGATGTCGCCTGCAATTCATAGTAGTAAATAAGCAAGAGAAATTTTGCATTAGAACCAACAATTTACTGTGTTAGTAGGACCAAGTAACGTTTCTTGAGGAATAATCAAAAAGGTTTTATGGCTTTTATAGGTAAAAAAAAATTAAAAAGAAATAGTTGTATTTTGAAAAGCAGTAAACCAAGAGTAGGAAGGGAGACTATTGAACGGGTGATTTTCACAAGTGTAGTGTATGTGGATAAAAGCTGAATTCTTGTGCATTAACAGCTATACGAGGAATCAATATATCAGATATTCATGTGGAAAACATGTCATAGGTTAACATATTTAGAAAAAAAATACACATGAAACATTACCACTTAATAAACACAGAAAAGCAATAAGAAAATGAACTTCTTGATTCCATTACATTTCAGGGGAAAGTGCACCTACAAGTCAGCGGCCTAATAATAAAATGGAGTTAGAAACCCGTCTCCGTATATATGATCTTCTGGAATGGTGTAAATGCATACAGGTGACCTAATCTACATGTAAGAAGATACAATATTATACCACTCGAAGGATTCCACGGCCCAGGAAATTTGGACCATCACAAACAATTGCTTCAGGTCCCCATGCAAGCTTCCCACCAAAAATGATTACAAACAATTGCTTCAGGTTCCCAAGCAAGCTTCACTCCATTTAGACTATAGTTAAGAAGGATGTCAAATTTCCAAATAGACATGATCATACATCATTCATCATTATTTATGACAACTCTTGAGTTAGTATAGTACCGTAAATATGATTAGATTGTTAAATAGTTTTTGTCAAACATATTTTGGTCCAAAAACCCATGTGTTGGATGTTATGGCTCGATGTCTTGGCAAAGGGCCCGGCGCCCTCCGATGGTATGGCTTCTTTTTCCGTCGCGAGGCGGGCGCCCCGTGCTATCCGAGGCGGGCGCCTGGAAGGCCGAAGGTATAGCTGTGGCGTGGTACCTTGAGGCGGCCGCATGGGGTTTGTCGAGGCGAACGATTCGAGTCCAGTAGGTGTGGCCGAGGCTTGTCAAGTCCGAGGCGGGCGCCTGGGGTTTTCTGGGTCGGGCGCCTGGCGTGACAGGTAGGGTTTTGGGCCTACGGGCTTCTATGTATTTTTGGTCCTGTTTTGCCTAGGGTTTGTGTTATATTTATATTGCTGTAACCTATGTAAAACTGATGAGACATTGCACATAATACAAAGAGGCATAGTTCAAAACCCCAATCGATTTCCATCTCTTTTCTCTTTTGATTGCTTGTATGTTCTTAGTTCTTGTCTATTTGCTTCCGCTGCATTGCACAACAACTGATATCAGAGCAAGGTTGCAATGGCTGGGGTTAATTCTATCACCGTGAAGTCCGATGTTCAGAAGTTTGATGGGCATGGAAACTTTGCATTGTGGCAAAGGAGGGTGAAGGATTTTCTGGTTCAAGCAGGCTTGGGAAAAGTTCTTCGGCATTCGATTAAACCCGATGATGTCGAAGAAGGACCATGGAAGGAGTTGCAGGAGCGGGCTGTATCTTCTATACGGTAGTGCTTTGCGGATGAGGTGGTGTATCACGTGATCGATGAGGAATCACCAACGAAGGTTTGGGAGATTTTGGAGGCTAGGTATATGTCAAAATCCCTGTCGAACAAGTTGCATCTTAAGCAACGGTTGTATGGGCTTAAGATGGCAGAGGGTTCGGATCTTGAATCTCACATCCACACGTTTAATCAAATACTCAACGATTTGGTTAGGGTGGAGGTGACGTTCGAGGAGGAGGACAAGGCGTTGATGCTGTTGAATTTGTTGCCCTCTTCTTCAACATAGGAAAACCTTGTTACTACGTTGACTTGGGGGAAAGATACTGTAGCGTTGCAACCGATCACAGAAGCTCTTCTAGCTTTTCATAAACGGAAGAAGTCCGTTGATGAACCTGCGGGTGAGGGGTTATTTGTGAAGGAAAATCAGGAACGTGGGAGATCTCAGTTCCGGGATAACTCGCAGAGGCAGAATTCTCGTTCGCAGTCAAAGAAGAAGTACAAGGGGAATTGTTTCAAGTGTGGGCAGAAGGGGCATAAGAGGCAGAATTGTCCGGAGAAGGGGAACGGTAAAGGAAAGGAAGGATCTTCAAAGTCAGTCAATGTGGTTGAAGATTGCTCAGAGGATGTGGATGGAGATATGCTCACGACTTCATCAGCTGTGGAGCACCCGACAGATGGCTGGATTCTGGATTCAGCATGTTCGTTTCATGTGATGGCGAATCGTGATTGGTTCGATACCTACATGTCAGTTAATTCTGGTATAGTTACTATGGGTAATGGTGCTACTTGTAAAATTGCTGGCATAGGAACTATAAGAATTAAGATGTATGATGGTGTAGTTAGAACGTTATGTGATGTTAGACATGTTCCGGAGGTTTCTAAAAATCTGATTTCATTGGGTACCTTGGATGCTAACGGTATGACCTATAAAGCACAAGGTGGAGCATTGAAAGTAGTGAAGGGTGCTATGGTTGTGATGAAGGGTGAGAAGGGCTCCAAGAACATTTACAGGTTGCTAGGAAGCACAGTTGTAGGTGGAGTCACATCCGTTGAGTCTGAGGTTGATACTGATGCCCTTCTATGGCATATGAGGCTTGGTCACATGGGTGAAAGGGGAATGCGGGAACTTCATAAACGTAAGTTGTTGAAGGGTGTGAAAACTTGTAAACTGGAGTTTTGCAAGTATTGTGTTCTTGGAAAGCAGAACAAGGTGCAATTCAAGACGGGTAAGCATACAACAAAGGGCATTCTCGATTATGTTCATTCAGATGTGTGGGAACCGGTTAGAACAGAATCTAGAGGAGGACATTATTACTTCGTGACTTTTATTAATGATTTTTCGAAAAAGGTTTGGGTTTACTTCATGAGGCACAAGTCAGAAACTATTGAGAAGTTCAAGGTGTGGAAAGCTGAAGTGGAAAATCAAACGGGGCGAAAAATCAATTGTTTGAGGAGTGATAATGGGACAGAGTACACAGATGGCGAGTTCAAGAAGTTCTGTAGAGAGCATGGAATCAAGAGGCACTACACAGTACGCAAGACACCACAGCAAAATGGTGTGGCTGAGAGGATGAATAGAACTATTGCGGAAAGGGCTAGGTGTTTACGATTCAATGCGGGGTTGGCGAAGAACTTTTGGGCTGATGCGGTGAATATGGCATGTTTCTTGATTAACATATCACCTAGAGTCTCTTTGGACAACAGGTTTGCGGAGGAGGTATGGACGGGTAATGAGGTAGACTTCACCGATATCCGGGTGTTTGGGTGTCCATCCTATGTGCATATTCCTGGTGAAGAGCGGTCGAAGCTTGACCCAAAGTCAAAACAGTGTGCCTTTCTCGGGTATGAAACAGGTGTGAAAGGATACAAGTTTTGGGATCCCAAGTCAAGCAAGGTGGTGATTAGTAGGGATGTAGTCTTTGATGAAAAGGCTATGTTGAAGTGTACTCAAGATGATAAGGAGAAGGTGCCAGAAAGCAAAGAGGGCGAGAAGCAGGTTATTGAGGTGGAGCTACGTGAGGATGATACTGATGCAGATCTCACTCTTCCGGATTCAGAGACAACTACATAGGAAGTGGCTAGTACTTCAGTTGGGAGACCTAAGAGAGTAATCAAGCCACCGGTCAGGTATGGGTTTGAAGACATGGCTTCATATGTTCTTGTTCTTAGTAGTGGAGACCCGAGTACTTTTAAGGAGGCTATAAACAGTCCGAAAAAGGATAAGTGGGTAACTGGTATGGCGGAGGAGATGGAGTCATTGTACAAGAACAATACATGTGATTTGGTGGAGCTTCCTAAAGGGAAGCGTGTTATTGGTTACAAGTGGGTTTTCAAGCGCAAGGAAGCAGTATCAGAAAAAGAGGGGGAAAAGTTCAAGGCTCGGTTGGTAGCAAAGGGGTACTCGCAGCGAGAGGGGGTGGATTATAATAAGATTTTTTCACCTGTTGTTGTGAGACATACTTCCATTCGGATTGTGTTGGGTCTTGTAGCGCACTATGATTTGGTGTTGGAGCAGATGGATGTGAAAACTGCGTTTCTACATGGTGAGTTGGATGAGCAGATTTTCATGGAGCAACCACATGGGTTCACGGAGCCCGGGCAGGAGCGTTTGGTTTGTAGATTGAAGAAGTCACTTTATGGGCTGAAGCAGTCTCCAAGGCAGTGGTATACGAGGTTTGACTCCTACATGGTACGTATTGGCTACAAGCGTTGTGAGTATGATTGTTGCGTGTATGTGAAGAGCCTTGATGATGGTTCTTTTATTTTACTGTTACTGTATGTGGATAAGTCACTTTATGGGCTAAAGCAGTCTCCAAGGCAGTGGTATACGAGGTTTGACTCCTACATGGTACGTATTGGATACAAGCGTTGTGAGTGTGATTGTTGCGTGTATGTGAAGAGCCTTGATGATGGTTCTTTTATTTTTCTGTTACTGTATGTGGATGATATGCTTATCGCGGGTAGAAGTAAGAACGAGGTCAATCAGTTGAAGGCCTGGTTGAGTACAGAATATGACATGAAGGATTTGGGGGAAGCCAAGAAGATTCTTGGGATGGAGATTCGCCGAGACAGGAAATCTAGGAGATTGTGGTTGTCTCAAGCCGGCTATGTGGAGAATGTGTTGGAGAGGTTCAATATGCGGGATGCAAAACCTGTGAAGACACCATTAGCAAGTCATTTTAATTTATCTGCCTCAGATTCCCCGAGTTCGACCGAAGATATTCAGAGTATGTCAAAGGTTCCCTATGCAAGCGCAGTGTGATGTCTCATGTATGCTATGGTTTGCACGAGGCCAGATTTGGCGCAAGCTATTAGTGTGGTTAACAAGTATATGGCGAATCCGGGTAAACAACATTGGAAAGCAGTCAAGTGGATTCTCAGATATTTGAAGGGCACTATGGATTATGGCATCATGTTTGGAGGTAAGAGTGAGGAGCTTTCTGTTGTGGGATATGTTGATTCAGATTATGCGGGTGACTTGGATCGGAGGAGGTCGACTACGGGTTATGCGTTTACTCTTGGTGGTGGACCCATATGTTGGAGATCTATGATTCAGTCGATTATTGCATTGTCTACAACGGAAGCGGAGTACATGGCAGTGGTTGAAGCTGCAAAGGAAGCCTTATGGCTTCGGGGTTTGGTTAACGAGTTGGGTATTCAGCAAGGTGGAGTGAAGTTGCTTTGTGACAGTCAAAGCGCGATTTTCTTGGCAAAGAATCATATTTATCATCAACGGACGAAGCATATTGATGTTCGGTTTCATAAGATTCGGGAGTTGATTGATATGGGTGAAGTTGTGCTAGAGAAGGTTCACACTACGGAGAATGCTGCTGACATGTTGACGAAGCCGGTTACAACTGACAAGTTCAAGCACTGTTTGGACTTGTTGCACATTTCTAGCTGTTAGAGATGGGGAGGTTCGATGTCTACACGGGGTGGTTCGGGTATTGGTTCCTTGTATCTTCTGTTGGATTGTTGGATGTTATGGCTCGATGTCCTGGCAAAGGGCCCCGTCGTGAGGCGCCCCGTGCTATCCGAGGCGGGCGCCTGGAAGGCCGAAGGTATAGCTGTGGCGTGGTACCTTGAGGCGGCTGCATGGAGTTTGTCGAGGCGAGCGCCTCGAGTCCAGTAGGTGTGGCCGAGGCTTGTCAAGTCCGAGGCGAGCGCCTGGGGTTTTCTGGGGCGGGCGCCTGGCGTGACGGGGAGGGTTTTGGGCCTACGGGCTTCTATGTATTTTTGGTCCTGTTTTGCCTAGGGTTTGTGTTATATTTATATTGTTGTAACCTATGTAAAACTGATGAGACATTGCACATAATACAAAGAGGCATAGTTCAAAACCCCAATTGATTTCCATCTCTTTTCTCTTTTGATTGCTTGTGTGTTCTTAGTTCTTGTCTATTTGCTTCCGCTGCATTGCACAACATCATGATACCTTCTTCTTTATGCCACACTAATTTCACTAAGCTTTTATCTCCAACCATATATGCAAAGCAGAATTAAATGAAAAAAAATATATATATATATAAATGCAAGTATGGGCTCTTTCATTTGGATGGGTCGAAGGAAATAGCTAGATGTCACTTAAATATTGGAGAACTCGAGCAAGTAATGTGTACAAGTACAGATTGTGGATCTAAAGTCAAGTACATTAGTTACCTTGATTGTAGCATAAAATTCCACCTTCATAAGACAAACTATGTAAACGAATAAAAGGAAGAATCAATCTTCTGAAGAGTACCGATTAGAAATTTTAGACATGAAACAGTATGAATGGTTGACATCATATTTCAGAAGTAATCACTTCTGAACTATTTGTTAAAACAGTATGAATGGACTTGAGCAATTCAAGCTTATTTTATTTGATTCATTCCAGTTTCCACGGTACTCCTCAGTAGTCAGGAGTAGCAGAAATTTGGGGATTCACTTTTCAAGATTGTACAGCTGGAAAATGTGTCTTCTGAGCTAGTAGTGCTAGACTACTCATATCCAAAGGCGGTGGCACCCTTGTACAAATGGGGTCAGCTACCCCCATTTAATTATCGTAAAAATAAAATAAAAACACTAGTGGTAATGTGGTATATTACTACTCGTAGGATATCCATGCTCCATTTGGACTCTATAGTTAGGAAGGATATTCCTATCACCTAAAATATGCTACAAATTGGTCAAGGTCTGCAAAGATAATTATTGACGGTTCTCCAAACCCTCAATTATGTAACTCAATGCGAGAAGCAGAATTGCATTACTCAGAGGAATTAATTCTTACATACTTCCTTGACTCCTCGACGGACAGAAGCCATATTGAGTAGAAACTTTCAGGACTAAGTATGTCTCATGAGTTAAATGCCTCTGTTCCATCTCTACTTCCAATGAAAAGATGGTGGAATCGCCAGACGCAGATGTGAACCTCCAAGGGACACTTCTTGGAGGTCACACCAGCCACATTCCATTAAGATGCAGATATGATCTACAAATCCCAAACTTAATGGAATCTTTAAAATATACTTTTCATCAACTACTTATATAAAATTTACTAGACAAATGCACCTGGCCACAAGTATATCGTTCTAGTGCAAACAAACCTGCAAGAGGGTAGTATCTAGCGATTCTCAGAACCCCAGAGAACATCAAAACCGCCAACAGCGTGTTCATTAATAAACATTTATCTTAAACGCATGATCCTTCTGTTGCTGGCTTATCTTTTATAATAACTCTAGTAAGTTTCAAAGATAATAGTTAATTCATAAATCCTTTTTTTCCTCTGGTCAGTTTCTTTGAAGTAAAAAACCAGAATACTTGACATACACATTCTAGTCATCAAGAACCCAAGGAGCCTTATTTTAAGATATGTTGTGAATAATAGAAAGAACGACATCAGAAGATACAAACATGACCTGTGATTTTGACCTTCAATGTGGAACATACCTTAAGATCTTGATTATGCATTTCCTCTATACAGTTTTCCTCGGATCCATAAGCTGAGTTCAAAATGTAGAGATTTGTTACATATAGATCTGGTATACAAATAAAATAGAGTAGGACAACCCTATATTCATTATTGGTCTAAAGTAGAACACAAAAGCTGGCAAGAATGATGTGGTAAGGTGCATATGCAACGATTTTTTTGGATTATGTAGGACATTAATATCATATGTAACTTTTCAGCAAACTTCGGCAATGAATACCACCTCGTTTCCTAGCCTCAATCAACTGTAATGACATCGTGAGTTCCAAAATCGTAGAAGTATTCGTAAAATATTGTAGTGCATTCAGAAGGAGTAAGGGATTTGCTAAGCATCAGTATTACTATAAACAAGCTTCGCCCAAATTAAAAAATAATAATAATAAAAAGAGATACCGTTCCAGGATGGATTAAAATGTATGCATATCTTTGTATGAGCTTCTTTCTTGGAAATGGCCAATGACCCAGAAAGAATATACATGCCCATTATTTATGGCCTTTATGGTTCCATAATAAAGCTACCCTACTTGATGATACAAGTATTAAATTTTGAACCTCACAAAGTGGTTAAAATATGCAGTATTTCTTTTGCAAACGACTCACACAGCACACATACGCGCATAGAGAGAGGGAGGGAGAAACTAAGACGGGAGTTGAGGCATTATCATGGTTTTCCAAAAAGGTAACAGCACGGGAGGGTCACCACACCATTACTCCTGTTGGTTTTCCTTGAGGATCTCTCAACCTCCAATATTCATTATGCCCTATAGGGTAAGAGAAACTGAGACGGGTGAATTCACTTTCTATATTGAACAGCTTCTCAGTCATTTATTTAGATTTTTTAATACAATGACAGGGAAAAGGTAACTGCAGTTAAAGAATACATAATTAGCAAAAAATAAAATAAAAAAGTGCATTGAGATTAAACAGGAGAATAAACAAGCGACAGACATGTTGTCTTCAAAATACACAAAACAAAATTAATAAGAACAACACAATCGGCGGCGCAGCACAATCCCGCTTCAAAATCCCAAGTGACATCATATATTATACCCAAGTGAATGTTTTGTGGACGGACTTGCAAAGCACTAGCATTCATTTAAACCCCAAGGAACAGATGAAAGAAACATATTGCCGTCTAGGTTAAGAAGCTCATAAACCTAGCTAGTCAAATTTCAAATAACAAATAGGCCCAAGTATAGTTATATCCAATAGAAACCTTTAGGAAGATAGATACGGCTTCATGTCAGGCTTACTTTACATGATGCATTCCAATTCCCATAATACTCCTCAGGAATCACAGAAGTTCGGGATTCGCTCTTTCAAGATTGTACGGCTGGAAACTCTGTCCTCTGAGCTTATAGTGCTAGACTATTCACATCTAGGGGTAGCGGCACCCTTATACCAATGACTCCTTATTGATTTTCTTAAAAAAAAAAAACAATATTGCATTTTGTACCAACTTAACTCAAGTATTGCAATAAATGAAAATCTGACCCTGTTTCTGTAAAGAAAAAATACACTATGATTAAAAGTTTCCACTTTAACTAGTGCATTTTGCCAAAATGATGTTGACCCCCATTCCGAAAAATCTGGCTCCACCACTGCTCACATATTAGTCTCAATTAAGTTGAAAATAAACTAAAAAAGGAAAGATAAAGAGTGACATATAAAGGTTTATCACAACTATAAGACATTGATTTTAACTGCCTCACTTATAGAGGAGGTTACTCCAACTAGATAAGTACGGTGTTTACATTCCTTGACTTCTAGAAACATGAAACCTAGATATAATTAAGGGAAAATTTTACTTTGGTTACTTGTGTTTTGGTCACTTTTTTTTAATTTGGTTTCCGAAAGTGTAAGTGTGTCATTTTTTCCCCATATTTACAATTTGTCGCAAATTGATGTAAAAACTGATGGGGTGTTAGTTTAATTTTAAGGGAAACGTCATGTGGTGTACATGATTTTACGTTTTAAGAGACATTTTGATCGTTTTATCCGCCACTCCAACCCCAAATCCACCCCCTCTCTTTCCAAACCCTAGCTCGCCCACCCTTAGTTTCATCTTCCTCCACAATTCGAGCTTGGATTTGTAAGTGGGTGTCTAAACCCTAACCTACCCACCCTTAGTTTCATCTTCCTCCACAATTAAGTTGAAAAATAAACTAAAAAGGGAAAAAGAAAGAGTGACATAAAAATGTTTATCACAACAATTGGACATTGATTTTAACCTCTTCACTTATTGAGGATGTTACTCTAACTAGATAAGTACGGTGTTCCTGTTCCTTTGACTCCTGGAAACATGAAACCTAGAAAGAAATAAACGAATGAAGTATGGTTGTAACTTATATAAAACTGAACCATGATGCCTTGTACCATAACCTAATTGGAACACATTCACCTCACAAAATCGAGGCGCCACCCATCGAAACCAATGTCATTCCACAGCCATTTAACATAACTCTAATAAGTTTCAAAGATAATGGTAAATTCCTAAATCCTTTTTTTCCTCTGGTTAGTTTCTTTGAAGTAAAAAGCCAGAATACTTCAGCCATTGTTACACATTCTAGTCATTAAAAACCCAAGGACCCTTATTTCAAGATATGTTGTGAACAATAGAAAGAACAACGTCAGCAGATATAAACAAGACCGTTGAAAGTTTTGCCCAGACAACTAACATGACCCATGAATTGACTTTCAATGTAGAACATACCAGAAGGTCTTGATTATGCATTTCCTCTATAAGCAGAGTTCAAGTTGTAGAGATCAGAAGGCATATATCCTGTAGTTACATATAGATCTGGTAAGGGACATTAACATCTTATGTGAATTTTCAGCAACCATAATATGGATCTTAAAAGAAGCTTATTTCTGAGGTACAAAAAATAAATGAAAATAATACCGAGGATTGTAACTAAGTGAAAGTGGTGCAAAACCAATAATCACTGTCCATGTGCTATGCACGAAGCATATAATCACAGTAACAAAACAACTAATCACTGTCCATGTATTGTGCACGAAGAAAAGAGTACAACATAAAGGCTCAAACTGAAAACTATGATCTGAATGGTACGTATTGAGTAAATCATAGAATATTATATGCCCAATATAAACAAAAGTTTTTCTATTACAAAACCTGCCAAACAAACTAAGTAATCAATCTACAAACAATGAAACTAGGAAGTTGATCTTTTAAAATAGGTTATCCCAGCTGCTATCAAAGGATGGGATTTCAGTCTCAAACATCATGAGAATATCGTGTAAATCATCTTGAGGAGCAAGCGATGGGGTACCGAAGGGTTGAACACAATCAGGGTATTCATTGTAGATGAGTTGGGATTCACTAGTGGTGGCGAATGGGAGAGCACCGTTGTGGGTGGCACTAGGAGTGGAAGGAACCGATTCTACAAAGCAAAGAACATCAACAGTTTCATAGTCCAACAGCATGCCAATTTCAAAAAAATCATCTTGGTCATCTTGAGGGGCAGGGGATGGGGTACCAAAGGGTTGAACATAGGTTGGTGTTTCAACTTGAGATGAACAAGAGGAATTAGTGAACACTATAGAAGAAGAAGTAGAGGGGTTTTCAACAGCAGAAGAAATCGGATTTGCAGCAGCCACAACAACTTCAGATTGGGACTTGTAGACTCTTTTACCATTTTTCCACCGACCTTTATTGACAATATGACAAAGAACATAATCTTTCAAATGATCATATTGCAACAAAGTGCCTTTGAGTAGGGTATACTCAGTCATGAGAAATTGGTGGTCAGAATTGGAACCCTTTTCACGATAACTAAACTTTTGAGCCATGCCAACAACTTGGGTTCCATGATCATTAGTAGTCACTTTCATTTCACTGGTCTGATCACCATGCCAAGTTCCCTTGCCCACTTTGCGATTTGCATTGACATTACCAATTCTTCCCTTCTTATGCAATTTGGTGAACAGGTAGAGTTCACCCCTTTTCTGGACAGAGGAAAAGATATCAGGGAGTTGTTTGACATTGTAGGGGTCGAGGTCAAGGAAGATGCCATCACAAGGCAAGGGGTTACAGGTGACCTTGCAAGTCAGATAGTAAATACACTCATAGAGTGTAGGGCAAAATCGAAAACCCAATGGCAGTTGTGGGAATTCCATAATCAATCGATCAAGAAATTTCTTCACTTGTGAGTTAGTGAGTGAGTGTTGAAATCAATTGAATGAAAAACACAGAGTAGGGCAAAAAAGTAGATGGAAACTGGGAAGATCAAGAGAGATTACAGAGAGTAGAGTGGGAATAATCTCAAAACATATACAGTATCTATATATATATACAAAGAAAGATTTTTTACCGTTGAGAGGAGGGTTCGCTTAAAACTAACGCGTCTTGGGATCCGACCGTTTGATGGCGGTGATATGTTCAAAATTGCCGCTTGAATTTTGTTACCGTTGTGAATTCCTTCGTCTTCTTCTCTTCTTCTTCTTCGTATAAACCCTTTTGGCCGACCTCTGAACCCTTTCTTATAGTCTCTCTCTATTTCCATTTTCCTTAATTTTAACCCTTCCCGTTTGGCATAATTCCACAATCGCCCATTACAGAAGATAGTACTAAATTATCTTAATTTAAATTATTTGAATGCTTGTCATTTAGTCTTATTCTTATTCTTCTTCTTTTTTTTGTTTTTTTTGTTTTTACAATTTGCAAGAGTTTATCAACAGAATTATATAGGTCAATCGACCTTTTAAACCCTCGTATTTTGCTTAAGCTTCTATTTTAACCATCGTTATTTATTTTTTAGCAGTTTTAATTATTGTATTTTAGATACGCACTCGTTTTCCCCCAAAAGCCTAAAATACGATGACTAAAATTGCTAAAAAAAATGCCTTAATTTTCACTACTTTGGGGATTAATGAATGCGTATTAAATTAGAATTGCTAAAAATTAACAATGATGGTTAAAACCGAAGTTTAATCAAAGTACGAGGGTTCAAAATGTTGATAGGCCAATTTTATATTGACATTCTTTTGTCACTAACTATAGGCAACCCCCAAATTTTGAACATTGTAATAATGGCCAATTTCTAATGTCCCGTTGTTTTTTTTAAACCATTGAACTTTTCTTTTTTCAGTATCACCACTCCGTCCGTTAAATCATTAAGAATCTAGCGAAAATTAGTCACGTGGCCGTAGGCGACTAACTTACGTTAAATTTTTTTATTGCTTAACTTATTCCTCTGTGTCTTGTTACCAAGATTAGGTGAGATATTTGAATCTCAAGAGCATATAAATTGTCATGGGTTTTCACCCCCAAGTTAACAAATTTGGTAAAAACTTAAGTTAAACATGTTACAATACTAACTTTTGTTAAATTTTTGACGATTTAGTAAATGAGGGCATGACAATGGAAGATTTGAAAAAAAAACTCATTGGTGACATTCAAAAAATAAAAGGAGCAGACGTTGGAAATTGGCATATAAATTGTTTAAAAAGCAATTTTTTTGGTTTTCTCAAAGTTTTAGAAACAAATTGACCCACAATAACAATGATGTTAACATTACTATGTTCCAAATCCTTCATCAGTTCGTCAGTTGACCTGCCAAACAGAGTACATAGCAGTGCAGCGCCCCTGTTCGAGAAATTAAGGACATAGTTAATTAAAGAAAAAAATAACGAACAATAACATTCCTTTCAAACATCTCAACGTAGAAAACTTAGAACTGACTCAATATTTTCAAGTGTGACGTTGATAATCTTTGTCTTCTTGCCCTTGACATCTTTGAAAAATGAAGTTCCACCTGCGAAAATCCTCCCGATCACACTGTTTTTCCATACAAAAATAAAAAGTTCATTGTTATGCAAATGGAATAAGCGAGAGTAATTGAACATATGTTAACTTTTTAAAACTAACAAACTAAAACAGAGTTATCAACATTAGGACTCGCTAGATAGGCGAATTCTTTGTTATGCTATTTCGTCGCTAATCCGTCGGTATTAGTGACAGATTTATTTCCGTCACTAATTTCCGTCGGCATCTGTCAGTTTTCTTGTAGTGCTTGTACAACCTCCGTTTTATGGAAAAGCAGTATCTTATAGTTATGCGTGGATGTTTTGAACGAACTATTATTGTTTGTTACTATGAAATTTTTTATGACGTATAGACGATCTTCTTCAAGAGTCTCAGCAAACTTTTGAGTAAGCTTCACATGAACAATAACATGGATGCGAGAACCCTGTTTTGGAAAAACGGATGAATATTAAAAAATAAATTTAACAGAGATATGAAGAAGTATACTTTAAGTTGAGGCGTCATGAATCACGAATTCCAAACCGTAAACAATACCTTCACGATTGCGCAAGTAATACTTGCGCATCACTCGAAGAGTAATAGCCCATGTACTCCTAGAAGGATTAAGGTCTCGGATAATAGAACCCAAAGGAGGCATTATGTTGTATGAGCAAGAAAAAGTTGAGAAGAAGTGTGGCATTAAGAGAAAATAAAGACATATTTATAGGACATTCTTGGGAGTCATATTCCGATCCCAAGAAAAAAGGTTGCTTTCATTTCGGTTTTCAAAGAGACATTTTGAAATCATTTTTTCTCCTGGAAATAACTGACCATATATACGACAGAAAAAAGGGGATACTATGTTTCAGTTAGACACGTTTTCCAAAAGATAAGTGTAAGTACCCAAATCTGGATCGTCCAAATCCGTCAGAAAGTTAACCGAAATCCGTTAACTGGCCCGCTCCAGGTTAACCGGAACTCGTTAAACTCCCGTTCTTTGTGCCAACGAGACGTCCGGATCGCCCTGCATCCCGACGTCGAATCCGTACTTAACACGTGTCATCTCACGTAAAAGTATGGCTTTCCTGAAAACGCATTTTCCGGCACTTTTCGGGCGTTCCTGACATTTTCCTGATCGTTATTTTAAAAACGGACAAAACCGGACCGGGACAAAATCCCACATGGCTGGTGACTCAGAGGGGCACGTGGCAGCCATGCCACCTCCCTCTAGTCACCCTTCAATCAAATTCAAAGGGAAAAGACCAAAATACCCCGATTTGCAAGCCTAGTCCTATCGGACTCCTGCGCACTTTTCCTGAAATTGCCAGCAAGTCCCCCAGATTTCCAAAATACCCAAAAACCCCCTGGATTCAGTCCAAGTCCGTCCGGACTCCTACTGCAATTTTCACCCTATAAATAGAAGTTGCTGTCAAAGGCAAAGGGACCAAAAAATTACTCCAAAAATTCACCACCCCCTCGGCCCAACTGATTTTCACCTCTTCCGAGCTTCCGTCGTCTCGATTCGCGTGAAACCTTCGTATTTCGATCAAATACGCACCCTACTACTTCGAAACAACCTTTCGAATCACTTTCCGTGTCCCGTACACACCTCCCGAGCCAAAGGAGTCGACCCTAGCCATAGGTATAACTCCCTCTCTCTAAATCTTTCGTTCCGTCTCGGTTTACACGCCAGTCGCTATAACCGTTTCGAACGTCGTTATCGAAATGTAGACGCTTCCGTCTAACGGGGTCCGATACGTTTTAGCCCCTCGATCCTCTTCTCTTTCCGTAAGAGAAGTAATCACGGGTTAAAACGGCGTTCCGACCCCGTTCCGTTTACTTTTATTGTCATTTACCAATTCCGGATCGATCGATCCGTCGATCGTCATTTAATTTCTGTCATTTACAAATCCGAGCCGTTTGGCCTCGTTGATCGTCATTTACAATTCCGAGCCGATTGGCCTCGTCGATCGTCATTTACGATTTCGGATCGTTTGATTCCGTTGACATTGCTTTTAATACTGTCATTTACAAGTTCGACCCGTTTGGATCGTGATAGTATTTACTTTTCAAAGTCCGAGTCGCAACCCGATTCGTTGATCGCATATCATTTAATACGCATTTTTCCCGTAAAAATCGTTAACAATGTAATGCCCAGTTCAAAACCGGAGTTCGTCCGTCGAACTCTCTTTCAAAACGCGCGAAATGACGTTCGGCCTCCGAATGCTCATCTTCAAACTAAAAGCCGCCATTTGACACTTAAAATCATTTAATACGCATTTTTTCCCGTAAAAATCGTTAACAATGACTCGCACGGTTCAAAATCGACGTTTGCCATGCAAACGCTCATTTCAAACTCAAAATCGACGTTTGCCACGCAAACGCTCATTTCAAACTCAAAACCGACGTTTGTCATTCAAACGCTCGTCTTTTCAAAAGTCACCTAATCAACGTTTGTCATTCAAACCAAGATTAAGCTTGTCATTCAAGCCCCCATTTCAAAACACACACACACACACGATTTCGAGAAAGGTAGAAAGACTCGTCATGCGAGGCGTTTCGGGCGATCTCGTAATACTCTACCCGAAACGTAACTTGACCTCTGAACCTAACAATCTCTGGTACAAAAAGCTTTTTACTCGTTTTTGCTGCCAATAAAAATGATCCCCGTTTTCAAAAGCCTTTTCCTAAGTTTTTGCTACCAATAAAAACGACACCTTTTCACAATAGCCGTTTCTCAACGTTTGGGCTCAAAATACAAAAACCGCGTGGCGACTCCTTATTTTTTCCTTCCCATGAAGCGAGGTCTCAGACACCAACCCCCCGCGAAAGACAACCGCGTTTCGCGCCCCGTCCGCGCGAAATCCCTTGTAATTTCAATAAGTAAAGACATTTTTTTTTTACATTTGGCAGCCTATAACTGATAAGCTCATTGTTTATATTAGTTATTTATAAATATTTAAACGCATTTACATTTCTATACAATTTAAATTTGTTGTTATTACATAAGAAAAAGAAACATGATATTTGAGAACTTAACTATACATATACACCCACATCACAAATATACACCAACGGTTTACTATTATTTTCAAGTACAGGATAAGGAGACACGAAAAAGACTGTTAGTCGAATCTATGCTAGTTTAAAAGAGCGTAGAATTATCGCAAGTTAAAAAATAAGTACATTTGCATCTTTAAAAAAAAATCAAAATAAAAAAATAAAAGAAAGCTCCATTTTATTATCGTTTTCTACAAATGTTAACGTTCACTTCTCTTTCAAATTAAATTTTGATTTGTAATAAATTTCCTTAATGAGGTAACAATTTAAATATAGCAGATTTTTTTTTTAATTATTTACTCGACTGAATAAGAAATACAAATGACTTTTTTAAATATACATATAATATGTAAATTTTTACACAAAAATCAAAGAGTCACTATCATCCAAAGCTAGAAAAGACAAAATAGGGAAAAAAAATTGAACACACATGCACTGCGGCTTCATAATTCTTTACAGATGTCAATCAAATATTGTTGTTTTTTCTATGATATGATAGGTTACATGGAAAATCGAAAAAGACGAAATATGGAGATACTACGTGGCACTAACTCTAAGCACAAGGAACTTACGTTACGTCATCGTTTTACGCTCTGTCCCATTTCATACGAAACGCCATACACGTTTAATCATATGTTGTTAGCAGTGTTAAGATTTTTTTTATGATTGCAGTCAAAACGGTGTAGTTTACGGTTTTCATAAATAATGAAGTATGATAGTGACATTTTTAGCGCCATTTTTGAAAAGGCTTGTGCTTTTATATAGTATAGATATACTTCATCCGTCCCAATCACAATATAATATGACAGGCATATAATCAATTTAATATAATCACAATGACATGCATATAATCTATTTTATTACGATTTTTAACGGTTGGATAGATTGAGTAAAGTGGACACAGTTTTTAAAATTAAGTATCATTACACGAAAGATATGTATAACTTAATTGATTTTTTAACGAAGTCAAAAGAACTCTGTTTTGATCGAAAGTTGTCACCACACATACTTGCTGTTTTGCTAAATTTTAGATGTCATGCCCTAAACTGATACTAATTCGTGAAATTTAAGTCATATTTTGTAATTTAGCTTATTTTAATAAACTTCTTCTGTCCCAAACAAAAAGTTATACATAAATTATGTACGCTTACTAAAAAAGCAATAAATATTTTTTACAATGAGTTAAAAACATAATTCTACAAAGTGTAACACTGTGTAATGCAAGTAGGTAAAATATACTCAATTTGTTTCAAAATAAATGATTATTTTAAATTTTAGGATTATTTTGAAAAAAAATTGATTTTTGATATAAAAAACATAAATATTCTTGTTTTTCAATTTCTCACTCTTAATTTTGCAAAATATAATAAGTTAAGAAAAATAACTGAAAAAACATTTACAAACACTTTATTTTAAGAAAAAGACTCAAAATATTGTTCATTTTGGGACAATTAAAAGTCATTCAATTTAGAAAAGACGGAGCAGATTAATTAAATGTTGATTTTTTTTTATTACACAAGCATTATAAGAATAAAGCTATCAAAAATTGTAGGAAATCAATTTAGGTTTTCCCAAAACTTGTTTTTCTTATTGATTGACTTTGAATATATAGGTTACACTAAATAAGGGAGAAACTAAGAAGAAATCTCCCAGAGAACTGTTCACAATCAAATTCTAAAATAAATAAAACAGAAATAGGAAACTTGGCACGCCAGATTTACGGTGCTGGGCGGTCGCCCAGTTGTACAGAGGTTTCTACGGTTTTGAGATTTGGAGCTGGGCGGTCGCCCACTCTGTTTGGGCGGTCGTCCACTTGTACAGTTGATTCAGCGCCTTTGAGAGTTGAGGCTGGGCGGTCGCCCACTTCGTCCGGGCGGCCGCCCACTTGCACAGCGCCATCTTCACACCCTCCCTCAAGTTGAGCATGGGGATTAAGAATGCCCAACTTGCTAACGAGCAAATCAAATTGTTGCTTCCCAAGTGCTTTAGTAAAAATGTCCGCCATCTGCGTTTTAGTAGGAACATAGGAAGGAGAGATAAGACCATCCGAAATAGCATCACAAACAAAATGGCAATCTATTTCGATGTGCTTTGTTCATTCATGAAAGACGTTCTTAGAGATATCTAGAGCCGGTTGGCTATCGCAAAAGATATTAATTGCCTTGGGATGATGAACACCAAGACTCAGCAGTAATCCTTTCAACCATTTCAATGCATAGGTAAGGGCCGCCATAGAACGGTATTCGGCCTTGGCAGACGAACGAGACACGGTGGTTTTTTTCTTCGTCTTTCAAGATATAGGGGAATGACCAAGAAACACAAGTCATCCAGAAAGAGAGCGTCGAGTAATAGGGCAAGCGGCCCAATCCGAATCACACCATCCTTGTAGCGTGAGCTCACTATCAGCACGAAGAAGAATACCCTGACCAGGTGTGATTTTGAGATAATGAACAACCCATAATGCCGTATCCCAATGATCCTTGCGAGGTTCCTTTATAAATTGCGATAGAATATGAACCGAATATGCCAAATCTGGACAGGTGACTGCTAAGTAAATGAGATGACCAACCAATCATCTATAACGTTCTGGGTCATCCAGAAGATCACCAGTGGCAAGACCAAGTTTATGATTCGGTTCAATAGGAAAGACGGATGGCTTTGCACCCAATAGCCCAACCTCGGATATGATGTCTAAGGTATACTTGCGTTGGCACAGAAATAGACCAGAGGGACTACGAGCAACTTTAATGCCTAAGAAATACTTCAAGGAGCCAAGATCCTTCATCTTGAAACGTTCACTCAGGTACTTTTTAAAGGACTGTAAAGCAGCGGAATTGTTCCCAGCAATAATGAGATCGTCAACATACACAAGTATATTCATATGAATTGTACCCTCCCTTCGTGAATGTGAACAGGGAATAATCAGAATAAGACTGCAAGAATCCATAGTGCTTCAAGGAAGCCACCAGTTTAGTGAACCAACAACGTGGGGCCTGTTTCAGGCCATAAAGAGATTTACGAAGACGACAAACCATATTAGGCTGATTGGAATGAAAGCCCGGAGGAGGTTTCATGTAGAGCTCTTCCTGAAGATCACCTTGCAGGAAAGCATTATGCACATCTATTTGATGCAGTTCCCAATTCTTTGAGGCAGCAATGGCAAGAAAGGCTCGGACGGTGACCATTTTGGCCACAGGAGCAAAAGTTTCCGTGTAATCAATCCCTTCTTTCTGATGATTGCCAAGAACCACCAAACGAGATTTAAGCCGTTCAACAGTACCATCAGACTTATACTTAATCCAATAAACCCACTGGCTACCCAGAGCACGCTTAACAGGAGGTAGAGGAACCATAGTCCATGTGCCATTATCTTTCAAGGCACGAATTTCAGCCTGCATAAATTCCTTCCACCCATCCTGTGACATTGCCTCACGAAAAGTCCTAGGCTCTTAAGCCAAGGTAATAGCTGGAAGGAAGTTATGATATTTCACAGAAAAACTATCACAATTTATATAGTGAGCTATAGGATAAGGAATACCTGAGGAGCCGACTGGAGTAGAGTGCTTGGGGGATGGACTTGCAGGAGTGACAGTAGCAGTAATGTAGTCCCGAAGAAGAACGGAGGAACTTTCGTACGCATGCCCCTCCCTAAAGCATCTTGCTCAGATGGGGAGGATTCTGTCGTAGAAGAAGATGGGACCTACGTAGAGGCAATATCCACAGATACTACAGTAGCAGGTTCAGGTACGTCCGCAGGGGCCACTGTCAAAGGTTCAGAGACAATATCTTCCATATCCGGATAATCAATAAAGGCAAAATCAGCCTCTTGGTTAATAATATCCACTGAACTGGGGTACGAGGCATTTTCGATAAATCACTGTAAGGAAAGATGGTCTCAAAAAACATCACATCCCGGGAGACAAAAAATTTATTTGTCTCAAGATTGAACAACTTTCACCCCTTTTTTACATAGAGGATAGCCCACAAATATACATTTTCGGCTACGACTGGCAAACTTATCTCCCTTGGCCTTCTGATTATGGGCATAACACAAGGAACCAAAAACACTGAGAGAGTCAAAGAAAGGAAATTTTCCGAACAAAACCTCATAGGGAGTCTTATTACCCAAGAGGGGAGTGGGAGTCCGGTTAATCAAATGAGCAGCAGTAAGAACTGCTTCACCCCAAAAGAAAATAGGTAAATGAGCCTGAAATCTAAGCGTTCTAGCAACATTCAGAATATGACGATGCTTCCGCTCGACTTGACCATTTTGTTGAGGGGTACCAACACAAGATGTTTGGAAAAGTATGCTAGAGGAAAAGAAATAATCAAGCATGCAATTAAATTCGGTACCATTATCTGATTGGACAACATTGATTTTCTGAGAAAACTGACGTTCTACCATTGCAATGAAAGCCATAAACATACGAAAAACTTATGTTTTATCAACTAATAAATAAACCCAAACAGATCGGGAAAAATCATCCACCAAAGTTAAAAAATACCGTGTACCACAAGAAGAAGAATGAGTGTATGCACCCCACAAATCACAATGAACCTTCTAAAAAATTCTAGTGGACTTATGGTCACTAACAGGAAAACAATCTCTAGATTGTTTAGCCTAAAAAAAAGTATCACAAGGTTTATGTAAACTGCCTGAAGTACGACTAACTGAGGGAAGAAGCTTTACTACATTATCGGAACGGTGCCCCAAGCGATTATGCCACAGCTCCAATCAGGTTCCTCAACAAGTCCTTTATAGCACACATAGAGGAGTTAAATTGGACAGTGCAGTGAATATCGTCAGATAGTTGAGAAACTGAAATTAAGTTGCAGCTTAAGTTAGGAATAAAAAGAACATGAGTGAGGGTAATGGTGGCCGTCAGACAAACGGATCCCTCTGTATGAGCCAAAACAGACGACCCATTACGCAAATCGATAGGACAAGCTGGTATAGTCCGAGAATTAAGAAGACACGAGGCATTTCCGGTTACATGATTTGAAGTACCTTTATCAATTATCCATGAAGTCGAATCAAACTTACCATGGAGACGATCATTTGAGATTTGAAAATTACTGACAAGGCTTGCTAAAGCCTGCCATTGCTCAGTTATGAATGATGAAGAAGAAGCCACAGAAGGAGATCCTACAGTGGCTAGACCAACAGTAACAGGGCCACGATCTGGTATTGTTGTAGTTCCGGTGCTGCTGCGAGAAGAACCCCTACCTCGGCCATATTGCGGACGACTACCACCGCGTGCATTAGATTTGTTGCGTTGCTCAAGCCACCAATCCGGATATCCATATAATTCAAAAAATGTGGTATTATCATGACCCGTCTTCTTATAATGAGTACATCTGAGATGCGATTTATCAGGATTGTCGCGACCACGAGCTCCACCGGTACGAAGAGCAAAACTAACCACATCTTCAAGAACAGGTTTGGCAAGACGAACCCGTTCATCTTGAGCCACCAATTTATATGCCCTGTCAAGGCTAGGAAGAGGATCCATAGATAAAACATTGGTGCGAGTATTGGCATGATACTCGGAATTCAAACCCATAAGAAATTGATGAAGCTTGCCTATCTCTCTGTGATCCGCATGTTGTTGAGCAGCTGTGCAGTTGTTACAACAAGTGCAATTAATCAAAGGTTCATGGCTATGGAGTTCTTCCCACAACCTAGTTAATTTGCCAAAGTATGTGGCCACTGAAATGCCCTTAGTTTGCTCACAACGAGCAATCGATGCCTTTAATTGTTGAATACGTGGACCATTAACCACAGCATACCAATTTTTGAGAGAGTCCCATAAACGTCTAGCATCTCTAAATTTAGAGAGAGTGCTTTTAACATTGGATTCAATAGTATTCATGATCCTAGAAATCAAAATGGCATGAATAGTATTCCAATCAGAGATGGTGCAGGGAAGAACAGGTTCAGCAATCGTACCATCTAGAAAACCAAATTTTCGGCGAGCTTCAAGAGTTGTTTGCATATCGCTGGCCCAATCATCGTAATTTTCACCATTGAAACGAGTAGGAGTAATAAAATCTCCTGGCCTATCCTGAGAACCAAGGTAAAAAGGAGAATTATATTCGATTTTAGGGGGATTATTGACGATAGCATCGTTCCCCGCCATGGATTTAGTCTTGTGTATGATGCCACTCTGATACCATGTAGGAAATCAATTTAGGTTTTTCCCAAAAATTGTTTTTCTTATTGATTGACTTTGAATATATAGGTTACACTGAATAAAGGAGAAACCAAGAAGAAATCTCCTAGAGATTTGTTCACAATCAAATTCTAAAATAAATAAAACAAAAATAGGAAACTTGGCACGCCAGATTTACGGTGCTGGGCGGTCGCCCATTGGGCCTGGGCGGTCGCCCAGTTGTACAGAGGTTTCTACGGTTTTGAGATTTGGAGTTGGGCGGTCACCCACTTGTACAGTTGATTCAGCGCCTTTGAGAGTTGAGGCTGGGCGGTCGCCCACTTCGTCCGGGCGGTCGCCCACTTGCACAACGCCATCTTCACAAAAATACTATTCATTAATTATCATTCTGTTAATAGGATTCTTATTCTAAGGCATTAAAAAGATTTAACATGGAAAGGGAAAGAAACATCAAGCATAGTTTCAAAACATGACTCTAGTTCAAATCCAACACGGTTCTTATACCAATGTAAGATTAGATGGAAGAACAATTTACTTGCTCAATCGTTGTGCGAAAGACTTGATCGATGTCGTGGATTTGATCACAAAATAAGAACTTGGTAAAACACTTCGCCACGTAGGTCAGGAAAAAGATCACAATTGGAAATCACCCAATGATTCACAACACTTATTTGTTAAGTTTTTTATCAGTCGTGGAGAAAAGAGAATGAAGAATGGAAGGAGAGCAGTTTTGTGAGTGCTATATCATAATAACGTGCACTTTACAAAACTAATTGACCAATCCTTTTGTAGCTGAAAACCATTTGTAACTTTCCCGTAACTCATCACAACGTCGGTTTTCTTTTATTGGTTTTGTTTTCTAATTAAAAACAAATGGGCTCATGTTTTGTTCGGGCTCAGGTTTGGTTTCGGCGTTGGCCATCTTGGGCGGATTAGTTCAAAATTTATTATTGTACCATATAAATACTATCAATAACATTTCTTAGAATTGTATAGAAATATATATATTATAATATTATGATCAAAAAATCAAAGTGTGTGTGACAAAATTTCCGAGAAGCAAAAGGGAAAAGGGGGTATGATTGATGGAAGTGAAATCATGCCTAACTTATTTCCACATTTAAGTTTAAAAGGCACATGATCTAAAAAAAGTAGATAGAGAAAATGATGTCGAATGAAGCCTTGAGATTGATACCGAACGGAATGAACCAGAAACAATGGGTTACAAACCCTAGATAAAGAATGCCTCATCTTTTTCTTTATTCTCTATTAATTCAATAATCAAAAACTCTGCTTTTCGGAATTACAATTAGGCATAATTATATAGTGATCCTAGGACTTGAAAAAGAAGTCAAAAACTTTCCAAAATAACCCTAGTCTATATAGTAACATAATCAATCAATAAAACATTAAAATAAAACCCTAATCTACTTCTAATCATAAAAACATTACCTATATAAAATAAATTCCGAAAATAATAAAATAATAACAAATAAAAATAGTTAAAATCAAATCCTAACTTAGCTCCAGATTTTGATCTCTTTGGCCCTGCATCATCCTCCCCTCCTTTGAAAAGACTCGACCACGAGTCAATATCCGCAGCAAGAAATTTACCCTTGTACCGTCGACGCACTGTATACTTACGATTGCTTTTCACTAAATCCATCCAATCCGCCCAAAAATATGTAACACAATCTTCAAATAACAATTTCTTGACAGTCCGATGACAAATCTGACCGGAGAACAACCAATCAAAAGGATCTTCGTACGGATAAAAACACTTAACGAACCCAAAATTCCACGACAAATCATCCGATGGAAGTTTTGAACAAGGTGTATTTAGATCTTCCGAGTATGACCTTCTCAATTGACAAATATCACAGTCACAAATATCATAAACATGAGGTTTTGACCAATCAATAAATTGATCAAAACTGTCTGATAAAACAAAGGGTGATGATGGATCATCAAAAACCCTTTCAACAGTAACGATAGATAATGGGAAACGAAATACATCTGGATGTGCCATACCTTCATTCCCCGGACTCTCGATTTCTGCATCGATATCCCTTGAAGGATTTGCCACATTTCTGGACCCAATTTCTTGACCCCGATCGAAGGGAGTGACCCCTTCTTGAAACTCCATGTCCTCGGATAATACCTCCGAATCTGAACCCATAGCCGGTGGATGCATTATGGCCCCTTCCACGCGTGCTTGAAAATTCTGGAGTTGTAGAATCTGCTTTCGCATTTTGTCTACCTCAATATCACGTAGGTCACGTTTGCGATGATGATCGTCCTGATGGGAATCCGCTCGGTTCCTTCCACGAACATCTCTTCCGCCGCGAACACGACACCCTCGTTCGGCCATCAATATCGATACCCTCGTCCAGGAATCTGATACTAAATGATGTCGAATGAAGCCTTGAGATTGATACCGAACGGAATGAACCAGAAACAATGGGTTACAAACCCTAGATAAAGAAAGCCTCAACTTTTTCTTTATTCTCTATTAATTCAATAATCAAAAACTCTGCTTTTCGAAATTACAATTGGGCCTAATTATATAGTGACCCTAGGACTTGAAAAACAAGTCAAAAACTTTCCAAAATAACCCTAGCCTATATAGTAACCTAATCAATCAATAAAACATTAAAATAAAGCCCTAATCTACTTCTAATCATAAAAATATTACCTATATAAAATAAATTCCGAAAATAATAAAATAATAACAAATCAAAATAGTTAAAATCAAATCCTAACTTAGCTCCAGATTTTGATCTCTTTGGCCTTGCATCAGAAAATATTGAAAAGGGGTAGACTTTTGGTAGCACAATTTGACTCTATTTGTGTCAAACTTATTGAAATATGATTTTTTTTTTTTTTTAAAAAATTGTTTTCTTCAAAATTTAGGAGTTGGTCTTATAAAAAACGCATTTTTTCTGGCACTTAGAAAAAACGTGTTTTGTGTTTCCCCGTTTGTGCCAGTTCCAGTTTAACAAAGTGCCAGTGTGACAAAGTGCCAGTGCATGTGTAACAAAGTGCCAGTAAAAAAAGTGCCAGTACCAGTTTAACAAAGTGCCAGTGTAAACTGGCACTGGCACTTTATTAAACTAACACTGGCGCATTTTACACGGGCACTTTTATATACATGAACTGACACTCTTCACACTGGCACTCTTCACACTAACACTGGCACTTTGTTACACTAATATTTTTGCTGGCTCTCAAAAACACAAGCACTGGCATTCAAAAACACATGCACTGGCACTCAAAAACACATGCACTGGCACTCAAAAACACATACACTGGCACTCAAAAACACTGGTAATAATTTTTGCTGGCTCTCAAAAACACAAGCACTGGCACTCATAAACACATGAACTGGCACTCCAAAACACATGAACTGACACTCCAAAACACATGCACTGGCATCTAATTACCCAGTCCCTTGTACACCATTATTTCAATTTACCAAATCAATCAACCACCACCAATTTAGATCCACACACCCAAGATTACTTTTCTATTGATCCGGTGATAGAGGCGGAGACCCATTATGCAATTAAAGAATCTGACGGAGACCCATTATGCAATTAAAGAATCTTGGACCGATTCGAGCAGTGATAGGTCTGATGATCGGAATTGGGTATGGAAGTAATTAGGGAATTGGAGCTGAGAGTGAGAATTCGGTTAAGTTCTGGTCTGATTCAGGTGGTCGGATGGAGGTTAGTGGAGGCATTGTGGAGGAAAGGGAAGGTGGTCTGATTTGAAGGAAGAGAAGTTACCGGTGGATTGCGTCGAGAGAGAGAGAGAGAGAGAGAGTCTGAGAGAGAGACGAAGTGTTATAAAAACACGTTTTTTTTAAGCTTAAAAAAACGCGTTTTTTATAAGTTTTTGAAAAAATTTAGAAACAATTTTCGTTATCCCACCCACAGTCAAATATTTTGATCCACCACTAATAATAACAAAATAAATCAGGTATTCAAGTCTATTTACAACTGAGGAGTTAAATTTGCTAGCCTCAAGAACTCCATTGTCCTTCAGAAAAACCTTTATAACCACAACACTACTAGAAAACACATTATTTACGGCGGGTGAGAGCTGCTGTAAATAGCCTAAATACCGTCGTATAAAATATATAGTATTCACGGCGGTGTATGGAGCCGACAGATATACACAATCATAAACGACGGTGATAATCCCACGTATATAATATTAGTATTTACGACGGTCATCAGGCATATTATATTATATGTATATGACTTGTCGTATATAATCTTCATCACGTACCGCGATTTCAGCCCACTTATAAGAATTAATTCGAATTTCCCCTTACCACACAATTACGACAGTTTATGTTCAGCTGTATAAGATATTATATATGGCGACTATTTTTCTGCCGTATATACCATCTTTTATATTCCAAATAAATAATAATTAATTAATTAAACTAAACCTCAAAATCAAAATTCAAAATTCAAAACACACGTTGCAATAAAATTGCTATTATAGATCAAAAGACAATAATTTCATTAAGAAAAATTCAACCTAATTTGGTACCGTCTGCCAAGACCATAAAGCAACAAATTTAAAACAAACTTTGCAAAACAAATCCAAAGTTACATAAATCTATAACACATCCATGCTTAGTTCATCCACTTAATATCTGAACAAAAAATGTCTTCCAAGACCCAGTAACTCTATGATAAACAAAATAATGCTTCGATATTGATAGTGCTTAACTTGGTTGCTCAACATCTACGATCCATCTCCTTCATATAACTTTCAAGAGAAAAAACGCGAACAATTAAGCAAAAGCTCTAAATTGTTATAGCTTCAACAAGGATATAATAGCAAAATAGAATTATCATAAATGATGTCAGAATTCAAGTGACAAAAAATACTAAATGACCTAAACCAGATAAATACTAGATACAAAATTAATAGAGATATTCACTGATATACATATACCTTAAGTTAGTGCATCAATTTAAGAAAGTAAAAAGTATTCTCACATACCACTAATCATTTGAATCATGTTCTTCCATTGGTTGAAGCACGAAACCAATTTTTCCTTCACGTTTTTTCACAAGATTACGCTGAAAAGCTTCGAATGTCTTTTTTTGGGCATCTAATTTAGCATGCATGGATATTCTTTGCGATTCCATCTTCTCCTCAAGCTCAGCACGGACTGCAGCAACTGATTCTCCTGTTGAGGCTTCCTACAACAACAAAAAAGAATCCCAACAGGAAATCTCTTAGAACTCAGCAATAAAAAGTTACCATTCCAGGATGGGTTAAAATGTAAGCATATCCTTGCATGAGCTTCTCTCTTGGAAATGGCCAATGATCCTGAAACAATACACAGATTTAGCAGCCCATCATTTATAACCTGTGTGGTTCTGTAATAAAGCTACCCTACTAGATGATACTAGTGTTACTAAATTAGAATTAACCTCACAAAAAGTGGTTTAAATATGCAAGATTTCTTTTGTAAACAACTTAATGCAGCACACACACACATGGAGAGAGAGAGAGAGAGAGAGAGAGAGAGAGAGAGACTGAGTTTAGCCAGTATCATGGGTTTCCAAAAATGTAACAGCATGAGAGAGACTGGGTCGGATCCATGAAATACAATGTATTTTAGTTAACAAAAATGATAAAAGTAAATAATTCAAAGAACGATTGAAATAATGTTGAAGTATTTAACGCAAACAATTTATTAAAATATATTACTCGTACAAAAAAGAAATTCAAATTTGCTAATTAAACTTGGGATAATAGGAAGAAAGACCAAGAACAAAAAAAATGGGAAAAGTCTAAAGAATTAATTAAGATTGAAAAAATGTGAGGAAATTAGGAGAAAGAGAAAAACAAAACTGTTAAGAGAAAGAATAGCAAAGATGGAAGACAAAATTAATTGAAAATGTAGGTAGCAGGGTTTGAACATGGATTTGAAAGGAAACACCAAAGGCTTTAACTCCACCCCTTCTACCACTGAACCACACCACTCACTGGTGTTAATCTTGAAGTTAATTATATACATACATATATAACAAAAATATGGTGGGGGCAAAAAAAAAAAATTTCCACTGCATTTCCGCCGCTGGGGGGGGGGTCCGCCCCTGCCTATTACTCCTGTTGGTTTTCCCTGAGGGTCTATCAACCTCCGGCATTGATTATGCAGTTCTTTCATTTGGAGAGTTCGTGCAAGTAAACTGTATAATTATAGACTATGGATCTAAGGTTAAGTACATTAGTTACCTTGGTTGTAGCATAAATATCAACTCTCATAAGCCAGACTATCCCAATAAAGTGGTTTTAAGACAGAAATCTGGTGGAGTATTTTTTCAAAAACAAAGGTTTAAGACAGAAATCTGGTTGGTGACTGTTGGAAAAACAGTTGACAGGCAGTTTGATTTGAATGTAACTACTTCGATTCTGGAGATTGTACTTGGTCAAATACAATCTCCAGTTAACTCAAAAGGCTTGATTACATACTCAAGGTACAAGGGCGTTTTCAGGAGGGCAAACTGCAAACGCCATACTGTGAAAAACAGGGCTCTATTGTATCCTAAAGGCTAATTCGCAGCAACCTTGTGCACCGGATAGAGGGTGAATTTTGTCTCAAGGAAAGTGTATTTATTACGTGCCTTTGGAGCAAGTGTGGTTCAATTTTTCAGCAAGCATTTCAGCAAATAAATACACTGATTGCAACAAATTTACATACCAGATTCGCAGCAGGTGGCAGCAACCTTAAATTCAGAAGGCATCAAGGCAGTTTTGAGTAGTTTTAGAGCAGCGATTTCTGTGAAGTTTCAGTGCGGAAATTTCTGTGCAGCTTCAGTGCAAACAGCAAGTTCAGAAATTTGCAGGCATTCTTCAGCAGAAAAATTACATCAGCAGTGCAGCAAACTCGCAGATTAATTTAAAGGAGTTTCTTGATCAGGGGTTTGAGTTTGCAGACTGCAAGGGAATTTCAAGTTCAAGTGTCAACAGATGCCTTGACATAACCTAATAAGAACACTTTCACCTCACAAAATCCAGGTGCCACCCGTTGAAACCATTGTCATTCCGCAGCCAGTTTAACCACTTTTTAACATCTCTTCTTACAAAGTCCTGAGAATGATCAACATTTTGTGCTGCATGAAAGATGTCGCCTGCAATTCATAGTAGTAAATAAGCAAGAGAAATTTTGCATTAGAACCAACAATTTACTGTGTTAGTAGGACCAAGTAACGTTTCTTGAGGAATAATCAAAAAGGTTTTATGGCTTTTATAGGTAAAAAGAAAAGAAAAAAGAAATAGTTGTATTTTGAAAAGCAGCAAACCAAGAGTAGGAAGGGAGACTATTGAACGGGTGATTTCACAAGTGTAGTGTATGTGGATAAAAGCTGAATTCTTGTGCATTAACAGCTATACGAGGAATCAATATATCAGATATTCATGTGGAAAACATGTCATAGGTTAACATATTCAGTAAAAAAATACACATGAAACATTACCACTTAATAAACACAGAAAAGCAATAAGAAAATGAACTTCTTGATTCCATTACATTTCAGGGGAAAGTGCACCTACAAGTCAGCGGCCTAATAATAAAATGGAGTTAGAAACCCGTCTTTGTATATATGATCTTCTGGAATGGTGTAAATGCATACAGGTGACCTAATCTACATGTAAGAAGATACAATATTATACCACTCGAAGGATTCCACGGCCCAGGAAATTTGGACCATCACAAACAATTGCTTCAGGTCCCCATGCAAGCTTCCCACCAAAAATGATTACAAGCAATTGCTTCAGGTTCCCAAGCAAGCTTCACTCCATTTAGACTATAGTTAAGAAGGATGTCAAATTTCCAAATAGACATGATCATACATCATTATTTATGACAACTCTTGAGTTAGTATAGTACCGTAAATATGATTAGATTGTTGAATAGTTTTTGTCAAACATATTTTGGTCCAAAAACCCATGACACCTTCTTCTTTATGCCACACTAATTTCACTAAGCTTTTATCTCCAACCATATATGCAAAGCGGAATTAAATGAAAAAAAATATATATAAATGCAAGTATGGACGCTTTCATTTGGATGGGTCGAAGGAAATAGCTAGATGTCACTTAAATATTGGAGAACTCGAGCAAGTAATGTGTACAAGTACAGATTGTGGATCTAAAGTCAAGTACATTAGTTACCTTGATTGTAGCATAAAATTCCACCTTCATAAGACAAACTATGTAAACGAATAAAAGGAAGAATCAATCTTCTGAAGAGTACCGATTAGAAATTTTAGACATGAAACAGAATTGCAAAGATAATTATTGACGGTTCTCCAAACCCTCAATTATGTAGCTCAATGCGAGAAGCAGAATTGCATTGCCCAGAGGAATTAATTCTAACATACTTCCTTGACTCCTCGACGGACAGAAGCCATATTGGGTGGAAACTTTCAGGATAGAAAGCAAACTAAGCATGTCTCATGAGTAAAATGCCTCTGTTCCATCTCTAGTTATTCCTATTTCAAAATGACGGTGATTGTATTCCAATTTCCAATGAAAAGATGGTGGAATCGCCAGACGCAGATGTGAACCTCCAAGGGACACTTCTTGGAGGTCACACCAGCCACATTCCATTAAGATGCAGATATGATCTACAAATCCCAAACTTAATGGAATCTTTAAAATATACTTTTCATCAACCACTTAAATAAAATTTACTAGACAAATGCACCTGGCCACAAGTATATCGTTCTAGTGCAAACAAATCTGCAAGAGGGTAGTATCTAGCAATTCTCAGAACCCCAGAGAACATCAAACCGCCAACAGCGTGTTCATTAATAAACATTTATCTTAAACGCATGATCCTTCTGTTGCTGGTTTATCTTTTATAATAACTCTAGTAAGTTTCAAAGATAATGGTAAATTCATAAATCCTTTTTTTCCTCTGGTCAGTTTCTTTGAAGTAAAAAACCAGAATACTTGACATACACATTCTAGTCATCAAGAACCCAAGGAGCCTTATTTTAAGATATGTTGTGAATAATAGAAAGAACGACATCAGAAGATACAAACATGACCTGTAATTTTGACCTTCAATGTGGAACATACCTTAAGATCTTGATTATGCATTTCCTCTATACAGTTTTCCTCGGATCCATAAGCTGAGTTCAAAATGTAGAGATTTGTTACATATAGATCTGGTATACAAATAAAATAGAGTAGGACAACCCTATATTCATTATTGGTCTAAAGTAGAACACAAAAGCTGGCAAGAATGATGTGGTAAGGTGCATATGCAACGATTTTTTTGGATTATGTAGGACATTAATATCATATGTAACTTTTCAGCAAACTTCGGCAATGAATACCACCTCGTTTCCTAGCCTCAATCAACTGTAATGACATCGTGAGTTCCAAAATCGTAGAAGTATTCGTAAAATATTGTAGTGCATTCAGAAGGGGTAAGGGATTTGCTAAGCATCAGTATTACTATAAACAAGCTTCGTCCAAATTAAAAAATAATAATAATAATAAAAAGAGATACCGTTCCAGGATGGATTAAAATGTATGCATATCTTTGTATGAGCTTCTTTCTTGGAAATGGCCAATGACCCAGAAAGAATATACATGCCCATTATTTATGGCCTTTATGGTTCCATAATAAAGCTACCCTACTTGATGATACAAGTATTAAATTTTGAACCTCACAAAGTGGTTAAAATATGCAGTATTTCTTTTGCAAACGACTCACACAGCACACATACGCGCATAGAGAGAGGGAGGGAGAAACTAAGACGGGAGTTGAGGCATTATCATGGTTTTCCAAAAAGGTAACAGCACGGGAGGGTCACCACACCATTACTCCCGTTGGTTTTCCTTAAGGATCTATCAACCTCCAATATTCATTATGCAGTGCTGAATCTAGTATGCCCTGAGGGTCAGAGAAACTGAGACGGGTGAATTCACTTTCTATATTGAACAGCTTCATTGTATCAGTCATTTATTTAGATTTTTTCATACAATGACAGGGAAAAGGTAACTGCAGTCAAAGAATACATAATTAGCAAAAAATAAAATAAAAAAGTGCATTGAGATTAAACAGGAAAATAAACAAGCGACAGACATGTTGCCTTCAAAATAGACAAAACAAAATTAATAAGAACAACACAATCGGCGGCGCAGCCCAATCCCGCTTCAAAATCCCAAGTGACAGCATATATTATACCCAAGTGAATGATTTGTGGACAGACTTGCAAAGCACTAGCATTCATTTAAACCCCAAGGAACAAATGAAAGAAACATGTTGCCGTCTAGGTTAAGAAGCTCATAAACCTAGCTAGTCAAATTTCAAAAAACAAATAGGCCCAAGTATGGTTATATCCAATAGAAACCTTTAGGAAGATAGATACGGCTTCATGTCAGGTATAAATTATTTGCAACAGGGTCAAGTTTGGTGTTTACTGGTGGCAGAAAACATTGGAGTACCTGAAAAAACTATAAGTGATATCTTGATTAATAGTTCTTGATGCTGCATAGCCTTGTGCGATACTTTACATGATGCATTCCAATTCCCACAATACTCCTCAGGAATCACAGAAGTTCGGGGATTCGCTCTTTCAAGACTGTACGGCTGTAAACTCTGTCCTCTGAGCTTATAGTGCTAGACTATTCACATCTAGGGGTAGTGGCACCCTAATACAAATGGGGTCAGCTACTCCTTATTGATTTTCTTAAAAAAAATAAAAAAATATTGCATTTTGTACCAACTTAACTCAAGGGGTTTTATTGCAATAAATGAAAATCTGACCCTGTTTCCGTAAAGAAAAAATACACTATGATTAAAAGTTCCCACTTTAACTAGTGCATTTTGCCAAAATGATGTTGACCCCCAATCCGAAAAATCTGGCTCCGCCACTGCTCACATATTAGTCTCAATTAAGTTGAAAATAAACTAAAAAAGGAAAGATAAAGAGTGACATATAAAAGTTTATCACAACTATAAGACATTGATTTTAACTGCCTCACTTATAGAGGAGGTTACTCCAACTAGATAAGTACGGTGTTTACATTCCTTGACTCCTGGAAACATGAAACATAGATATAATTAAGGGAAAATTTTACTTTTGTTACTTGTGTTTTGGTCACTTTTTTTTTAATTTGGTTTCCGAAAGTGTAAGTGTGTCAATCCGATTCCCCATATTTACAATTTGTCGCAAATTGATGTAAAAATTGATGGGGTGTTAGTTTAATTTTAAGGGAAACATCATGTGGTGTACATGATTTTACGTTTTATGAGACATTTTGATCGTTTTATCCGCCACTCCAACCCCAAATCCACCCCCTCTCTATCCAAACCCTAGCTCGCCCACCCTTAGTTTCATCTTCCTCCACAATTCGAGCTTGGATTTGTAAGTGGGTGTCTAAACCCTAACCTACCCACCCTTAGTTTCATTTTCCTCCACAATTAAGTTGAAAAATAAACTAAAAAGGGAAAAAGAAAGAGTGACATAAAAATGTTTATCACAACAATTGGACATTGATTTTAACCTCTTCACTTATTGAGGATGTTACTCTAACTAGATAAGTACGGTGTTCCTGTTCCTTTGACTCCTGGAAACATGAAACCTAGAAAGGAATAAACGAATGAAGTATGGTTGTAACTTATATAAAACTGAACCATGATGCCTTGTAACATAACCTAATTGGAACACATTCACCTCACAAAATCGAGGCGCCACCCATCGAAACCATTGTCATTCCGCAGCCATTTAACCACTTTTTTACATCTATTCTAACAGAGCACTGAGAATGATAATGTTTGGTGCTACATGAAAGATGTCGCCTGCAATTCATACAAGTAGTAAATAAAGCAAAAGAAATTTGTACATTAGAGCCAATAACTTACTGTATTAGTAGGACCAAGTAAAGTTTTTCGAGGAATAATGATCGAAAATGCTCTATGTCTGACTTGGGTTAAAAAAAAATTGTATTTTTAGGAGCAGTATACCAAGTGTAGGAAGGGACTATTGAATGGGTAATTTCTAGTCTATATGGATAAAAGCAGAATTCTTTTGCATTAACAGCCAGGATGAGGAATCAATAAATCAGTAATTTATGTGGAAATCAAGTCATAGGTCAACATATTTGGAACATAACACACATGAAACATTACCACTAAATGACCACAGAAAAGCAATAAGAAAATGAACTTCTAGATTCATAAACTCATCATTATTAATATAATCTTCAAGCATGGTGTAAACGCATATAATACCACTAGAAGGATTTCTACGGCCTTGGAAATTTGAATCATCACAAACAATTCATCTTCATATAAACGTTAAGACTTTTCATGAGAAACATGGAATTGAGGATAGATGTTATTATCATTTAGTAATGGAATTGAGGATAGATGTTATTCTTCTGGTTCACAAGAAGATCCACAATATATTGACAGAGTATTTTCCTTGGTCGTTCAGACTGAAATTAAACAACTACCCCTTTAATGGGTGAATGCAAATCTAGTTACTCTGATGTTTTAATGGGTGAATTTTGATGTAATTAATATTTTCAAGTTCAAACATAAACAAAGTACTGTTTAATTGACTTTGGACTCCTTCAAAATAAATATAGTGCCTGCTAAATTGGTCAAGGTCTGCATAGATAATTACAGACGGTTCTTCAAAACCTCACTTATGTAACTCAACGTGAGAAGCAGAAATGCACTGCCCAGGGCAATTAATTCTTTTTACATACTTCCTTGACGGATAGAAGTCATATTGGGTGGAAACTATCAAGATGGCATTCTGATGGATGTGGTTTTACCCATCCAAAAGATATATTTCCTAGCTTATTTGATGCTCGAAACCTTGGGAATTTAATGTATTTTGTAGTGTTTTGAAAGTACAGGGGTTGAAGTGCAATTACTGACAAAACGGAGGATTGGAGCGTACTTTGGAAGTTTTTGGATCAAATTGTAATTTTGGAAAATATGGGACAAAACGGAAATTATGAAGTTCAAGGGCCAAATTGGAAATATTGGAAAATTCAGGGACTAAACTGGAAATATGGAATTTTTGGACGAATTTGATTTATAAAAATTCATGAGTTAAAATGACTCAAAGATCGAAGTGCAAAAGAATTTATTATAGTGGTCAAAGTGCGACTGCAAAATAGCGGGACGAAACGAATACAAATGATACAAAATACTTGCTGGGACAAGGCATGAAAACGGCCGGCCAGTTGGGCAAAATGGGGCCAAGGCTAGGAGGAATTGGGGCCAAGGCAAGCAAATGGGCTTCAACATGGGCTGCCCTTGAATTCTTGATGCGCGGCCGCTGAACAAAGGCAAGGATTGGCCGAGACAACTTCTGTACTCATGGGCGTTGCATGGGCGAACATGGGCGACCGCCCACAAAGGTTTTCAGCAACAGATTTAATTTCGTCACAAATAAGAAAAATGTGATTTTCCACAGATTTGCACAGAATCATGGACGGATTTCGGGAGATTTTCTATTTTGACTAGGATTTTGATCCTAATTTGTTTCTAAAAAGGATTTTCACCTCCCTCCTCCTATAAAAAGAACCCTAGACTAGTTTTTGTATAATCTTTTATAATTTTAATCTTTTGAATATTTTTATTTTTTATTCTCTCTATATTTTTAGTTTAGGTTTTTATTTATTTTTGAAGATGAAAAAACAAGGTTTTGATTTATTTATTTTAATGGCCATTCAAGGCTAAATTATTTGATTCATGGATTGAGGTGAGTAACAATTTGATCTTTATGCTAAATTTTTAATTCTTTCTATCTCTCTTTCGTTCTTGTTCTCTCAATATTCTTCAAGATCATTCATAGGCTTCAATTGTATGTTAAGATACTTTTGGCCTATGAATCTATTTGGGTATAAATCGTTTCAATAATTCGGACATTTATACATTGACCATTGTTGAGAGAATAGATTTAATTGAGGACGTAACTAAAATCAATGAATCTAGGTTCTTATGTTCTTGTGATTTAAATTGAATCTCTTGAAAGTTTATATTGACGTAACTGAATATATAAACAAGATAGAGATATTAGGGTTTTAATGTTCTTATCGACGTAACTATGATATTAACATCTTAACCCTAGGTTTTTGTGAACGAACCCAAGAATGAGATTGAATTCTTTTTACATAAAATAAAAAGCATAAAGTGATAATTGTTATGATCCCTAATCCATGAATCCCTTGTCTCTTGTTATCTTTAATTTATTTATTTTGCTTTCTTAGTTTAATAATTCAATCAAATCAAAAACCCCTTTTCTTTTGTTTCTTTTTACACTAATTAAATCAATTTGTTCAACACTCAAATCTCTGTGGATTCGACCCTTGCTTGTGCATACTACTACAACGGTAGCTAGTACACTTGCAAGGTATTTTATTACAAGAGAATTTTTATCCATCAAGTTTTTGGCGCCGTTGCCGGGGATTTGTTGTGATTTGAACAAGTTAATTTTGATTAGTGTATTGTAAATAATTTTCTTTTCTTATTTTTTGGATCTAAATAGTTTTCTTTAATTATCTTCTCATTTTATTTTATTTTTATGTCTATTATTAAAAAAAATAAAAATAAAAATCAAATGGACTCAAGGATGTATAACTATGACATTTATGAGTCATGTGGAAATTGTGAATTATACTCTCATGGTCCTTATGAATGCCCTTCGGGGACATATTCTTTTGAGTATTATCCACAAGAGGGGAGTCTGTTCCATTCACAAAGTCAAGGATGCAACAGTTATGAGCCACATTACTATGAGCCTTCTCATCCTCAACTTGAAAAGCAACCATGGGAGGAAGCTATAGAAAGATATAAGGAGGAGAAACGACAACGGGATAGTCGAATAGAGGCAACCATGAGTAACTTATCGGCACAATTGGACAAATTGATAGAGGCAGCGAGGAATCAAAATTCGACCATAATCTATGCACAACTCAAAGAACAACTATTGGGAGACACATTGGGAAACTTTGTCTATGAAGACTCCGACGAAGAACTTGAGAACGAACTACAATAAGAGCCTCTTTTGAAAAATGAAACGGAGGATTTTGTCTATGAAACCTCCCATGAAAATTCTAGTGAAGTGCAATTGTATGATAGTTCGGGTTGTATGGAGACGGAAGAAATTATAGAAAAAGGATGGCATGAGCAAGTTGATGAAATTGAGCTTGCTCTTTATGGTGAGATGCGGGGCAATGAATTTCAAGAAGATATGGTCACTCTCGCCAAGATTGACAAGCCATGTTTGAATGAACACCAACCTCTACTCATGGAAAATGCCGATGACGAATCCTCCATGATTTTGGTGATCCCTCCCATCTTTGAAGACGGAGAAAGTGGCAAGGACTCCCGAGAGAAGAAGCCCAAGAAACTTAAAAGTCAAAAATTTCCTTGGGCACTAAATGGTCATATATCAAAGGGAATATTTATGGGGCATGAACTGAAGATTAAGACCCGCGAAACCATGAAGTGGGCCAAAGGACGAAAAGTGAAGTCTAAACGGGAGCAACGGTCGGGCTAACGACCTTAACCAAATGCGCTTATTGGGAGGCAACCCAAGTAGGTACGTTTTTATTTGCTTTATTTATTTTTTTTGTTGTGTCATATCGTCCTTTGAACCCGAGGCATGTTTTTGTTCTCTTTGCTATGAGAACATAGCATGTTTTGAGTTTGGGGGTAGATATCTCTCCGAGTTTGTGGGTTTATAGGGGAGTGTATATAGTGTCACCCTCCAAAAAAAATAGAAAAATTTAAAAATTTTTGTTCTTTTCATATTTTGGGAAGTTGGCAAGAGTCCATGATGATTTGAGAGTGCTTTAATTTTAAAAATCTTGAGTATTATTGTCAATATGGGGATATAATTGCATTGAAACATGTAAAGTATGATTTCTCCACCTTTCACTTCCATATTATTTTTCTTGACCATTGTTACCAATTTAGGAGACATTTATAGGATCACTTTGGCATTCTCGGGGTCCCTAGAACATGTTTGCATTACTGTCAATAACACATCAATTAGGCTATTCGGGAAGTGATATGTGGCTATTTTCTTTGAACCCTATTTGTGAGCCTTTAACTTTCTCGTCACTTATAAAAATATTCTGCTAGAACCCCTTTTGAGCTTGAAAAAGAATGGAATCTCTCACAATGTGGGAGGTTATCTCAGACCACCATTCGCCTTCTTTTGTACCCTCATTATCCTACCCTTTTAACCTATACACTATTTTTCGCACCCTTTTCAAGAAAGTGAAACTAGGGAATGAATTGGGAATTACGGATGATGTTTAGAAAATCAAGGGTGGAAATTGGTCATGAAAGGAAAGAAAAGGGTCATGTTATGTAATGAAAAGAGGGGCTTGAGCAAAGTATTGAATGCACATTCTTCGTGATATATTTGTGCAAAGCAAAGCAAAGCAAAGCAAAGCAAAGCAAAGAAAAAAAAAAAGGAAAAAAAAAAAAGAAAAGAAAAAAAAAATATTTGTCTTGCCCTCTCTAATGTTGAAGTGGAAAGTGATCAAAAAGAAAGAAAGGTGATCAAGTCCAAGTTTGAAAGTATACAAAATTATAAGTTTGGGGGTTAAATCAAGGGATTGAAATGGAGCGGAGTGATAAATTTCAATGTGAGGATGTATGATGAAGACTTCCTAGTTTCACTTGCTTGACTTCGTATGTCCTTACCTTCAATTGTAACCGTGAACCTAGCCCGCGTTTATCGCGATACATTACAAACCGTTAAGCCATATTTGATCCCTAAAGAGTAGCCGGGTTGACAGTTTTGTTTAAACATGCATATGAGTGTCCCTTGTGCAGAAAGTTTATCTTATTATCATTGATTTAGAGCATGTGGTTAGTGACCCTATAAAATATCTTATTTTGGTGACAATGATCTCCCATATTTCATTCATCTTTCATTATGTGGTGGAGAATTATAAGTTAGATGCATCCATGTAATTATAGTCCCATGTTCATGATAATGCTTGTAGATAATGTGTGTTGTAAAGATCTGAGACTTGTTGTGCCAACGGCCTATTATATGAATTGAGCAAATCCCAAAAATATTTTCTTTTGTTTTAATTAGTTAATTAGTTTTTATTTTGTTTTAGTTTTGTTTTACTCGAGGACGAGCAAAAGATAAGTTTGGGGGTATTTGATGGATGTGGTTTTACCCATCCAAATGATATATTTCCTAGCTTATTTGATGCTCGAAACCTTGGGAATTTAATGTATTTTGTAGTGTTTTGAAAGTACAGGGGTTGAAGTGCAATTACTGACAAAACGGAGGATTGGAGCGTACTTTGGAAGTTTTTGGATCAAATTGTAATTTTGAAAAATATGGGACAAAACGGAAATTATGAAGTTCAAGGGCCAAATTGGAAATATTGGAAAATTCAGGGACTAAACTGGAAATATGGAATTTTTGGACGAATTTGATTTATAAAAATTCATGAGTTAAAATGAAAAATAAAATCTCAAAGATCGAAGTACAAAAGAATTTATTATAGTGGCCAAAGTGCGACTGCAAAATAGCGGGACGAAACGAATACAAATGATACAAAATACTTGCTGGGACAAGGCATGAAAGTGGCCGTCCAGTTGGGCAAAATGGGGCCAAGGCTAGGAGGAATTGGGGCCAAGGCAAGCAAATGGGCTTCAACATGGGCTGCCCTTGAATTCTTGATGCGCGGCCGCTGAACAAAGGCAAGGATTGGCCGAGACAACTTCTGTACTCATGGGCGTTGCATGGGCGAACATGGGCGACCGCCCACAAAGGTTTTCAGCAACAGATTTAATTCCGTCACAAATAAGAAAAATGTGATTTTTCACAGATTTGCACAGAATCAGTGACGGATTTCGGGAGATTTTCTATTTTGACTAGGATTTTGACCCTAATTTGTTTCTAAAAAGGATTTTCACCTCCCTCCTCCTATAAAAAGAACCCTAGACTAGTTTTTGTATAATCTTTTATAATTTTAATCTTTTGAATATTTTTATTTTTTATTCTCTCTCTATATTTTTAGTTTAGGTTTTTATTTATTTTTGAAGATGAAAGAACAAGGTTTTGATTTATTTATTTTAATGGCCATTCAAGGCTAAATTATTTGATTCATGGATTGAGGTGAGTAACAATTTGATCTTTATGCTAAGTTTTTAATTCTTTCTATCTCTCTTTCGTTCTTGTTCTCTCAATATTCTTCAAGATCATTCATAGGCTTCAATTGTATGTTAAGATACTTTTGGCCTATGAATCTATTTGGGTATAAATTGTTTCAGTAACTCGGACATTTATACATTGACCATTGTTGAGAGAATAGATTTAATTGAGGACGTAACTGAAATCAATGAATCTAGGTTCTTATGTTCTTGTGATTTAAATTGAATCTCTTGAAAGTTTATATTGACGTAACTGAATATATAAACAAGATAGAGATATTAGGATTTTAATGTTCTTATCGACGTAACTGTGATATTAACATCTTAACCCTAGGTTTTTGTGAACGAACCCAAGAATGAGATTGAATCCTTTTTACATAAAATAAAAAGCATAAAGTGATAATTGTTATGATCCCCAATCCATGAATCCCTTGTCTCTTGTTATCTTTAATTTATTTATTTTGCTTTCTTAGTTTAATAATTCAATCAAATCAAAAACCCCTTTTCTTTTGTTTCTTTTTACACTAATTAAATCAATTTGTTCAACACTCAAATCTCTGTGGATTCGACCCTTGCTTGTGCATACTACTACAACGGTAGCTAGTACACTTGCAAGGTATTTTATTACAAGAGGATTTTTATCCATCACATTAAAACCTAAAAATATTAGACATGTCTCCAATGAACACTTCTTCAGGTCACACCAGCATGAACACAAGATGTGATGCTAAAATGTATGTTGTTCAAGTGTGACATCAACTACTTAGTTGTTCAAGTGTGACATCAACTACTTATACAGAGAAATGCACCTGGCCACAAGTATCTCGTTCTAGTCTAAATAAAGCTGCAAGAGGGATATATGTATCTAGCGATTCTCAGAACCCCATAGAGCATCAAAACCACTAAGAGCGTTTTCATTAAATCAGCATTTATATTAAAAGGATGATCCTTCTGTTGCTGGTTTATATTTTATAATAACTCTAGGAAGTTTCAAAGATAATGGTAAATTCATAAATCCTTTTTTTCCTCTGGTCAGTTTCTTTGAAGTAAAAAACCAGAATACTTCAGCCATTGTTACACATTCTAGTCATTAAAAACCCAAGGACCCTTATTTCAAGATATGTTGTGAACAATAGAAAGAACAACGTCAGTAGATATAAACAAGACCATTGAAAGTTTTGCCCAGACAACTAACATGACCCATGAATTGATCTTCAATGTGGAACATACCAGAAGATCTTGATTATGCATTTCCTCTATAAGCTGAGTTCAAGTTGTAGAGATCAGAAGGCATATACCCTGTAGTTACATATAGATCTGGTAAGGGACATTAACATCATATGTGAATTTTCAGCAACCATAATATGGATCTTAAAAGAAGTTTGTTTCTGAGGTACAAAAAATAAATGAAAATAATAAGGAGGATTGAAACTAAGTGGAAGTGGTGCAAAACCAATAATCAATGTCCATGTGCTATGCACAAAGCATATAATCACAGTAACAAAACAACTAATCACTGTCCATGTATTGTGCACGAAGAAAAGAGTACAACATAAAGGCTCAAACTGAAAACTATGATATGAATGGTACGTATTGAGTAAATCATAGAATATTATATGCCCAATATAAACAAAAGGTTTTCTCTTACAAAACCTGCCAAACAAACTAAGTAATCAATCTACAAACAATGAAACTAGGAAGTTGGTCTTTCAAAATAGGTTATCCCAGCTGCTATCAAAGGATGGGATTTCAGTCTCAATCATCAAGAGAATATCGTGTAAATCATCTTGAGGAGCAAGCGGTGGGGTACCGATGGGTTGAACACAGTCAGGGTATTCATTGTAGAAGAGTTAGGATTCACTAGTGGTGGTGAATGGGAGAGAACCGTTGTGGGTGGCACTAGGAATGGAAGGAGCCGATTCTACAGCAGCAACATCAACAGTTTCATAGTCCAACAGCATGCCAATTTCAAAAAAATCATCTTGGTCATCTTGAGGGGCAGGGGATGGGGTACCAAAGGGTTGAACATAGGTTGGTGTTTCAACTTGAGATGAACGAGAGGAATTAGTGAACACTATAGAAGAAGAAGTAGAGGGGTTTTCAACAGCAGAAGAAATCGGATTTGCAGCAGCCACAACAACTTCAGATTGGGACTTGTAGACTCTTTTACCATTTTTCCACCGACCTTTCTTGACAATATGACAAAGAACATAATCTTTCAAAGGATCATATTGCAACGAAGTGCCTTTGAGTAGGGTATACTCAGTCATGAGAAATTGGTGGTCGGAATTGGAACCCTTTTCACGATAACTAAACTTTTGAGCCATGCCAACAACTTGGGTTCCATGATCATTAGTAGTCATTTTCACTTCACTGGTCTGATCACCATGCCAAGTTCCCTTGCCCACTTTGCGATTTGCATTGACATTACCAATTCTTCCCTTCTTATGCAATTTGGTGAACAGGTAGAGTTCATCCCTTTTCTGGACAGAGGAAAAGATGTCAGGAAGTTGTTTGACATTGTAGGGGTCAAGGTCAAGGAAGATGCCATCACAAGGCAAGGGGTTACAGGTGACCTTGCAAGTCAGACAGTAAATACACTCATAGGGTGTAGGGCAAAATCGAAAACCCAATGGCAGTTGTGGGAATTCCATAATCAATCGATCAAGAAATTTCTTGACTTGTGAGTTAGTGAGTGAGTGTTGAAATCAATTGAATGAAAAACAGAGAGTAGGGCAAAAAAGTAGATGGAAACTGGGAAGATCAAGAGAGATTACAGAGAGTAGAGTGGGAATAATCTCAAAACATATACAATATCTATATATATATACAAAGAAAGATTTTTTACCGTTGAGAGTAGGGTTCGCTTAAAACTAACGCGTCTTGGGATCCGACCGTTTGATATGGCGGTGATATGTTCGAAATTGCCGCTTGAATTTTGTTACCGTTGTGAATTCCTTCGTCTTCTCTTCTTCTTCTTCTTCTTCTTCTTCTTCTTCTTCTTCTTCTTCTTCTTCTTCGTATAAACCCTTTTGGCCGACCTCTGAACCCTTTCTTATAGTCTCTCTCTATTTCCATTTTCTTTTATTTTTAACCCTTCCCGTTTGGCATAATTCCACAATCGCCCATAATAGAAGATACTAAATTATCTTAGTAAAAATATCTGCCACCTGCGTTTTAGTAGGAACATAGGAAGGAGAAATAAGGTCATCCGAAATAGCGTCACGAACAAAGTGGCAGTCAATTTCAATATGCTTTGTCCGTTCATGAAATACGGGGTTTTTGGCGATATCAAGGGCTGGCTGACTATCGCAGAAGATGTTGATCACCTTTGGATGATGTACACCAAGGCTCAAAAGTAATCCCTTCAACCATTTCAATTCACAAGTAAGGGCAGCCATAGAGCGGTATTCAGCCTCGGCAGACGAACGAGACACAGTGGTTTGTTTCTTCGTCTTCCAAGATATAGGAGAAAGGCCAAGAAACACAAGTCATCCAGAAAGAGAACAACGAGTAATAGGGCAAGCGGCCCAATCTGAATCACACCATCCTTGCAGCGTGAGCTCACTATCAGCACGAAGAAGGACACCCTGACCAGGTGTGCTTTTGAGATAACGAACAACTCGTAGTGCTGCATCCCAATGATCCTTACGGGGTTCCTTCATAAATTGGGACAGAATGTGAACCGAGTATGCCAAGTCTGGGCGAGTGACTGCTAAGTAAATGAGACGACCAACCAATCGCCTATAAAGTTCAGGATCATCCAGAAGATCACCAGTGGCAAGACCGAGTTTATGATTCGGTTCAATAGGATAGCCAGATGGCTTTGCTCCCAATAGCCCAACCTCAGATATAATGTCCAACGTATACTTATGTTGGCACAAAAACAGGCCAGATGAGCTACGAGCAACTTCAATGCCCAAAAAATACTTCAAGGAGCCAAGATCCTTCATCTTGAAACATTCACTTAGATACTTTTTGAAAGATTGTAAGGCAGCGGAATCGTTCCCAGCAATAATAAGATCGTCAACATACACAAGAATGTTCATATGAATCGTACCTTTTGTGAATGTGAACAAGGGGTAATCAGAGTAAGACTGCAAGAACCCATAGTTTTTCAAGGAAGCTACTAGCTTGGCGAACCAACAACGCGGGGCCTGCTTCAGGCCATAAAGAGATTTACGAAGACGACAAACCAAATTGGGTTGATTGGAATGAAAACCCGGAGGAGGTTTCATGTAGAGCTCTTCCTAAAGATCACCATGCAGGAAAGCGTTATGCACATCCATTTGATGCAATTCCCAATTCTTTGAGGCAGCAATAGCAAGAAAGGCTCGAACGGTGACCATCTTGGCCACAGGAGCAAAAGTTTCCGTGTAATCAATCCCTTCTTTCTGATGATTACCAAGAACTACTAACACAAGATTTAAGTCGTTCAACTGAACCATCAGACTTGTACTTAATACGATAGACCCACTGGCTACCAAGTGCACGCTTACCATATGGTAGGGGAACCATAGTCCATGTGTCATTATCTTCCAAGGCACGAATTTCAGCCTGCATAGATTCCTTCCATCCATCTTGTGACATTGCCTCACGAAAAGTCCTAGGCTCTTTAGCCAAGGTAATAGCTGCAAGAAAGTTACGATATTTCACAGAAAAACTATCACAATTTATATAGTGAGCTATTGGATAAGGAGTACCTGAGGAGTCGACTGGAGTGGAGTGTTCGGGGGATGGACTAGTAGAAGTAATAGTAGCAGCAATGTAGTCCCGAAGTAGAATTGAGGGTACATTTTCGGCTACGATTGGCAAACTTATATCCCTTCGCTTTCTGATTATGAGCATAACACAAGGAACCAAAAACCCGAAGAGAGTCAAAGAAAGATAATTTACCAAACAAAACCTCATAAGGAGTCTTATTGCCTAAGAGGGGAGTGGGAGTTCGATTAATCAAATGAGCAGCAGTAAGAATTGCTTCACCCCAAAAGAAAATTGGTAAATGAGCCTGAAATCTAAGCGCTCTAGCGACATTTAGAATGTGAGGATGTTTCCGCTCGACTCGACCATTTTGTTGAGGGGTACCAACACAAAATGTTTGGAAAGTAATGCCAGTGGAAAAGAAATAATCAAGCATGCAATTAAATTCAGTCCCATTATTAGATTGGACAACCTTAATTTTCTGAGAAAACTGACGTTCAACCATTGCAATAAAAGCCATAAACATACGAAAAACTTCGGTTTTATCGACCAACAAGTAAACCCAAACAGCTCGGGAAAAATCATCTACTAAAGTTAAAAAATACCGTGCACCACAAGAAGAAGAATGAGTGTATGCACCCCACAAATCATAATGAACTTTCTCAAAAATTCTAGTAGACTTATGGTCACTAACCGGAAAACTATCTCTAGATTGTTTAGCCCTAAAACAAGTATCACAAGGTTTAAGTAAACTGCCAGAAGTACCACGAACAGAGGGAAGAAGCTTTACTACATTCTCGGAAGGGTGCCCCAAGCGATTATGTGTAAGTACCCAAATCCGAATCGTCAAAATCCGTCAGAAAGTTAACCGAAATCCATTAACTGGCCCGCTCCAGGTTAACCGAAACTCGTTAACTCCCCGTTTCCAAGCCAACGAGACGTCCCGGGACTGCCCCGAGCATCCCAACGTCGAAACGTACTTAACACACATCATCGCACATAAAAGTACGGCTTTCCCTGAAAAACGCACTTTTCGACACTTTTCGGAAGCGTTTCGGACATTTTCCGGACTGTTATTTTAAAAAAGGATAAAATCGGGACCCGGGAACGAACTCCCACATGGCTGATGACTCATGGGACACGTGGCTTGCATGCCACCTCCCTCTAGTCACCTTTCAATCAAAAATCAAGGCCAAAAGACTAAAATACCCCTGGTATACAGTCTAAGTCCGGCCAGACTCCCTTTGCAGACTTTCAGAAATTGCCAGCAAGTCCCTCAAAATTCCAAAATACCACAAAACCTCCTGGATTTCAGTCTAAGTCCGACCGGACTCCTACTGAAAATTCACCTATAAATAGAAGGACTGTCAAAGCCATTTGTAACAACAAAAATTCACCCCTTTCACCAAGAAACTCACGGCCTAAACTGGTTCTCTCCCTTCCCGAGCCCGGTTTTACCTCATTTTCCGTGAAAACTCCGTATTTCGAACAAATAGACCCTCACCACCTTAAAAAACCATTCCAAACTACTTTCCGTATTCCATATACACCCCCCGAGCCAAAGAAGTCGACCCTAGCCATAGGTATAACTCCATCTCTCTAATCTCTTGTTTCGTCTCGATTTACGCGCCAGTCGCTACAACCGTTTCGAACAACGTTATTAAAATGTAGACGCCTCCGTCTAACGGGGTCCGATACGTTTTAGCCCTCAATCCTCTTCTCTTCCCGTAAGAGAAGTAATCACGGGTTAAAACGGCGTTTCGACCCCATTCCGTTTACTTTTTTGTCATTTACAACTCCTGATCGGTCGATCGTCATTTACTTTTCTGTTATTTACAATTCCGGACCGTTTGATCCGTCGAACGTCCTTTACATTTCATGCAACTTTACCACTCCGAGCCGTTTTGGCTCGTCGATCGTCATTTACAATTTCGAGTCGTTTGGCTCGTCGATCGTCATTTACGATTCCGAATCGTTCGATTTCGTCGATACCGCATTTAAATACTGTCATTTACAAGTCCGACCCGTTTGGATCGTGATAGTATTTACTTTTCAAAGTCCGAGTCGCAACCCGATTCGTTGATTGCAAATCATTTAATACGCTTTTTCCCGTAAAAATCGTTAACAATGTAATGCCCGGTTCAAAACCGGAGTTCGTCCTTCGAACTCTCTTTCAGAAAGCGCGAAATGTCGTTTGGCCTCCAAACGCTCATCTTCAAACTAAAAGCCGACTTTTGACGTTCAAAATCATTTAATACGCTTTTTCCCGTAAAAATCGTTAACAATGACTCGCCCAGTTCAAAAAATCGGAGTTCGACCTTCGAACTCCTTTTCAAAAAGCTCAAAATCGACGTTTACCACGCAAACGCTCATTTCAAACTCAAAATCGACGTTTGCCACGCAAACGCTCATTTAAACTCAAAATCGACGTTTGCCACGCAAACGCTCATTTCCGTCTCAAACCGACGTTTGTCATTCAAACGCTCGTCTTTTCAAAAAAAGTCACCTAATCAACGTTTGACATTCAAACCAGGATTAAGCTTGTCATTCAAGCCCCCCATTTCAAAACACACACACACACACACACACACACGATTTCGAGAAAGGTAGAAAGACTCGTCATACGAGGCATTTCGGGTGATCTCGTAATACTCTTCCCGAAACGTAACGTGACCTCCGAACCTAACAATCTCTGGTACTAAATAGCTTTTTACTCATTTTTGCTACCAATAAAAATGATCCCTTGTTTTCAAAGTCTTTTCCTAAGTTTTTGCTACCAATAAAAATGACACCATTTTTACAAAAGCCGTTTCTCAACGTTTGGGCTCAAAATACAAAACCGCGTGGCGACTCCTCATTTCCTTCCCATGAAGCGAGGTCTCAGACACCAACCCTCCGCGAAAGATAACCGCGTTTCGCATTCGCGCGAAATCCCGGGTAATTTCAGTTGGTGACCCCGCTGGGGAAAATGATACTTTTTTCAAAACTGCCGTTGTTTTCTAAAAAGCCTTCCGTGGGTCAAACTTTCGTTTACCCTTCCTCGTTTTCGTGTGCGTGTGTTACTTTAAACCTCGAACGGTTTTTTTCAAGGGCATTACTTTGTCATCTTTTCAAAATCGTACCATGTTTGTGCATCCCCATTCATGTTTGATTTTCATGCTATCTTTTGAACTGCGCATCAAAATTCTTTAAGACACATTCTGAAAAATCTCTGTTTTACTCAGAAAAAAGAATTTTAGTGACCGCACACTACTGTAAGTGCTCCAATTTGAGCTTGTTAGTATTTTCGTTAGAAAATTAACGAAAGTTATAACATTTCTAACAATTCCTAACATTCCTAACATTTCTAACAAAGCAAGGGCAAAGTGGGCATTGTTATTTAAGGATAAACCAAGGAAAGGAATCAAAAAAGCAAAAGAAATTAAAGAAAACCAAAAATAGAAACTGCTGGAACAAAAACTGGCTGTTAATTTGATTTTTTTTGAAAAATATTCCTTGTGTCCAAAACCTGAAGCAGCATTTAATGAACAGTGCACGCTGAAGATCCCATCCGCGCGGACATGTTTGCATTTTTCAGAGGGCTATAAATTGATCCCTCCAGTCTCAAAAATAAGGGAGAAGAACACATTTCCTCAACTGCACTTTGGCAAAAATAGAGAGAAAACAGTGAGAATTCCATAGAATTGTCACCTTTTTCTCAACTATTCAACCAAAATCACACTCACTCAAACACTCTCATATTCAAGCCTTAAACACTCTTACATTCAAGCCTTCAAACAAAAACACAAAGAAGATAGGTATAACCTCCCTCTTCTTACCCTAAATCTCTTATCCATGCATGCATTTTCAAGCTACAAAATGTAGTTTGTTCATCTTCTTGCCCTAGATCCAAGAAGATCACCATGGAAGTTCATCTCCATGGATGATCTTCTACAAGGATCTACATTATTTTCAAAGTGTTCTTACTTTCTTGCAAAGAAAACACATTTTCAAAACCCTAAAAATCATTTTCATACATCAAATCTCATTTTCAAAGGATAAAAATCCCCTTCCCAAGCAAATGAAGTGCTTAGTCCTAATGTACCCCAAGGATGGTTTGATATAGTTGATTCACCACTAAAATGTCAAGTGATCACTAATCAAAACCTAGGGAAATGGGGACAAGCATGGATGCCAAACCCCCTTTAAAATCATATTTTCCTTCTTGAGAAGTTGCTGTCCAGTAGCAATTTTCTAAGACCCCAGTCCATGGTCTAAATTGTTGGACACAGATAAACTTGGAATTTGGTGTTGACTACAAAACACTTTTTGTAGCCAACATCCAGAGCTTTCCAGACGTATTTTTACTTTATTTTTTACGTGAGTAAAACTCCCTTTTTCAAATTTTCTTTTGAAGGTCAGATCACCAGTCTCTGGGAGTCCAGATCTCATATATGATATTTCCAGAGGGTTTTGGGTCCTCAAATATTCTCCAAAATGGAAAAATTCTTTCACATAAATATTATTTAAGGTGTCTGGAACAACTTTCATTCTCTGAGTTTTCTCAGATTATGAAGTTTTGAAACCCTTAAATCTATTTCAAAATCAAGTGTCCACTGCCTTTTTCATTCTGGCAGAAGTGTTCTTCAACTTCCAAAAATCTTTTGAGTACCAAAACTCAACCCAAAAATCACACCAAAAATCATGGGATCTGTCCAAAGTCTAATAAAGAATTCCCAATTTTTACTTTTCTGAGTTTCAACTTATTTTGGCCAAAACACACACACACACACACAAATGATTTTCAGCTTGGAAGACTCGTTTTACGAGGCATTCCGGGTGCACACTAACGTCCTTCCCGGCGTGTAACATGACCTCCGAACCCAAATCTCTAATCTCGGGCATTTTTCAAAGTTTTGGCCCTTAAAACAAAAATGGCGTGGCGACTCCGTCTTTTTCCGGTTTTATTTGATTTTCAAAGAAACGCAAAATCGAATTTTCCCCGCGAAATTTTGGTGGCACATCATCACAGTGGCGACTCCGCTGGGGAAAAAAATAAGCTTTTTCTAAAAAAAAAATTTAATATTTGGTATATCGGTGGAAACCATTAAACTTCCCGTTATCGCCTCCTAACACGAGTCGGGGATAAATTGTGGTTTAACAATCCCACGTACCGGTATCATTGTTTTAAAAAAAAAGAAAGAAAAGCTTTTGAGGGTCAAGCTTCCGTCCCGGCATTTAAAAAATCATTTGTTGTGTGTGTTGATTTTCGCACATTTTCGTGTTATTTTGGCCGCCTCGGAAAAAGTCAAAATTTTGATTGTCGGAATCATGTCCCTAACTGTCGGAATTCTTGTGCTTATGTGCTTATGTGCTCAATTTCAAAAAAAAAATTCAAAAAAAAATTTTCAAAAAAAAAGAAAATTTTCAAAAAAAAAAAATCATGCATCATACTTTTTAAGACACATATGAAAAATTTCTATTTTACTCAGAAAAAGAAGATAGACTGCTTGCACACTACGCGCACGTGACCTTACACTGCACACTACGTCCCTAACCCGGGGAAATCCTTGTCGCGGCCCGTTTGGTCTTATTACGCCTCTCGGTGCAAGCACAGGACTACCCAAACATCCCATGGAGCCTCGTGTCGACCATGCACTTGTCCGTGACACACTCTGTCCGAGACCCGATTGGTTTTTAGTTTGGTCCGTGTCATGCCCTGTCTGTGTATAGACCTTTCCTTTCAAGCCTTTGTCGGCATACCGACTCAATATCTTTCGGGGACCCTAATCAGTCGAAGCTCTGCCGGTTTTCCGCCGCAGACTTTGACCAAGATATTGACCGGCGCCTTGACTTCGGCTCTGACTGGCACAAATTATACACTGACTCCCAGCATTGACACTGAGTCATCAAGGATTAATGATTATTCCATGCCTAATTACGGCCTAATTGACGACAAGTCAAGATCAATCGTGGACATTTATCAGTCCAAATCATTCCGACATTTTGTCGAGCTCTCGGACATGATCTTGACTTTGACGTCAGTTTTGTCCGTAATTTGCATCGAATGCTCGTTAAGACTCGATTACCCGCCAGACTTTTAGGATCGTTTTTCTTTTCGGTCGGTGGGACCCGCTTGCCCTATAGGACCCTCGCCCGGGGCTGTCCACCCTGGGAGGTCGAAATACAGGTGGAATACGAGGGGCTTATAGACGTAGTGACGGGGCCCACTGATCCAGGATCCAGAGTAGTTTGCGAAAAAGAAGAGCAATCTTTTCCAACCGATTAGGGTTAATAAAACATGTTTTAAGTAAACGTGAACAAATAACTGCATGTTGCATGAGCCCAAAGCCCAAACACTTACCCTCCTTCAATTCCCAGACATCTGAACCCTCGTGTCTTTCCCCCGCAGCTCCTCACAAAGGTTGGTTACCGACACCGGTCACCGTTTGATCGGTTAAGGGAAGAGTCAAGCGCGTCATCGCCTTCGCCGTTTATTCCGACTTCGGTTTCGTAATGTCTCGCATCACCCGGTAATGATGGGGGCCACGTTGCTCCGTCCTCCAAAATCCCTCGAACAGAGACCGGTGTGGATCCAGCTTGGTAGAACAGATGAGACTTCGACATGAGGCTCGGATTAACGACCTTCTAGGGGTTGTCGCAAGTCATGGTTTGACTATCAGTCTCAATTCCGATGGCACTTTTACCGCGAAAAAGGAAGAAGGTTCTCCTCCTCTTCTCAATCATCCCGGATACATCAAGATGCTACCCCAAGATTCCTATGTCTCCACCGCCGGGACTCCTGCCCGTCGGCTTACAGGGCAACTGGCCCCCAAACAACAAATTAAAGGCCACCCTTCCAACAACAATCGTGGACGAAAGAGTTCGGCATACCGTCGGCTGTCCCCTCTCAAAGTGATGATCCCGCAAATATCGGCTGGGTGATGAAGATCGTGAAACAGCTTGAAGAAATATGGTCACCATCAAAGCCCCTGGAGGAACGCCGTAAAAGACAAAGAAGCCTGGATTGAAGAGGCCACACGCCACTTCGGGACCTTAACAATCTCCCAACTGACTGGAGCTCCCCTGAAGGACAAGCATATGCCTGTTCCCCTGGATCTTAATACCTCTCATTATCCGGCAGTCCGACCATTCGCTTCCGGATGAGCCCAACAACAGATCTCCCGGACCGGTTCAACTCAAAGTCACTCCAAAGAATGCTCAACCCGAGGTCCCAAATCCACCACCACCGTAGAACACATTTGGTGGGATATCTCGTGATCGTCCCGACCGCCTTGAAAGGGACTATCAAGACTGGATACACGAGGACCGTCCTCCTAAGAAGAAGAAAGTTTCCTCCCAAAGCAGAAATTGAAAGAGAGGTTCGAGGCCGGGAGACTTTCTGACACCGTATCATCTAGATCCGGGAAATTTTATCGCCGATCGAAATCTATCACCCCGCGGGATCGCCCAAAGTTCGCCTTGTCCAGCTCCCGAGTGTACACCGACGAAGAAAGACCAACGCCTGTTTGGCGCTCCCACTCAATCAACATGTTGACCGGAGATGGCAACCGCCACAAAAGGCCTCAGTATAACCCAGGGGCTTCAGCAAAGGTTCTACCTCGCAAGAAAAAGGCACGAAGTGACTGGCTTGATGACTCTCTTTCTCCAGACAACCACCAAATCTATGATCCCCGCCTATATGGTAGCATGATCACCTTCTGCGACGAAGATTTGCCAAGAGATGTTTCCCAGCACAACGAAGCTTTGTACATCACCATTAAGCTCAACACCGTATCGCTCCCTGGAGTATTGGTGGATAATGGATCGGCCATTAATGTCCTTCCCCTTAGCATGATGCGGGCCCTGCGCATCAATGAAAGGCATATGATCCCATCTACCCGGATTATCAAGGCCTATGACGGCTCGTCTCGTCCCATCCTGGGGACAGTGACTCTGGAACTCTGGTACGAAACCCAAATGGTGCCAGCAAAATTCCATGTAATGGACATCCCATCCGAATTCACAGCTTTGTTGGGGCCCCCTTGGTTACACCACATGAAAGGCATAGCTTCCACCCTCCACCAATGCGTCAAATTCATTAACCGACAAGGGGACCTTGAAGTCATAAGGGGTGACAGTTTCCTCATAGGGAACGAAGCCGAGACCGTCACTAAGCATGCTCTTAGCCAGACACCGGGCTACCTCCTCCGAATCGACCAAGGGACTATCGGGGCAAGTCTCATCGTAATCCCCGTAATCCGGTGATGCCAATTATGTCAACGCACTCAAGCGAGCAGACTCCGAAGAGGTTCGATTCATCAAATTCAATTGTCATTTCCAACATTTGGAGCCATACTGGAGGGAAACATTGAACACCGCCATGATACAGGCACACAAACCCCCGGTCCCTAATCACAGCTTTGTCACCATTCTTCAAACCCACTCTCAGAAAATTTCCTGCCAAGCCAGGAAACTTTCATGATAAAGATCGACAAGCATCGTCATACTCAACTCGAATCTATGAACGTCGTGTGGGACGTCCTCCTTGCTGAACTGCCTGCTAAGCCTTTCCGCTCAAGCATGGGGCATGAGATTTTTCCAACAGCACACCAAGACGCAATACGTCCTTACATCGGGATTGAGCGGTCAGATTGTGACGAGATAGAATTCCCTGCACTGAGGAAGATCCCTACATTCATATGCTCGGTTTGCGGGCGCCGAACACAATTGATTCTCGGTTCGGACAAAGAAATGATAGCAATGATCGAGGAAGGAGGACGAAACAAGATAACCCCGAGTCATGAGGTCACTGACAGCAATGCCGCTAAAGAATTGGGAAACTCTCTCAGGCCCGTCCGCGACCAAAGAAGAAATGATCACCAAGCTTGGATTGGTCCTCCGTCCCTTTGTGTCAACCTTTGTAAAGTCCCCTGAGTCTCTCATTGTTGAGTTTGAGTCTTCCGAGTCGTCCGATGGCCTCACGCCTGAAGACCACGAAATTGTAGCCAATACTGTATTCCCTTTTATTCTCAATGAAATGACGAACCTTTCTGAGTATCCCTTAATTGCCACTTTAACTAATGATGAATTAACTAATAATCTAAAAACAATTAATAACGATTCACTAGATGAAGAAGCAGACACATTAAACGAACAATATATCAAAGAAATCTTTAAGCGGGTTGTCCAAAAAAAGGAAAATCGAGCCCAAGCTGCCGAAGAGATTTTGACAAGTGTGAATTTGGGAACTGCGGAAGAGCCTAAAGAGACGCAGATTGGTGATTTCTTCGAAGGAACTGGAAAGGATGCCTTACAAAATCCTACAGAGTCCTCAACTCAAGGAAAGTAGCCCTCTTCATCAAAGAGAACATCATATGCTGATACGGGTTGCCGGTAAGAAATCATCTCGGATAATGGATCCCACTTCGAAGGGGAATGTGAAAGGCCGCCGCGATTCCGAATAACCCGTCACAAGTCATCTCCTTACAGGCCCCAAACCAACGGAGCCGTCGAGGCACAAACAAGACTTTGGAAAACATCATCCGGAAAATGGCTGTCCGAGGCGGATTGGCCCGAGAAGCTACACCGGCACTGGGGCTGAGAACATCCGTCGAACGGCAACCGGGAGAAACACCATTTGCCCTTACCTACGGAATGGAAGCCGTGCTCCCAATCGAATTGGAAATCCCCTCACTCCGTGTGCTGTTGGAAAGCCAGATCAACGAGGTCGAATGGCTCCAGAGTCGCCATGATGAATTGGCCCTGCTAGATGAACGCCGATTGAAAGCAATGGAACACATCCGAGCCTACCAAGGCAGAATGGCCAGAGCCTTTGACAAGAAAGTAAAGCATCGGGAAATCCGAGAAGGTGATCTCGTCTTAAAAGAGAAGCCCCCAGTCCGTATCAACCCCCTCGGCAAATGGGAGCCTGTCTGGGTCGGGCCATACGTCGTCCAGAAGATCTTCTCCGGAGGAGCCATGCAACTTGCAGACCTCGACGGAAATCCTTTTGTACACCCAGTGAATGGTGACAAGCTGCGCAGATACTACGCGTAAAACAAAAAAAAGAAACAAAAAAAAAGAGTGCCAAAAGAGTAATACCCAACTAGGTTGAAAACCCGAAAAGGGCGGCCTAGGTAAAAACGAGGTTGCACAAAAACAAAAAAAAAAACAAAAAAAAAAAAAAATCGACCGAGGTTGAACTACGAAGACTACAGGCTCCTCAAAATGAGGGAACGTGGCGGCCGGAAACGGTTCGGTCTAAAACACAAATAAAAAGTCATACTCGACATCAATACAGCGATCGGACCATGAAAGCGTCTCGAAAAACTCGAAGCAATTCAAATATTCATTACAAGTTAAAAACTTTTGATGAGTCTAAGCCCGATTCATTCCTACATGGCATTTGCTAAAAGAAACTAAGATACATAATCAAACTAATGTGTACTGCCATGACAAGAAAGGGATACTCGGAAACCTCGAGTCCTCCATGCCACTCAGGCCCAGCCTCTCCCCTCTTCTTCCCCCTTCGAGTCTTCTTCCTCTGAACAGGAAAAATGTCGGTCTTCCTCCTACCAAGCTCTGGTATAGGAACGGGATCTATCAAACCAGCCTCTGTCAGGGCCTTGGTAGCCCTAGCGTCATCTCTCATCTCCTGTAGCCGGGCTGATAGCATAGGAGTCCTCCTCTCCTGCCTCTTGACATAGGCCTCATAGTCGGTCACAGCGTCTCCGCTCCTGTCATGAGGGTTGGCCCTCGCCTCGGCCCTCCTCCTCTCGGAAACTGTCAGGTCCTCCGCACCCACAATGGCCTCACGCCGTCTCAAAATAGCCATCTGAGTCTCTCCAAAATGCCTCTCGTACCAATCCAGGTACCAAGTGGTCAAGAACACAGGTCTCGGACGCCTGAGGATAACCCGAGAAGGAAAAACGTCATACCTCCATGCTCGGGACAGAAATGGAAACACCGAAGGATCATCCATAGAAGCGGAAGCCACCACCCTGGTGGCTATATCATCAAAGTCCTCCAAAGGAACCTGCTCTAAACCGAACTGTCTCAGAACCAAGGACGGAATATAGAAGCTGGACTGAGAAAGCCCCGGAAGCATGACCACATGAGACCCGTCCTGAAGCACTCTGCGAGTCTCCACCCGCCAACAAGGCACTGACCATCTGATATCTTACGTGGCGACCAGCCATCCAACGCTCCCATGAGCCCTGGTCATCAAAATCTACAGCAACCCCTCTCCTGGAGAATGTCCAAGGCTTGATCATATCAGGAGTTTCCCGAAAAATCCCCAAGCGCTCCATCAGCCACAAAGTCAAGAGGAACGGGCTGCCCCTGTGCATATACCGTCTCCCAGTAGCCAGCCTATCGAGAGCATGAAAAGTCTCCCCCAGGATCAAAGGTACAACGTCTACGCAGCGACAATGAACGACTACATCCGGCGAGGGACCGATGACAGATCCCGAAAGAATAGACCATGAACAAGGTCTCGAACATGCAAAGTGCAAAGGCATCCCAATAGGCATCGTCAAGCAAGCCTAAGCCCCTAAATCTATCAGGGAGACCGGAAATATCAAAATGATCGGGACCACAGATCATACCTTGTGCTTCCTCAGGGAAAGATGAAGGAGGTTGCACAATCTATCAACAAAAGAGGCCCCTAGGGCAAAGGAACCGCAATCTCTTCCACCTCCAGGACCGCCAAGCAAAGCCCGGAATTCTTCCACGGTCGGAACAACCTCATTGTAAGAAAGGCAAAAGACATGCCTTCTAGTGTCCCAAAATGAGGAAGAAGCTCTCAAGAGGTCGTAGTCGGAACCAATTCTTTGAGGGACCATAAGCACTTCACCTTGTACCTTTCTTCAAAGAATGACCTCCTCTCATGCATAATCTCCAGAGACCACTCTTTAAACTTGGTGAAGAATTGCATTTGAGAATTTTGGGACAATTTGGGTGGATTTCTCATGCTCTCTCCATGGTTTTCTCTCCTTCTCCCCCGAAAATGGGTACATTTGAATGGGCGGTTGAAGAAGGTGTTTGAATTTGAAATGAGGAAAACCGAGATGCTGAAGCAAAATTAAAGGACAATGTCGAGATGTAGGTCCCATCCGCGCGGATATGATTGTTACCAAAAAATCTTTGCAACGGTCCAAAGCTGCTGCACCAAAGGAATATTTTGTCCCGGCCAAAGCACATCCCAAACCGGTCCATGCACCAAACATCTACACCCTTGCCAAAAAACCAAGGCTCATGCAACATTGCATTCATACTGCATTCCATTCATAAAATAAAATCCTAAATTATTACATTCCAAAAATAAAGGGAGTGTGCAAAAAAAAAATCAAATAAAAAAAAAGTAGGTAACAATAATCCTAAATTAATACATTCCAAAAAAAATGAAAAAGCAAAAAAAAAATGTGCATAAAAATTGTATCTGTCTAAATACAATCTCAGAAAATCAATCTCAAAAAAAAAAAAATCATCAGTCAGAGTCCTCGGTGGCTGGGCCCTTCCCCCGGTCCCTCTTGCGGCTCGGGCCCGCCTCCTCTGTAGCCATGAAAATCTCAGGCTCAGAATCATCGTCCTCGTCCCGGAAGAAGGCTCGTCGGGACCAACGGCACGCTACGATAGGGCAAGCCAAGATCTGCGAAGAAATCATATCCGAAGGTGAAGGCGTCGAGACTCTGGACGTGCGAAGAAGATCCACCATCTTTGCCCGGACGTGTCCCACTGCCGTAAGGATCTCCGAGAATGACGTGGTCCGAAGGTAGTACCGCGCGAGGATCAAGGAGAGGAGAAAGAGGAGTCTCGGATGAAGTCTCTGAAGGAATAGGGGAAGCCTCCCGCCTGGCAGGCGCCGGCTGTGGTCGCCTCGCTCTAGGCCGAGGGGCTCCACAAGCCACCATCCTCCTGATAAATCTCTTAGCCCCGATCACACCTTCGTCGGCCTCTCCACGACCACCTCCGAAAGCGCACAAAAGCAAAAGCGTCGAAAGCTTGGTTGGAGCAAAAAAAATGATGACGGGAAAGAAAAGAAAAGACGAAGCAAGAAAAGAGGTGGGAAGGAAAAGCCATACCTTCATGCCGGACGAGGCGGAAAGCTCGTGGAAGCCGCTCGAGTGAGGATCTGCACCCTCAATCGGACCCCATCCTGGACATATGAAAAGTCCGTCGAGGGTACCGCGGGACCCCTAACCCCTCTCTATCCGGAACACAGGGCGTCCTCGGCCTCCTCAAGACAAATCTTGGATACGGCTCAATCGCCACAAATGCCGAGAAGTCTTTGGCCGGCTCGGTAATCATCCCAGTCACGAGATCTATCACTCGGGTGCATCATATCGGCGGGAGGCTCCACCGGTGTCATCAAGGCGAATTCACGCCATCTTTGGCGCGTCACCCTCTCTCCCGAGATAATAGACGTCGCAAGTCGGACCTCTCGAGAATCCTCCATTTGCCACGGTCCATATCTCAGCGCCCTTCAGCTGCGCCACCTCGAAACGATCCCAGGGATAGAATATCATCCCCTCATCCGTCTCAACCCCCGTCAAAGGAAGGCAATCCGAGTACCTGAGAGTCGTGCGCCCCCTGGAACCCTTCTTCTCTCGGGCATGCTTGGACCAGGAGCGCATGGCCGGATACGCCCCGACATACTCCGCCGTCTGTCGCCACATCGTGACGTGAAAGAACTCCAACGCCCATACTTGCGAAAGGTAAAAATCAAGTCAATTAAGTGCGGAAAAGAATGCGTGCTCAAAGGAAAAGGGAAAGCAAAAAAAAAAAGAAAGCTTATACCTCCAGAGCAAACTCGAAAGCGGATAGAAGGAGCTCATGACCTTCCGTGTATCTATCAAGAGCAAAGTAAAGCTCTGCCGGCCCGGCCTCTCCCCAAGAGACATCTCCGGCCATCTCCACGTCCTCCAAACTCCTCGGCCAAAGCAAACACCGCCGTCCCCTCGGCGTGTCCAGAAAGAGTGCTCGAAAAAGCAAACCATAAAAAGGCCCTAGCAATCTGCTCAGCGCCTATCCTCTCATCCCCAGCCTCGTAGCTCCCGATGATCTCCACAATCTTCCCATAAACCACGGCGTACTCCATCCCCATCCCCTTTTTGGGAATGGGAGTAAAGCCCAGAAGAGCCTGCAGGTCCGCGTCGCTGTAGCCGTCCCGCCACTCAATCTTTGCGTCCATTGAAGGACAGACCCGTGATCGCAGCGTAATCGGAAGGCGTAACCGTAGCCTCGCCCCAGAAGAAGTGAAACGTGTGGGTCGCATCCCACCAATGCTGCGCCAAAGCAAACATCAGGCCCTTGCTCTTAGGGAACTTAACCAACCCCCTCAAGCACTCAATGAACTCCCAAAGCCCGGTCTCAACGACAATCTGTCTCGGACTCACCAAAGCTCCTCGGCCCGCATTCGGAAGCCGGTCCCACAGATCAACTACAGACTCCACTGATCCTCGAGTCTTCATCTTATTCAACTGCTCCGTCACGTAGTTGTTTCCACCCTGCAATAAAACAAAAAAAAAAAGAAAATGTCAAAAAAAAATTGCATTTGCATTTGCACAAAAAAAAAAGAAGAAGAAAGCATATACATGCATCATTCATCACAAAAGTTTTGAAGAAAATTCGGCAGCATAACGGCATGCAATAAACCTAGCCCCATTTTTTCTCGCACAAAAGGAAGCAGTTTTCAGCAAATCCCAATCAACATTCATACATGAAAAAAAAAATCATACAAGGAGTCAACGGAAGTAAAAACTCCGTCCTATTTTCAAAAAAAAAAATGCATACATGCATATCATCCATCATCATACATTCATCCAACGGAAGTAAAAACTCCGTCCCATTTTTCAAAAAAAAATTCATACATTCATACACGGAGTCAATAAATCCGTCCCACTTTTTCAAAAAAAAAAAGAGGAGCATGCACACATTCATATCAACATTGCAAGAATCCTACATTGCAACAAAAGAAGTCCGTCCCAAATTCGGGAAATTGTTCATCATAGTCTCATATTTCAAAAAAAAAATGGCGAAAATGCCAATTCTTTTCCCAAGCAAAATGCACATTTTGGGATACCCACAAATTCATTACAACATGCATAGCATCAAAATCAAGATTCAAAGCCAAGAGCATTGCAATTCTCGAATTTTCAAAAAAAAAAATCAAAAATCACCAAAAATCAATTTCAAGCAAGAAATCAACAAAGGGAATGAAAAGATTCGAAGTATACCGTTCGGAGACTCGGATCAGTGGCCCAATGTTGCCAAGCATCGGGGTATGGCTCCTCCGCAATCGATTGCGAAAGAGAATAGTGCCTCCTCATTCGGACAAGCTCCAATCGCCTCTCCGCTATCGGGCCACGTCCTTGGCCTTGAAAAACACCTCCCCCGTGTTCCATTGCTCGAAAATCGAAGAAAAACGGAAGAATTTTGGAGCTTTTTGGACAACAATGGCGGCTTGGGCGATTTTTCTCTCTCTCCCTCGTAATTTTCTGAAAAAACTACTTGAGGAAGAAGAAGGGAGGGCGTTGGCCCTCATTAAAAACGACACAGGAATTCAACCCTATCCGCGCGGATGGGTTTGTAAGGGTCAAAATGACCCTTTTGCCCTTTAAAAATCCGGAACTCTGCAATTTGATCCTAGACTTAACAGAGTTAACCAAAAGTTAACCAAAGTCAATCCCCTCTTCAAAAGAGCTTCACGGCAGTCAAACGTAAGACCGATCTCCCCGAGAAAGATAACGAGATCCCGTATCTTTCATCAAAATCATCAACGGCAGTCAAACGTAAGACCGATTTCCCCGAGAAAGATAACGGAATCCCGTATCTTTCATCAAAATCATCCCCGGCAGTAAAACGTAAGTCCGATCTCCCCGAGAAAGATAACGGGATCCCGTATCTTTCATCAAAATTATTTCTCCGGCAGTAAAACGTAAGTCCGATCTCCCCGAGAAAGATAACGAGATCCCGTATCTTTCATCAAAATTATTCCCAGGTAAAAACGTAAGACCGATTTCCCCGACGAACACGTCTGATCTTTCCCCAGCAAAGGCTAACAAAATCCCCAGCAAAGTCAACGGAATCCCCAAAAGCCAACAGAATCTCGAGTAAATCTCGAACTAAGAAAGGGCTTGATTCCCACTAGGGATACATAGGTAGCCTATCATTAGGTCCAGCCCCTCGACCAAAACGGTCACCCTCTCCTTCGGCAGCAGACAAAGTCCACCGAAATGCCATTTCAAATCAAGGTTCGAGGCACCTAAAACGCCATCATCAAGGTTCGAGGCACCTAAAACGCCATCATCAAGGTTCGAGGCACCTAAAACGCCATCATCAAGGTCCGAGGCACCTAAAAAGCCATCATCTCCAAAGGGCTGAGGCACCTAAAACGCCATCTTCAAGGTCAGAGGCACCTAAAATGCCATCATTACCAGGTTGACACCTCAAAATAGTCAGTCCAGGGTCAAAGACCCGAACTATGACTGGCTTGATTCCTCTTAAGGATACGTAGGTAGCCTATCATTTAGGTTCAGCCATCCGACCGAAAATGGTCATTCCTATCCCCAGCAGAGCGGATAGCCATCTAACCAAAAATGGTCATTCCAATCCCCCGCAGAGCGGATAGCCGTCCGACCGAAAATGGTCATTCCTATCCCCAGCAGAGCGGATATACAATTTCAGCCATCAGACCGAAAATGGTCATCTCTTATCCCCAGCAGAGTTTCTCTCCGGCCATTGCGAGAACTCGCTCATCGGAGTTCGAGGCACCTAAAACGCCATCATCTCCAGGGTCAAAGACCCGAACTACGGCCGGCTTGATTCCTCTTAAGGATACTTAGGTAGCCTATTAAATAGGTTCAGCCACTCGATCACTTGATCATCCTGCCAAATATGGAGCCTTACTCTTATCGACGACCCCGCTTCCTTCGAAGCGCCGTCGCCGAGGGCTCTTGTAAGTGCTCCAATTTGAGCTTGTTAGTATTTTCGTTAGAAAATTAACGAAAGTTATAACATTTCTAACAATTCCTAACATTCCTAACATTTCTAACAAAGCAAGGGCAAAGTGGGCATTGTTATTTAAGGATAAACCAAGGAAAGGAATCAAAAAGCAAAAGAAATTAAAGAAAAACCAAAAATAGAAAGCTGCTAGAACAAAAAGCTGGCATTAATTTGATTTTTTTGAAAAATATTCCTTGTGTCCAAAGCACGAGCGGCATTTAATGAACGATTGCACGCGAAGATCCCATCCGCGCGGACATGTTTGCATTTTTCAGAGGGCTATAAATTGAGCCCTCCAGTCTCAAAAATAAGGGAGAAGAACACATTTCCTCAACTGCACTTTGGCGAAAATAGAGAGAAAACAGTGAGAATTCCATAGAATTGTCACCTTTTTCTCAACTATTCAACCAAAATCACACTCACTCAAACACTCTCATATTCAAGCCTTAAACACTCTTACATTCAAGCCTTCAAACAAAAACACAAAGAAGATAGGTATAACCTCCCTCTTCTTACCCTAAATCTCTCATCCATGCATGCATTTTCAAGCTACAAAATGTAGTTTGTTCATCTTCTTGCCCTAGATCCAAGAAGATCACCATGGAAGTTCATCTCCATGGATGATCTTCTACAAGGATCTACATTATTTTCAAAGTGTTCTTACTTTCTTGCAAAGAAAACACATTTTCAAAACCCTAAAAATCATTTTCATACATCAAATCTCATTTTCAAAGGATAAAAATCCCCTTCCCAAGCAAATGAAGTGCTTAGTCCTAATGTACCCCAAGGATGGTTTGATATAGTTGATTCACCACTAAAATGTCAAGTGATCACTAATCAAAACCTAGGGAAATGGGGACAAGCATGGATGCCAAACCCCCTTTAAAATCATATTTTCCTTCTTGAGAAGTTGCTGTCCAGTAGCAATTTTCTAAGACCCCAGTCCATGGTCTAAATTGTTGGACACAGATAAACTTGGAATTTGGTGTTGAATACAAAACACTTTTTGTAGCCAACATCCAGAGCTTTCCATACATATTTTTACTTTATTTTTTGCGTGAGTAAAACTCCCTTTTTCAAATTTTCTTTTGAAGGTCAGATCACCAGTCTCTGGGAGTCCAGATCTCATATCTGAGATTTCCAGAGGGTTTTGGGTCCTAAAATCTTCTCCAAAATGGAAAATTCTTTCACAGAAATCTTATTTAAGGTGTCTGGAACAACTTTCATTCTCTGAGTTTTCTCAGATTATGAAGTTTTGAAGCCCTTAAATCTATTTCAAAATCAAGTATCCACTGCCTTTTTCATTCTGGCAGAAGTGTTCTTCAACTTCCAAAAATCTTTTGAGTACCAAAACTCAACCCAAAAATCACACCAAAAATCATGGGATCTGTCCAAAGTCTAATAAAGAATTCCCAATTTTTACTTTTCTGAGTTTCAACTTATTTTGGCCAAAACACACACACACACACACACACACACACAAATGATTTTCAGCTTGGAAGACTCGTTTTACGAGGCATTCCGGGTGCACACTAACGTCCTTCCCGGCGTGTAACATGACCTCCGAACCCAAATCACTAATCTCGGGCATTTTTCAAAGTTTTGGCCCTTAAAACAAAAATGGCATGGCGACTCCGTCTTTTTCCGGTTTTATTTGATTTTCAAAGAAACGCAAAATCGAATTTTCCCCGCGAAATTTTGGTGGCACATCATCACAACTACTCGCACTTGCTGCCTCGGTACACCGCACTTCACGTGCACTTGCTGCCTCGGTACACTGCACACTACGACCCGAAACCCGGAATGGCCTTATCAGTTGCACCTCGGTTGGTCTGCCAGTCACCTTTCGAGGGCGCACGGGGTCGTCCCAAACAGCCCATCCTAGCCCGTGTAAGCCATGCACTCTTTGTGTCACACTTCTTCCAAGACCCCGGTTGGTTTTTGGCTTAGTTCTTGTCATAAAGCCTAAGTGTATATTTTTTACGCCGGGTTCCGCCCCGAGTCAAGCTCGAGAGGTTGAGATCGAAGGTCGTTCCCGACCCGAAGTCTTGAGCTTTTCAGCCTTGACTTTGACGCGGAGCTCTGCCAAAAAATATACCCGAAGGTTCAATGTGACACCGTATCACCAAATCTCACCATATGTACCGTGCCAGCCACAACTTGGCCAACGCCTAAAGCTAAGGTCCCTCACGCAAGCGAGTCAGGAGAGGTCATGCCGAAATTTTGGCACAATCCCCGCCTTAACTCAAGGACGTTGACTTCGACTGTGGCTCGTGCGTCACATACGTTAGAAGTTTGCGTGATCAGCTAGCCTTAAGTTCACTTTTTCCTTTATCGGTGGAACTTGCTTGCCATATAGGACCTCGCTCGGGATAGTCCGTCTCGAGAAAGATGATCTACAAATGGAAACGAGGGGCTTATAAGCGTAGTGACGAGATCCACTGATTAGAGCTCTAATATTAGTTGCGAAAAAGAAGACTCGCTCTTTTCCAACCAATTAGGACTCTAAGAAAACGCGCTTTAAGTAAACATTAATCGGTAACTGCACATTGCACAAGCCCGAAACCTTGATCCAAATCCATTTTTCCGAAGCCTAAACCCTGCCTTTCGTTCCCTGCAGCGAGCAGAAAGTGGTTCAGATTTCTGGGTCAACGCCTTGCCAGAATCACCGTTACGGCAGCGTCAGACAATTCATCGGTTCCCTCAGTTCCCTCAGCTAGAATTTCCGACATGTCTAGCTCACCGAGAAATCGTGACGGGGAAGGACCCCCGCCACCGGTAACAGATATGACATTGGAAGAAGCCATCAGGGCTTGTGAGGTTCACAAGAAGGCGAGAAGAAGATCGGCGAATTTCGTGGTACGGCTTACGAATGACCGAGGTATAGCAGTATCCCCGGTCGAGACGGTACTTTTGTCCTGGTCGAGGATGACGATTCCCCGAAACCAGCTCCCCAAACCTTCAACCAGGTTCCTCTCCCGCCAACTTACGGGATTCCTTCGAACCAAGGAAACAGCCGACCTAGGCTTCACGTTGCCACCTCCCAGGGCAACCCTGTCATATTTGACCAGGCCAGTGCTACTCCCATCACTCAATACCACCAGCGCACCGCTGGACCATCTCAGACAGATGCCAATATCCTTCAATACCCTCCCGGGTTCGTCCCGTTGCCTATACATGAATCCCAAAACACCGGGGACAAACCCCGATACAGTTCAGAAAAGGCCCCCATATATTCTCATATATCAAGCCTTCTACCTCCAATCACTACCGCTCATGTGGTAGCACCTGGCGCCAAGCCTCACAGTCCACCACTGGACCCAACCTTGGCATGGATGGTCGAACAGATGAAAGACCTGAAAGCCACCATGAGCAGCTCAAAGCAGGAAATGCTCAAATCCACAGATCCGGGAATGGTCAGGCCTCTCCCTGCCAAGTTCAGAATGCCGGAGATGGAACGATTTGACGGAACCGAATGTCCTCAAACGCACGTTGACACCTACGTTCTCGGTATGAGAGAGAAAGGAGCAACCCTCCAGCAAATGGCCGACCACTTCCAGCATACGCTCAAAAGTTCAGCGTTACGATGGTTTCTGAGGGTCAAGCCTACGGATCGCCACACACAGGATCGAGATCGGTAACATCTTCACTGGGAACGGTACCGATCCAACTTAGAGTGGGAAACGAGTCGCGAGGACTTAATCACCACTAAGCAGAAAGCGGATGAAAGCGTCGGAGAATTCTACAAGAGGTGGAGTTGGAAACTCTCCGAGATCATGGAGCCACTCTCCAAGGATGAACAGATGCGGATCTTCAAGTCCTGCTTAAGACCGTCCATCAGAACTCTCATCAATCATCATTTCTTCCCAGATCTCCGGGCCATGGTCAATGTCGGCTCACGGTTCGAGAAGGATCTCAAGGAAAAGTTGGCTCTTGTACGGCCCATACAGATACCGATCGGCGGTTGCATTCAATCCCGCACCGGCCCCTGCAAAGGGAAAGATACGTCTGTCAACTACATCCATCGGGGACGACGGTCGGGCAACGAAACCCGGTCCCACAAAGAAACAATTCTACTCGAAACGGCTGCCGTTCACTTCGACAAGTTGGACATGCCACCTGAGCAAGATCTTTGGAAGGGTTAATCATGGAAGGTCTCCTTAAACCCGTTGCAAATTACAAACCCAAGAATCCCGTAGTCAACGCCGACAAGAGCAAGTCTTGCGCCTTCCATCGATATCACCGCCATACCACCCAGACAAGCTGCGTGGGGTTACGAAACGAAATTCGAGAACTTGATAGAGGAAGGAAAGTTGGAGCGCCCCCGTGGGCTGATACTGATCGGAAACCCTTTTCCGAACAACAACAACAGTGTGAATTCCATTGAGTGGGTGCCCAAGAGGATTGCCGCGAGCCGGTTCCTCCAGCCTCTTCCAGTAGGGTCCTCATCAAGTGTCCACATTAGCTACGATGTTTGTGGCTGCTCACTTTGCACAGGTACGAGTCCCAAGACATGGTCCGGGGCAATCCTTCGAGAAAACAGAAGAAGAAGTCCTCTCAACAGCAACTGAGAGAAAGGTATGAAGCTGGAGACACCAGTGTGGGTACACTCGGAGAGCCATCCGGGAAGTTTGAATACTACGTACTCTACTCCAGCCAGTCCTCCCTTCCTCCAGGCCATGCAGCTTTAGAGCTGACAGGAGTAGGAAAGTCGAAAAGTCCTGCTGACACCAGAGTTCAGACCTTGGGACACCGGAATACCTCAGATCTTGGTAATCTCACTACCAGTCAGAAGCCTATCCCCCCGCGGGATCAGCTAAGATTCAATTTGTCTAGCTTACGAGCTCGGACCGGTAAAGGAAGATCAAAGTCAGCTTGGCACTCGCACTCGATCAACGTGCTAACCAAGGGCGGCAACCGCCACAAACGGCCTCAACACAATCCCGAGGCTCCAGCAAAGGCTTTACCTCGCAAGAGGAAGACAGGAAACGGATGGCTGGATGACTCTCCTTCTCCGGATAGAGACCAGATCTACGATTCCCGGCTGTATGGCAGTATGATCACGTTCTGTGACGAAGACCTATCGAGAGATGCCTCGGGGCACAATGAAGCTCGTACATCACTCTCAAGATCAACACCATAACACTCCCGGAGTATTGGTAGACAACGGGTCAGCCGTTAACGTTCTCCCTCTCAAGGCATGATGCGAGCCCCCGCGCATCAACGAAAGCCACCTGATTCCATCAACTCCGGACTATCAAGGCCTACGACGGCACGTCTCGTCCCATCCTAGGGGACGGTGATTACTGGAGCTACGGTTCGAAACCCAAATGGTGCCGGCAAAATTCCACGTGATGGACATTCCATCCGAATTCACGGCTCGTTAGGACGCCCTTGCCGCATCACATGAAAGCCATAGCTTCCACTCTCCATCGGTGCGTTAAGTTCATTAACCGGCAAGGAGATCTTGAAGTCATCGAGAGGACAGTTTCCTCACAGAAACAAAGCCGAGACGATGGCCGAGCGTGCCCGTAGTCGGCACCGGGGCTACCTCCTTCAAATCGACCGAGGGACTATCGGGGCAAATCTCATCAGAATCCCTCAGAGTCCGGAAATGCTAACTACGTCAACGTACTCGAGCAGGCAGACCCTGAAGCAGTCCAATACATCAAGTTCAACTGTCGTTTCCAACATTTGGAGGCAGATTGGAAAGAAACACTGAGCATTGCCATGATGGGGGCACGTAAACCCCCTGCCTCCAATCGGAGATTCATCAGCATTCTTCAAGCCAACTCTCTGGCCCACCAGGCGAAGAGATCTTCGTGATAAAGGTCAACAAGCACCGTCATTCTCGTGATGAATGCATGGAAGTCGTATGGGATGTCCTCCATGAGGAACTACCCGCTGCACCCCTCTTCTCCAGTGAATGGCATGATGTTTTCTAGCAGCTCCAGCAACGCACCCGGACGCAATACGACCCTACGTTTGGGTTGAGCCATCCGACGACGATGAATCAGGACTCTCCGGAGTCGAGGACGTGGCAGACCCGCGGGCAGACCTCTGCATTCACATGCTCAGTTTCGAGGACGGCACCCATTCCGATCTGGTCACCTATGACCAAGGCTCCAATACCATGGAGATTGTCAAGCTCAACGTTCAGTACAGGCACCTATCCGACAATTGGAAGCTACTGGTTGACATGACGAAGAATCCCTCTGATCAAGTCACTGACGAAGACTTTGTCAACATCATCTATTCCAGATATCCTGATGATACCAAGGATCCGGTCCTTATCGTCGGTGCTCGTAATGCCGAAAGTTACCCTCGGCGATTGCCCGCTCATGGTAAACAAGGCCCTGGCTAACCGAGCTCGAGCTCATCATCACTTCCGAGTACCAACCCGGTGGCAACCGGCCCGTGCCGTCGGTCAAGCTTAAAGCCACAAGCGCCGTCGAGGCCAAGGGCAGCAAGTGAAGGAGACCAAGCTCCTCACCCCTGTCACAAGTCGAGATCAACCTCGGGAACGCTTCCGGCGGCCACCCCGAAAACATCTATAAAGGTCTTCCCGCAAGACAGTCGGCTTCCGACGTGGAAATGACCACCTCGGCATCAACATGCTCCGGTTCGATTCTGCTCCCGGTCGTCACGGCCGCGGATTCGAACATCCCGCCGGCGATCGCTAGCTCTAATAGACTTGGCGATCGAGCGAGATCACGAGACTGTCAACATTGCAGAATTCAACACTCCCGTGTGTTCAATCAAGCAGATATGGGCAAATTTCTTGGTAACCGAGATCAAGGAAGGACGCATGGAATGTCCCAGTCTGACTTCCTTCGTCAACATCATCCAAGTGTTTCCGCCATTCGGAGATTTGGATGTGATCACAGTTCTGGACACTAGCCAGACGGTGCGTACCTACGGAGACTGTTTAGCCCTCGCAAGGAAAACCCTCATGGAACTAGCCGCTCAAGAAAACCGTCTCTGGGACGAAAACCAAGCTCAAAAGACTGACAGGGACCGATCCCTTAAGGTGTCACAAGCAGCTTCAGACAGAAAGCTAGAGGCCATTCTAGACCAGTTCGACCTCAGGGGTTTTGCTCATGGCAACTTCATCGACTATCTGCCAGGTGAGGGTGGTCAACGGTCCCGATGACCTAGGAGATGGAATGGCACGGCAGAACAAATCTCAGCGCTTACCTCCCCGAGGAAAGCAAGTTCTCCATGAAAGCGACGACGAAGACGATGAAACCATTCTCTTCCAAGTCTGGCATGAGGTCAACAAAACTGGAACCCCAAGGGTCCTGGGAGGATGGGGACGGATCATTTCCACACTCAAACTTAAAGGCCAACTTAGGGAGGAAGGTCTATTTAAAAACAAGAGGAAGATGGAAATTCGTCTCGAGCAACTACTCAGGGAAATTCCACAGACTGCGGCATTCGTTTACAAAAACGATCAACCAGGACGGCAACTACCACATGGGCAGATGTTCGGGAAGCCGTGTACTCACCTTCCGACATATCCGCCACTCAGATAAAACAGAAGGGAAAACTTACCCCGATGGAGGTTTACCTAGACTGCCGCACGCAGTTCAAAGAAGCACTGGCTATTCTCACATGGGAGGAAACGCAGGCACTAACTCTCGGCAACGAGGCTCCGCTTGCAAGAAAGTTGATCTGGGCCAAGAGCGGAGGAAAATTAGCAAACCATGAATATCACCGGACCCAACTCCGAGAATGCCACAGTATGCTCGGCAAGAAGGAAAGGAACGCGATAAACCGTGAAGAGATCAAGGAGAGGCTGTTCGCTTGAGCCAGGAACTCTCAAAACTCCCCGGAGGGTCGGCAATGCACGCCTGATTCGGTTCGAGCAACCCTTTGTGCACGACGTTCGAACAAGCTGCGGCAATCCGTAAACTACCTCCCGCAGAGGCACCCAAGCCGGTATCACGGGACAGAATCCGTCAAGCCGCCCGAAGCTCCCGGAGAATACGTCTACGATCAATGAGTTGGGGAAGACATATGGCCCTATGCTACGAGGAATCCTCCTCTAACTATGGCTCAACTCGGAGCGGCTGTTCGTAAGGAACCAAGCACGATGTCGGCGTTCTAACCCGATCGGGTCAAATCCATGCATTACCACCTAAGGCCACCAAAAAGCCGACGGAGCCGTAACCGCAACCCGGTCCTCCCGAAGACACAAGTTCCATGAAAGAGGACCCGATCCTCACTCGGCTCAAGCGGACCCGGGCGAACATTTCCCTTTGGTCCTGCTCACATCCTCTTATCCTCACAAGCTCAAGCTAGAGGAAAGCCTGGCCCGTACCATGGTCCCCGTGGGACGCAACCCCGAGCGAAGTCATTCGGATGATCGGCAACATCCACTACGGCAACATTATCACCTTCACAGATTTGGACCTTCCAAAATTTGGGGCTGATCACAATGAGCCACTCTACATCACAGTCCAGCTGGACGAGCGTCGCCTTCCCCGCGTGTTAGTAGACGGAGGTTCCGAAATGAATGTCTTGCCCGCCAAGATGATGGACCTGCTCGACATCAAGCCCACAGATCTGAAGCCTTCAGTCCACACTGTCAAGGCCTATGACTCTACTTCCCGTACTGTTCTCGGGTTTTCTACTCTTAATATCTGGTTCGGCAAGCGGATGATCCCCACCGAATTCCAAGTGTTGGACATTCCAATCACTTTCACAGCCATCCTGGGGCGACCTTGGCTGCATCAGATAAATGGTGTGGCATCCACCCTTCATCAGTGCCTCAAGTTCATGCAAGGCAACGAGCTAACCACAGTCTACGGCGATAGCGTCACCACCAAGGGGACCAGCACCAACGACATCCCAGTGTTAGAAATCAAGCATAATGACGACATGGCATTAACCGGATTCACTCTGGAGACCTCCAAGATCCTAATATGCAACATGGACCTTCCACTATCTCACGACAAGATCACTCCTGCAATGAAGATGATGAAACTCATGAACTTCATCCCAGGACTGGGGCTTGGAAAAAGGTTACAGGGCGAACACCAAGTCATCGAAGTCAAGGACCACACCACGGTCCAGGGGCTTGGTTACGTGCCAACACCGACTGACATCAGGGAAGACAAAAGGCTCGCCTGCACCAAGGCAGCAGCCCGCAATAGGGGAACCTCCGACGGCACACCCAACCTCCGACCTTACAGTTTCAACCTCGCTCATTACTTCACCAAGGGAACCAACAGCAGAACTGAGGGGACCGACAGGGGAACCGACAGCAGAACCGAGGGGACCGACGAACCGACAGCAGAACCGAGGGGACCGACAATGAACCGACAAAGCGTAACTAAGGGGACCGACAGTGGAACTGATGAAGATGAGAAAGAAGCAGGGATAGTCAGCACCGAGACTACAGAAAGGATGAAACAGCTAGCACGAGACCTCAAGCACTTCAGAGGACTCAAAGCTAATCCGATAAGGAGAGCGTTCCTCGACATCACAGCTCTACCTGGACCAACGGCCACCACAGTCCAGCACAAGTACACATTCAAGGGAATCCCAGATACGGAAGAGCAACTCAGGGTACTCTTCGCGGGAAACAGACTGTTCGGATCAGCCACTGAGGCCACATTCGAGACAGTAACTCCAAAGCAGAAGGAACCAGAATTCATAGAAGACGCTCTCAGTGGACCAGCTCTACAGAGTCTTTTTGAAGAAGTCATGGAGGTACCGAACCTGATTGACCTAGGCTCCGAAAACAGCATGATCGCCATGATTGGGATAGCAGAACCCAAGCCTCTCGATCCCCGCACCCTCATCAAGCATCCAGCAATGCCACTGAAGAATTGGGTAACTTTCACCGGACCAAGGGCAAGCCAGGCAGAATTGGAAGACAAGCTGGGCCCGCACCCACATCTCCCTAAACCCGGTCTCAAACCCTCTGAGTCAGTCCTTGTCAGAGTCCAGTCCTCTGAGTCATCCAATGGCCTTACGCTGGAGGACTATGATAATGTAGCCAACCATGTATTTTCGTTCTTGTTCAATGAAAAGTCTGACCTTTCGGAGTATCCCCTCATTGCCACTTTAACAACTGATAAGTTAACAAACAACTTAAAAGACGTTAATAACTCAATTGATAAAGAAGCAGACACATTAAACAAACAATACATTAGAGAAGTTCTCGAGCGTGTAGTTGACCAAGAGGACAACCGGGCCCAAGCTGCCGAAGAGGTTATGACCAAAGTGAACCTGGGGTCAGTGCAAGAGCCTAAAGAGACACAGGTGGGCAGTTTCTTCGCCGATCCAGAAAAAGAAGCCCTGATAGACCTCCTCAGGGAGTATGTTGACGTGTTCGCCTGGTCATACCAGACATGCCGAGACTCGATCCTCGATCGTGGAGCACAGAATTCCCCTGGATCCCGAATCCAAGCCTGTCAAACAGAAGCTGCGCAAGATCAAGCCAGAGTGGTCCTTGCAAGTTAAAGAAGAGATCGAGAAAATGCTTCGAGTTGGTTTCATCAGAGTGATTGAGAACCCGACTTGGCTCTCCAACATTGTGACGGTTACCAAGTCCAATGGAAAGGTCAGATGCTGCGTGGATTTCTGGGATCTCAACAAGGCCAGCCCTAAAGATGATTTCCCACTGCCTAACATCGACATGCTGGTCGACACCACGGCAAATTTCAAAGTAAATTCCTTCGTGGACGGGTTCGCTGGATACAACCGAGATCAAAATGTTTGAGGAGGATCAAGCCAAGATCGCCTTCACCACTCCGTGGGGGACATATTGCTACACGGTCATGCCGTTCGGTCCGAAGAACGCCTGGGGCTACTTACCACGGCGGCCGCAATAGCCCTCTTCCATGACATGATTCACAAGGAAATCGAAGTATATGTCGACGACATGATCATCCACTCCAGAGGATCGGACATGCGGCACATGACAGATGCGAGAAAGTTCTTCAACAGACTCGAAAGCACTCCATGAGATTGAACCTGCGAAGTGCACCTTCGGCGTCAAGCGCGGCAAGGTGCTGGGGTACATGGTTACAAAAGGGGTATCGAAGCCGATCCCAAGAAAATCAAGGCCATCATCGACATAAAGCCACCTCAAACCCTAACGAAGTGAAGAGTTTCATGGGAAGACTTCAATACATCGTCGCTTCATCAACCGGTTGACATCTCTGCGAGCCCATGTTCAAACCGATGAAGAAGAATGCCGACATCAAGCGGGACGCCGAGTGCCGGACGGCTTTCGAGAAAATCAAGACCTACTTGGTGAATCCCCCAATTACGTGCCCGCCACATGAAGACAAGCCACTACTCCTATATCTCGACAAGATATGACACGTCAATTGGAGCAATGCTGCACAAGAACAGAAAAGATTCCAAGGTTGAGCATGCAATCTACTTCGTGGCCGGAAGCTTCAAGGAAGTGAACTCGGCTACTCAGCATTAGAGAAAACTTGTACCGCCTTGGTATGGGTAGTCGGGAAACTGAAACACTACATGCAGTCACATTCCGTGCTCCTGATCTCCAAAATAGACCCCGTCCGATATCTCTTTGACAAGCCATCCCTGTCAATGCGACTAGGCAAGTGGTCATTCTTCCTGGCTGAGTTCGACATCAAGTACATGGTCAGAAAATCAACAAAGGGCGTAGTAATGGCGGATCACCGGCCGACTTCCCGAGCAGTGAACCTAAGGGTCCTGATCTGCAGTTTCCGGACGACGGAATCTTTTCACTCGACAGCGCAAACCGCTGGCAACTCTTCTTTAATGGGGCAGCCAACAAGAAGGGGAACGGTATTGGAATGCTCCTTGTTGATCCCAAGGACGAGCACACTCCCATAGCCATCAAGTTGAATTTTGAAACAACCAACAATGCAAAGATAATACGAAGCTTTGTGCGGCCGAGTCTGGAAGCCGCCTCGAGCGTAACATCTCGTAACTGGATGTGTACGGAGACTCGGCATTGATCATCAATCAAGTGTCCAACAAATGGAAGACGGTAGATTCGGCCTCCGAAGTACCACACGTACATGGAGGAGCTCATTGCTCGGTTCAAGGACATCTCTTTTCATTATTTGCCAAGAGACAGGAACCGCTTTGCGAGATGCCCCGGCAACCCTCGCCTCTCTTGTCGAAATTCCCGATGGAAAAGCAAGAAACCCCTCGAGAATAGGCGGATGGGAAACACCCGCCTATTCTTTGTGAGATCGAAATAAAAAGGAAATGATCGACGAACCCTGGTACAATCAAATTTACCAGTACCTCCAAAACGGAGAAGCTTCCTTCACAAATGAAGATGGAAAATACAAAGAAGGGATCAAAGCCAAAAACATGATGGCATTAAAATGCCTGGCAACCCATTTCATCATTCTGGGGGGTATGTTGTACAAGAAGCGCCACCAAGGGCCACTCCTTCGGTGTGTAAACAAAGAAAAAGCCAGCGAGCTAATGAACGAAGTTCACAACGGAACCTGCGGTCCGCACATGAACGCCCGAGCATTGACACAGATCATCCTCCGTATGGGATACTACTGGATATCAATGGAAACAGACTGCATCAAGTTCGTTCAAAGCTGCGACAAATGTCAACGGTTCTCCAACCTCAATCACATCCCTCCTCACGAACTCTATTGCATGACTACACCATGGCCTTTTGCCACATGGGGAATTGACGTCATCGGCAAGATCACTCCACCAAGGAGAAATGGTCACGAGTTCATTTTAGTCGCAGTCGACTACTTCACCAAATGGGTAGAAGCCAGATCGTACAAGGTACTGAATTCTAAGAAGGTGGTTGAGTTCATCCGAGAGAACATCATGTGTCGATATGGAGTGCCCAACGAGATCATATCCGACAATGGGACCCACTTCGAAGGAGATTGTGACCAACTTCTGACCAAATTCAAAGTCACACGTCACAAATCTTCTCCTTACAGACCACAAACCAATGGTACAGTAGAGGCAGCCAACAAGACTCTCGCCATGATAATCAGGAAGATGACCACCAGAGGTCGGGACTGGCCCGAAAAGCTACATTTAGCCCTCTGGGGATACCGAACATCAGTCAGAACCGCTACAGGGGAGACTCCGTTCGCACTTACCTACGGAATGGAAGCAATGTTACCCGTGGAATTGGAAATTCCATCCCTCCGAGTCCTCTTGGAAAACAGGATCAATGAAGTCGAATGGCTACAGAGCCGTCACGACGAACTTGCTCTACTCGACGAGCGCAGATTGAAAGCCATGGAACACACTCGAGCCTACCAGAGCAGAATGGCCCGAGCGTTTGACAAGAAAGTCAAGATTCGAGACATCAGAGAAGGCGACTTGGTGCTAAAGGAAAAGCCTCCTACTGTGAATGTGTGCCCAAATTTTATTTTTGTTTTTGTTTGGATTCACGCGAGTTTGAAAACATCCGGTTTAATTTGAAAAATGGAGTCGCCACGCCATTTTGATTTCCTCAAAACTTTGAAAAAAAGGATTTTTTTAGGGTTCGGAGGTTAAGTTACCCCTTGGGAAGAACGGATCGTCGTTCACCCAAGGTGCCTTGCCATAGCAAGTCTCCCTAGATTCTATTTTTCACGCTTGCTTGTGTGCTTTCTTGTGTGCATATGTTGAAAAGAGAGGGGGGAATGTTCCAAGTTGTCTTCCGGATGTACAAACCATTTAGTTGGTTGTCGCTCGGGATTCCTTGGATTTTTATTTGTTCGGGACTTTGATCCCGTCCTCATCTTGGACTTGTGATCATCGCTATTTGACCTTGTGATCGAGAGAAGGACTCTCTTTTATAGTCCAAAATGGGGTTCTTTAGGAAAGGAGTTTCCTTAGCCCATCAATCCTACGCCTTGAGACGATTGAGCTTATATTGGAGCTATAATGCTCGTCTCAAGCGATAATCGGAGATATAGGTTCAAGGTTTATCCCTTTCTAAAGAGGTTGTGGCACCTTTAATGGAAGAAACGATGTAAAGATAGGATCTTTACACCGGTCCGTTCCAAAGGTTGCATCAAGTACCAATTGGGGACTAGGGGAATGCATGTTTTATGATAAAAATGACATTTTTAATGAAAAGATAACATTTTGGGTGCAAAGGATGCTCTTTGATTTGCAAATGATGCTTTTTATGTAAAGAAAGGATTTTTAATGCAAAGGATGCATTTTTATGTGGAAAAATAGTGTTTTATATGCAAAGGATGCATAAAGACTACATCTTGAAAGTAAAGGATGCTACTTTGATTGTAAAGACATGATTTTTAGTGCAAAAGATGCATCTTGGTACATGAAAATGGGTTTTAGGTGCAAATGATGCACCTTTATGATAAAGACATGATTTTTATATGCAAATGATGCATTTTTATTGTAAAAAATAGGTTTTTAGGTGCAAAGGATGCACCATTAATGCAAAGACTACATTTTTATGAGCAAAGGATGCCAAAGATCACATTTTTATGAGCAAAGAATGCAATGGTAATGCAAAGATCATATTTTTATGAGCAAATGATGCTTATTTCATGCAAAGGATGCAAAGGGAAAAGGGGGTATGATTTATATGAATAAAGATAGGATCTTTAACAACAAATACCAAGTCCCAAGCAATATAATAGTAATATGTAAATGCAAGGAGCAATTATATCACATGAAAAAGTATAATGCAAGGTAAGGGGGTGAGAGGTTACCAATAGTGGTGACTTCTTCTTCTTTGGATCTTGCCTAGTGGAAGGACCAACTTTTGGAGGCTTCAAGGAGGAGGGGGTTGGCTTCTTGGCACCTTCAGCTTCCTGATCTTCGTGGGATATTTTAGGAGAGTTTTTATGCTGGAAATTGGTTATTGTTCTTGTTCTTTAAAATGGGTAGAGGAGGGCTCTATTTATAGGCAGTCTGGATAAGACCAATGAAGCCGTGCAGCCAGGAGTTCCCTCCTAATGCAGCCGTGCGGCATTATCCTGTATGACTCAGCATCTTTCTAGAATCATGCAAGGTGGCCTTTCTAGAAGGAATTTTGCATAAAAGAAAAATGTGTTTCTTTAATTTAAAGCAGTCCCTTCAGCCCTTAGAAGGTTCGGAACAGTTTCGGAATTGCTTCTGAACTTTAGGAAAGTCCGGGAAATTGCCGGAAAACTTAACCGGAAGGCATGAGCCAGATATGGGTACTTACAGAAGCCCCTAGGCAACGTCACTTGCAGGGCGAGTGGGGTTCTCGATAGAAAAGGATACGATCTGGCAAATGCCGAGACGGATTGGGTGACCAAGGTGGTCGAGTGGCTGAACCTGTGTTGTCATATGTGACGAATTGGCTGAACCTAAAGTAGGCTACCTATGTATCCCGGAGGAATCAAGCCAGGCCGTAGTTCAGAATAAGATCCGCAGGGGAATGGCGAAGAGAAAACTGGTCTCTTGCTGGGGAAATAGAAGAGAAAGTGACCTAGGAGGTCAGGCGATTGATCCTACTGGGGATATGCTAGAAGTGACCGATGTGGTCGGATATATGGACCTCTACGAGGGGCTACTTTACCACTGAGGAGTGATGAATGACAAAAGGAGCGACCAATGTGGTCTGATGGCTAGAGCTTTATGAAAGGCTGCCTCACCACTGAGGAGCGATGATGGAATGGGGTGACCACTGCGGTCGGATGGCTGGACCTTTATGAAAGGCTACCTACGTATCCCGGAGGAATCAAGCCTTGATCGTAGTTCAAGCATCACTAGATAGTTAGGAACGATGTCTAGGATCCTTGAGGTTTTGACAATTAATGGAGGTTGTCACCTGAATTGACTAAAGCTTACATCACTATCGAGGAGATAGAGGTAGCTGAAGTTTGGAAAACTTGAGCGTACTTCTCAATCTCTGATAGAGGTAGCTAAAGTTTGGAGAACTTGAGCGTACTTCTCAATCTGTGATAGAGGTAGCTTAAGTTTGGAAAACTTGAGCGTACTTCTATATTCGTGATAGAGGTAGCTTAAGTTTGGAGAACTTGAGCGTACTTCTCAATCTGTGATAGAGGTAGCTTAAGTTTGGAAAACTTGAGCGTACTTCTCAATCTGTGATAGAGGTAGCTAAAGTTTAGAGTTCTGACAATTCGGAGGTTGTCACCTAGCGTCGTTCCGTTATAACGGAAGTAACGGAGGCGACTGGGGAGGAAAGTCTATTTGCTTAGGAGATAACGGATATCTTTTGAAAAACGACGTTATCCTAGTTAAAGGATAACAGGAATTATATGCCCAAGTGGAAAGTCTAGGGGCAAAGCTGTAATTTCTGCTCAGGGCAAAAGAAGCCGCCCGCCATGAGACGGGGGCAAAAGAGGCTGCACGGCTAGAAGTCTGATTTTTCCAGATTATTTAAAATCAGATTTGAATGGGCATTGGGCATTGTTGATGCCCATCTGTTTCCGAGGAAGAGAGAGAGGAGGGAGAGAATTTCTTCAAAAAAAATCCTTCAATCCCTTGCTTCTACTGATCTAGATGGATCCGGAGGGGAATCCTATGCCAAGGCAAGCAAGGAGGAACATCTCCGAGGCCGCTCGAAGGAGGAGGAAAGAGCTCGTTCGCACGGAGAGAAAGTATGACTTCCTTACGCCTCCATCGGAACTCTATCCGGGCAGGAGGGAGCACAAATCGACGAATCCTCAATCGGTTGGGGTAAGCATTCTTAATTTGCTCAATTCCGTCGATTTTGATTGAATTTAGGGCTTGACCCGAATTTTAGGAATTTCCTGAATTTTCCTAGGATTTTTGATGATGATTTTGGAATATTAATGATTAACCTATGAGGCTAAGAAGATAAACGATCATGCATGTGCATTTTTCTTAAGAAATAATGAGAGTGACCCATTTTTTGAAAATAGAGTAAAAATAATTGTCTAAAATGTGACAGAGTCCTTGCATGTGCTAGAACTAGGTCAATTTTTGATCATGGGTGATAAAACGGGATTTTGGATGATGAAAAGGATTCATGCATGCCATATTTTTTGAAAAATTAATGCTTATGTGCAAATAATTTTGAAAATTGTGATTCTATGCTTAGAAGAGCGATGTGCTTGACATGACGTGTTTCAAGTGATGAAAGACACGTTATGCAAAGGATGCTAGAAAATTTTATGAATGCTTTTCTTTTGAAAATATGTGCACTTTTGAATATATGCATGCTTTTGAAATGAGATGAAGGACTGACACATTTCTTTTGCTGTGCTTGTCTACAGGAGAACAAGTCTAGGGGACCTTCTGAGATTGCAGTGAGGCTGTGGGAGAGGATGCCCGATTTTGAGAAGAATGGGGTGAACCCCAAGCAGCTAGTGAGGGCTTCCGGCCTGGATTTATTTATTGAGGCTATCGGCAGAGGCATTCATGTGACCTCGAAGAGCAAGGGCTTGATCCAGGCCCTTTCGGAGTTCTGGTGGGATACCACCCACAGCTTTCACCTTAGCTGGGGGGAGCTGACAGTGACGCCTGCAGATTTTACTGCTATCACTGGCCTACAGTTCACCGGGAGGCCTGTGACCTGGAGGAACCACATCACGGCGGAGGAGTTTAGAGCTTTCCTGCTAATGAGGTGACTGCCCACCAGCTTGCGAGGGCTTTTATGTGGTTGATGCTGTCAGTCACCATTTTTGCCAATTCTGGGACGTTGGCTATGACTTGCCTTCTTGACTCCTTGGAGGATGTTGACGGGATTGGGACGGTCTCTTGGGGCGAGGCCGGATTGGCGGAGCTTTACTTCTCCCTGGACATGTACAGCCGGAATAAGGCTGCTTCGATGGATTGTTTCTCCTTTGCTCTTGAGGTATTCTTACCTTCTTTCCTTTCTCTTTTCTTTTCTGTCTTTGAGACTTTATGAGAGAAAATGACCCTTTTGATGTTTTGAACGTGCAGGTCTGGTTTTGCGAGGTGATCAGGTTCTTTCCGTGGAACCAGCAGAGTGATTCTACCATCTTTCCCGCTATGATCCGCTGGAGGGGGGATGCTAGGGATAAGTTTACCGGGAAGACCCGGATCACCTTTGACTACAAGATGGTTAGACCAGTCATCAACAGGGATGGGCATGATGGAGTGGACTTCTACCCTTGGAGGAGGTACCCGGAGATTTTGCTAGGGGAGGCCGTGGAGGCAACTAGACAGAGACGGTGGTTGACCGGGCTGACATGTGATGTCATTTATCTGGGGGTCCGCTTTTCCAAGCAGCATGGCTATATCCCTCCATTGGATGCCATTACCCCCCATGATCCTCCAGCACGGATGCTGCAGCCCAGGGATTGGTCGGCGGATGACATTTCTAGGTACCAGGCAGGCGTAGCAGCTGAGGAGTACTTTGACATGGCTACCCCTTATGCTATCTTTGTGGAGCAGAGACTGAGGACGCCACAGAAGCTAGTGAAGCTGGCTGACACTCAGGGGTATGGGGAAGCCGAGCCTACTGACCCGCCGATGCCTCCTGCACATCTCTCTTATGTAGTTAACGGGGTACCGAGGAGGTTCAGGATACCTGTCCCCGACACGAGGGAGCCCCAGTATACTCTGCCGCCGGACAGCACTGTGAGTACATTTTAGGGTCTTTTCCCTTTTTCAGACTTCTTTGCTTTTTGCAATTCCGATATTTTTCTGAGATTTTCCTCTCTTTTCTCAGGTTCCAGCTCGGACTTATGACGGCTTGGTCAGGCAGAATAGGGGCTGGAAGGATGTGTGTCGGTCCCTCTTGAAGAAGCTGGCTTGCGCTTCAAAGGCTGCAGCGAACGTGCAGGAGCCCGTGCGCAAAAGGAGGCACGTAGGGGGCACGGCATCCACCTCATCGGCTTCAGAGTACTCCTCCAGTGCCTTGCCTCGGGGACGGGGACCCAATGCCGGCATCCTGGAGCATCTGGCTGAGTACGAGCACGAGAATGTCCATCTCTCCGATGTGAGCGATAGCGAGGACTTGATGAGAGAGGCGAGCTTTTATGAGCTGAGCAGCGATGAGGAGGAATCGGAGGCCTAGGAGGTCTCTAGAATCAATTTAGGAGAAAAAACAAACAATGAACAATTTTATGCACATTTTGTTTATTTTTTGCTTTATTTGGGCGCCGATGGGGCGAAAACAATGTATTAATGTTTTATTTGCTTTTTAAATTTATGCTTTATGAATTTGCATATTACTTGAGCCTTGGGGCTGCTTTTTTGCTTGGAATTGAGGCTGAAACTGGGCCAAAATGATTTATGATTGTATATAACTGCTTGGATGGTCTTTGGACATGTTTTGGGACAGGTTTCATTGAGAAAGTGGGGTGAGAACTCCTCTTGGGCAGCAACTTTGGTTGCTGCAGATTGTTTTCCACATCAGGCAAATGAAGCCGTGCGGTCTGGTCCTGGGAGCAAAAGAGGCCGTGCGGCTTACAGTTCTGTCTGGACTGGTCTTTTTCAAAATAAAATCAAGGCTTGGCCATTTCATTTCATTTTCACTCTAGACTTGTCCCAACTGTTCCCAGAGCACATATTTGGCCTAAAGACGTCAACTTTAATCATCTTGCAATGGAGAAGCCTGTCAGATTGCAAAGGGGGAAAAGAGACCGCTTTCTGTCCGATCTTCAATCTTGGGTGAGATATAACTTTCAATCTCACAAGGGGCTGTTCGATTCTACCTTCAAGATCAGATCTTTATGGCATTTGAGGGATCTCCCGCCTGATTGGGACCTTTTGAGGGCAGCAGCAAAGTTTTGGGATGTCCGGAGACACATTTACTGCTTTTCTTACAATGAGATTGTCCCAACCTATGAAGACTTCCGAGCCTTGATTGGGGGTCCAGAAATTGAGGCTATATCGATTCCTCTGATCGAAGATGTGCCGGTGGCGGCAAAGCTTGCATCTTTTCTGCAGATATCTCTGGGAGAGGCTGAGGAGATGATGATAGCTCCGGACAGGATTGACCTTTCTGATATCCCGGGCAGGTTTGGGTCTCCGGATATGGCTACGACCACGGTGGCTATGGATGCCTTTATCCTCTGCATATTCTCATCTCTGTTTACTGCTGAGTCCGTGGGGATCTGTCATGGTGGTCTCTTGGACATGGTTAGGGATTGCAGGGCTGGGAAGGACATTGTCCCATTGGTCTTGGGTGAGACCCTGCATGGCATTGACAGGCTGGCTAGGGGAGACCGTTTTATGAGGTCTGGGAGTCCGGCCGTATTGACTTTATGGCTGCAGGAGAGGCTCGGGGCTTTACCAGGGGCTTTGCCGACTCAGTGCCCTTGGGTGATTTCCCGGAGGGGTTTGCCTAGGCAGCAGGACCAGGGTGACTGGGAGCTGATGATGGCTAGTTTATCCACTTCGGATATTCGCTGGTGGGTACCTCACTGGAGGTTGCAGACCAGGAGGACATTTCAGGAGTCCTATGTGGTGAGGGTTCCAGGGCTTTGCTGGTCATCCTTCTACATACCCTGCTTGGTATCCAGGCAGTTCGGGGCTTTACAGGAGCCGTTGGGCGATTGGGAGGACATCCGTACCATGGAGGTGGTGTCTCTAGATATTAGGGATCCAGCCAGCTTCTCATTCTTTTCGAGGGCTTGGACGTATGCTGCTTTCCCACCCATGGCCATTCTCAAGAGCAGGAAGAGTACCATCTTGACCACGACCTACTTGGATTGGTATGAGAGGGAGATGGGAGCGACTCAGGTCATATTGGGAGAGAGGCGTCAGGCTTTATTGGGGCCGACCGTGACTCGAGTAGGACTACGAGGAGGCGAAGCTAAGGCGCGCCGCCATAACCGGTCAGTGACCTTATCAAAGATATGGAGGCTCGATATAAGAGGCTTTCAAGTCGCTCCCTTGGGATCGAGGCTCAGAGGGAGGAAGTGCGGAATCGTGCCCGTATTGAGAGGGCACTTATTGACACCGGTTTGATGGAGGCTCCAGTGAGGATACCGGAGATCGGGATGAGGGAGACCGACATCATTGAGAAGAAGAGAAAGAAAACTCGACGGGGTCGAGGTAAAGGGAAGAAGACCAAAGAAGACTCATTGAATGACGACTGACAGATCTTTTCTTAGGATTCCCTTATTGCCATTTTTGCAAACACAGTAGTTTTATTAGGCATTTTATTGTATTTTAGATCTTTGTAGCAGGTTAGCAGAGTCAAGAGTAGACCGTGCTTGAACTCATCAAGAAGTTTTTAACTTGTAATGAACAAGAGATATTATCTTAGAAATTAATCAAGACACAATTTCATGGAAATTTCAGATGTCTTATTGATTAGGACCCGTTTTGTGAAAACTTGAGTATCCTTTATTATTGTTTAGGACGCATTTTATGGAAACTTGATCGCCCTTTTTTTTATTGTTTAGACCCAACCATAAATGGCTGCCTACGTTCCCCTTTTACAAGAAAGACTAAGGGGCTCAGGTCTCCGTAGTTCATTCTGGTGAACTTTTGAAAAAAAAAATAAAATTATGTGCAGCCCTGTTTTTTGCCTAGACCGCCCTTTTTTGGGTTTTCAGCCTAGCTGGGCATTACTCTTTTTGCACTAAGATTTTTTTTCTTCTTTTTTTTTTATGTGCAACCCTGTTTTTTTGCCTAGACCGCCCTTTTTTGGGATTTTCAGCATAGCTGGGTATTACTCTTTTTGCACTACATTTTTTTTCCTTTTTTTTTTTTTTTTCTGAAGCACCTGAGGGCCAACGCGAGCCCCTGCTTGCACTTTTCTTGATACCCTTGAGGTCTGAGCCAAGCTCCTAGGTTGTTGTCGACATGGGGTCAATCTTTCGAAGCTGAGTGGTCTCTTGTTGTCCCTTGATGTTTTCGCCGTCGTTGACTTGGTCAAGATGAAGGTGGGGGCATGATTGGGAAAGTGTATGGCTTGATGGAGGCCTTTTGTGGGGTAAGGAAAGTGTATGGGGAAGGCATTAGTTGACTTTCTCACACTGATTAATCAAAACGTTAATTATTTTGAGAGATTATTTGTTGAGCAATGCAAATGATCATATAAAATAAAACCATTTCATTAAATGTAATGTAGGTGTGCAAATAATGTCTTAAGTCTAGCAAGAAAAGAAGAAGACTCTTTTATATAAAATTGAAGATTAATTACAATGTCCGTGGAGGACTTGATTGAAAGAGAAAAGTACTAGAACCTACGAGAGTTGACTGAGAGACTATTTTATTTCTTAGTCTTACTTAAGGATAAGTAGACCCTAGTCTAGCAACTCTTCTTGCGATTGGATTGCCGGGGAACTTGAGCTTTCCTTCTAGATCAACCATTGAATTTCTTTCTTCGAGATCCAAACATTTGTACGTCACGTGACCATAATGATTGTGGTATTCACGTAACTTGGTCTGTCGACTTTACGTGGGTTTCTCGGCTTATAATTCTCGAGAGGTGTGAAAAGGCCTCGTTTCACCAAATGAAAAAAACTTTGCTCATGGGCATCCCAAAATCATCGGGCGTTTTTGACCTTGCACTTCCGAATCGACCTCTTACCATAGCTTTTGTTTTGGCCCATGGAGGTTCTCGGCTTCCCATCTTCTATCAATTTCTGGATCCAATACCTCAAATAGCTGCAATCATCGGTGTCGTGCCCGGGATATTGATGGAAAAGACAATGCTTAGACTCGTCAGCCGACGTTGGGGTTCTTGGGCTTCAATTCTCCGGTGGCTTTATCGGCTTTTCTTTCATTAGCTCTTTGAGAATCTTGCTTAAAGGCATCTCCGCATTGTCAAAATGAAGGGACGGAGTTTTGGGAGACATTGTTGTTCTCAAGACTTGGATTTCCATTGTCAATTGGTTCATTTGTTGGATTTGGCCGAAGGAGGCTACGACACTCTTTCCTTTGTGAGGAACCTGGTCGAGTACGGTTCTTTGCTTGATGCTGGTGGCATTGGGTTATGTTTGGTGGAGTCATTTCCTTGCCTGGTTCGACATCTTGGGTCAAGGGAGTATTGATACTCATCATGAGGTCAAGCTTCTCCTGCATTTGTTTCACTTGCTCCATCAACATTGCCACATGGGGGTCAACGGGAACTTTCGAGTTACTGGAACTCGCAACAGGACTTGTATCGGCGGAGGGAACCACAGTAGCAAACTGGTGAAATTGACGGCTGAATTCATTAAGTCCGGTAGGTGACAGCTGAAAACTTGAATCATCTGGATTTTCTTTTGGCAACTCATGATTGCGTTCAGGTAGGTATAGTGGCTTCAGAACATAGCCACATAGTTCAAACTGATTATGTGAAGCTGGAGCATAAACTGGTAGGTATTGCTGAAACTGAGGGACAGGTGGGGTGAAGCCCAATCCGTTCTGAGGAGCTGAGGGCGATGGAGCCCTGATGGCCTGGGGTGTTGGAAAGGACTGAAAAGGAGTAGTCCTCTGCAAGGGATCGTATGTGGGTGGAGGAAGGTATTGGCTATAGGATGGAGGGTATTGATTATAGGATGAAGGGACTGAAATCACTGTTTCTGAAGTCTCATCTTCGACCATGACCAAAGAACCATTTGCCTCAATTGGTACTTGAACTCCATGGCGGCGGAGAGCAACGATGAGCAATGACAGCTGCTCTTCATGAACCTTATGGGCATTTTCCAAAGCCAGGACTAACTCTTCCTTCCTAACCATCGGACTTCCTGTACCCTCACCGTTTTCTGTCAAATCTGCCATTCTGGCTCTCTGAGCTGACGGTTAGGCCGAACTGTCTGAACCTAAGGCTTCCGTACTGAAAAGCCGCTGACCCGGTATTCTCACCCACTTCTTTCTCGCTGTGGGAAAGGGATAGACAAGGTTTAGACTCGGAGGTAGACAAGGTTTAGACTCGGGGTAGATGTTTAGGCTGAAGGCTCAAGTAAAATGCACTTATTTGCTTAAGTTTTGCTTAAAACACATTTTCTCCTAATCCTAATTGATCGGGAAAGATTGGACCTTGAAAGGCCGAGATAAAAAATCGAAGATCGGACCGAGGAGGTCGCGATCGGGAATTTGACCGCGAAAGAGGGAGAGATGGAAAATCGAAGATCGGACCGAGGAGGTCACGATTAGGGATTTGACCGCGAGAGGTCGAGATAGGAAATCGGAGATTGGACCGAGGAGGTCATGATGAGGGATTTGATCGCGAAAGTTCGAGATAGGAAATCGGAGATTGGATCGAGGAGGTCACGATGAGGGATTTGACCGCGAAAGGTCGAGATGGGAAAATCGGAGATCGGACCGAGGAGGTCTCGATTAGGGATTTGACCGCGAAAGGTCGAGATGGGAAAATCGGAGATCGGACCGAGGAGGTCTCGATTAGGGATTTGACCGCGAAAGGTCGAGATGGAAAAATCGGAGATCGGACCGAGGAGGTCTCGATTAGGGATTTGACCGCGAAAGGTCGAGATAGGAAAATCGGAGATCGGACCGAGGAGGTCTCGATTAGGGATTTGACCGTGAAAGGTCGAGATGGGAAAATCGGAGATCGGACCGAGGAGGTCTCGATTAGGGATTTGACCGCGAAAGGTCGAGATGGGAAAATCGGAGATCGGACCGAGGAGGTCTCGATTAGGGATTCGACCGCGAAAGGTCGAGATGGCCGAGGAGGTCTCGATTAGGGATTTGACCGCAAAAGGTCGAGATGAAAAAATCGGAGATCGGACCGAGGAGGTCTCGATTAGGGATTCCAGAGATAGGACCATGCAATTATGATAATTGTTCAAGTTTACTTAAAACAGTGTCTTTTATTTATTTCTATTTGGTTGGAAAAGGGGTTCTGCCCTTCTTTTTCGCAACTACTCTAGATCTTGGATCAGTGGGTTCCGTCACTACGTCTATAAGCCCCTCGTATTCCACCTGTATTTCGACATCCCAGGGTGGACAGCCCCGAGCGAGGGTCCTATAGGGCACGCGGATCCCACCGACCGAGAGAGAAGAATGCTCCTAATGGGTCTTGCGGGTCATAAGAACTTTTAACGCGCGAGTGATGCGGATTATAGTCAAGGCAATACCGGGAAAGTCTCGTCTTTCAGCCTTAACAGAATTTCGGCAGAGTTTCGCTTGCGCGAATGACGTTTTAACTTTTCGGTAATGTCCGAGAAGATAATAGGCATGGGTCGGGCGGTAAAAGCCGGATGACAGAGTGTCACATTGAACTTTGCTGCATACACTGTGCATGAGTCAATGCCGGGCCAAGATCTTGCCGATTATTCCTTGTCGGAATTTTGGCAGAGCTTCGCTTGCGCGAAAGATCTTTGGATTTTTGGCAAGGACTCAGTCTCGACTCTTACGCATTCTGTGCGGGTCAAGGTCAAAGTCAATGTTGGAGTCAAGATTCTACCGATTTTTCCTTGTTGGAATTTCGGCAGAGTTTCGCTTGAGCGAAAGATCTTGACTTCCGTTATGGACTAAGGCTTGACCTTTACGGGGATATGCAACTGGGCTATATGACACGGACTAGACCAAAAACCAACCAAAAGTCACGGTTTTTTGAAACGTGTGACACGGACTGTGCATTGGTTGACACTGGCTACCATGGGGAGTTTGGGGTGATTCCGTGCGCGCCCGGGAGCATCGTAAGGCTGTCCGTGGCCCGTGATCGCAACCGAAAACCATCCCGAGTTTAAAGGGACGTGCGTGCAAAGTGTACAAGATATATAAGGTGCGCATAGTGTGCGGCCTCCTAAAAATGTTCCTTTTTGAGTTAAAACAGAAATTTTCAGAAATGTGTTTTAAAAGGAATGATTTTTTTTTTTTGGGGACGGGGGAAAATGCAACAGATAAGGCACATAAATTTTCTGGGAGCCCCAGTCAGTATTGGAACTGAATAGCCCCAAGCTGCCAAGGCTGCCAGATTAATCTCAATTTGTCCTGGTGGAATTGCCACTGAGGCCGCCCGGTCAGAATCCAAGGAGGATTGAGCCGTACAACTGCATGGATCAATTTTCCAGGTTCCACTCCTTTGCAATTTCAGGTTGCTTCCCGAATATTTTAAGCACCTTTCAGTAGGCTTTCCTGTTCAGAGTATGCACAATTCCCAAGATGCAAATGATGCAATGCAATGCAAGGAAAGAAAGCAAGCACGATAATTGGAATCCGTGACGGGAGTCTAACCCGCTCAAAGGAAAAAGCTTTCTTTTTAGTTTTTTTTTCGAAAAGAGATACCGATACGTGGGATTGTTAGACCACCGTTTATCCCAAGCCCCGGGTTAGGAAGCGATACAGGAAGGTTAAATGGTTTCCACCTATATACCGGGTATCGTTTATTTTGAAAATGAAAGCTTTTCTCCTTTGGGATGTCCCCAGCGGAGTCGCCAAACTGTGAATGTGTGCCCAAATTTTATTTTTGTTTTTGTTTGGATTCACGCGAGTTTGAAAACATCCGGTTTAATTTGAAAAACGGAGTCGCCACGCCATTTTGATTTCCTCAAAACTTTGAAAAAAAAAGGATTTTTTTAGGGTTCGGAGGTTAAGTTACCCCTTGGGAAGAACGGATCGTCGTTCACCCAAGGTGCCTTGCCGTAGCAAGTCTCCCTAGATTCCATTTTTCGCGCTTGCTTGTGTGCTTTCTTGTGTGCATATGTTGAAAAGAGAGGGGGGGGAATGTTCCAAGTTGTCTTCCGGACGTACAAACCATTTAGTTGGTTGTCGCTCGGGATTCCTTGGATTTTTATGTGTTCGGGACTTTGATCCCGTCATCATCTTGGACTTGTGATCATCGCTATTTGACCTTGTGATCGAGAGAAGGACTCTCTTTTATAGTCCAAAATGGGGTTCTTTAGGAAAGGAGTTTCCTTAGCCCATCAATCCTACGCCTTGAGACGATTGAGCTTATATTGGAGCTATCATGCTCGTCTCAAGCGATAATCGGAGAAATAGGTTCAAGGTTTATCCCTTTCTAAAGAGGTTGTGGCACCTTTAATGGAAGAAAAGATGTAAAGATAGGATCTTTACACCGGTCCATTCCGAAGGTTGCATCAAGTAACAATTGGGGACTAGGGGAATGCATGTTTTATGATAAAAATGACATTTTTAATGAAAAGATGACATTTTGGGTGCAAAGGATGCTCTTTGATTTGCAAAGGATGCTTCTTATGTAAAGAAAGGATTTTTAATGCAAATGATGCATTTTTATGTGGAAAAATAGTGTTTTATATGCAAAGGATGCATAGAGACTACATCTTGAAAGCAAAGGATGCTACTTTGATTGTAAAGACATGATTTTTAGTGCAAAGGATGCATCTTGGTACATGAAAATGGGTTTTAGGTGCAAAGAATGCACCTTTATGATAAAGACATGATTTTTATATGCAAAGGATGCATTTTTATTGTAAAAAATAGGTTTTTAGGTGCAAAGGATGCACCTTTAATGCAAAGACTACATTTTTATGAGCAAAGGATGCCAAAGATCACATTTTTATGAGCAAAGAATGCAATGGTAATGCAAAGATCACATTTTTATGAGCAAATGATGCTTATTTCATGCAAAGGATGCAAAGGGAAAAGGGGGTATGATTTATATGAATAAAGATAGGATCTTTAACAACAAATACCAAGTCCCAAGCAATATAATAGTAATATGTAAATGCAAGGAGCAATTATATCACATAAACAAGTATAATGCAAGGTAAGGGGGTGAGAGGTTACCAATGGTGGTGACCTCTTCTTCTTTGGATCTTGCCTAGTGGAAGGACCAACTTTTGGAGGCTTCAAGGAGGAGGGGGGTGGCTTCTTGGCACCTTCAGCTTCCTGATCTTCGTGGGATATTTTAGGAGAGTTTTTATGCTGGAAATTGGTTATTGTTCTTGTTCTTTAAAATGGGTAGAGGAGGGCTCTATTTATAGGCAGTCTGGATAAGACCAATGAAGCCGTGCGGCCAGGAGTTCCCTCCTAATGCAGCCGTGCGGCATTATCCTGTATGACTCAGCATCTTTCTAGAATCATGCAAGGTGGCCTTTCTAGAAGGAATTTTGCATAAAAGAAAAACGTGTTTCTTTAATTTAAAGCAGTCCCTTCAGCCCTTGGAAGGTTCGGAACAGTTCCGGAATTGCTTCTGAACTTTAGGAAAGTCCGGGGAATTGCCGGAAAACTTAACCGGAAGGCATGAGCCAGATTTGGGTACTTACACCTACGCAGACCAATCCCCTCGGAAAGTGGGAGCCTGCCTGGATAGGACCGTTCATGGTACAAAGAATCTTCTCCGGAGGAGCCATGAAGTTAGCAGACTTGGACGGGAACCCTTTCGTTAACCCCGTGAACGGAAGCAAGCTCTGCAGATACTTCGTTTGAGGAAGAGCACGAGTCAACTCTCCTTCCCCCTACACCACCCCTCAGTAAAATTAAAGTGCCAAAAGAGTAATACCCAACTGGATACATTCCCGCTAATGATCCAGGTAAAAAATAGGGTCGCACTTCTTTTGACTTTGTTTTCCTCAAATTCACCTAAAGTGTCGAACTACGCTGACCTGAGCCCCTTAGTCCAATTGTAAAAGGGGAACGTAGGCAGCCATCATTGGTTCGGTCTAAAAAAAAATACAATAAGCATCAATTGCTTGTGTTTCGAAAAACTCTTTTCATTTAACCTACAAATTCATTACGGTTAAAACAATCTTTGATGAGTTCAAGCACGGTCAACTCTTGACTCGCTACATGCTAGCAAAACTACAATAAAACATTAATCCGTTAATGTGTCTGCAATGACAATGGGTGGATACTCTGGACAGCAAGGTCAACCTAGTTTCCCGTACTTGGTCCTTCATCCTTCTTCCCCTTCCCTTTTCCACGGCAGGAAAGGACATGTATTGCCACCACCGTGTAAGCAGCAATAGCATCGAAGGATCTTCCATCAGCAGAGATCCCACCTCGAAGGTAGCAGCATAACTCAAGCCCGTCAATGGCACCTGCTCCAGCCCGTACTGTCGCAGAACCAACGATGGAATGTAGAAAGACGTCTGAGACAGCCCCGGCACTCTGACAACCAACAGACCCTCCTGAGTGGTCCGACAAGTCTTTAACTTCCACTGGGGAACCCACCATCGCAAGTGATGCGTGCGGAGTCTGGCCATCCAGAGCTCCAGCTCAGCCTGATTGCCCCTATCACCAGAGGATGTCGGGAGAAGGACCAAGCGTCACAAGACATTGGCACCTCGGGCATCATCTGTAACCTCTCTCTCAACCACATGGTATGCATAGAGGGACTCCCTCCCCACATGTATCGGCTACCAGTCGCCATCCGACCTATGCCTAGGAACGTCTCGCCCAAGACCAACGGCACGATGTCTCCCCCGCTCCGGCACTGCCTCACCAGGTCCAGTACACTGTGATGGCACACACCCAGGGACGTGAACATGAACAGAGTAGCGATCGCGCATAGAGCAAACGCGTCCCATGCAAAAATGCTCCCCTCAGCTCCGGCAAATCTTTCGGGCAGTCCCGAAATGTTGACATAATCAGTATTCAATATCAGCATCCCGTATGCTTCTCCAGACGAGATACCAAGCAGAGACACTAGCTTCTCAACAGTGGCCATGCTACCAGCATATGGAAGAACTAGCTGTTCCATCTCAGGTCCTCCCAGAATGGCCCGGAAATCTTTGAACATAGGAGTGATTTCATTGTACGAGAAGTTGTACACATTCCTCCGTACATCCCAGAAATGAGTCGCTGCTCTCAAAAGATCCCAATCTGGCATGAGCTCCTTCAAAGACCAAACAGATTTCATCCTGTAACAGCCTTCGAAAAACCCCTTGTTTTGTCTCGTGTGGTTCCGCACCCACGACTGGAAGTGTTCCAAGTATCGCTCTTGCATCTGAGACGATAGCTTAGGAAAGGGAGCCATGAATAATGAAGGAAACCTTAGAAACTTGAGAGAATTCAGCTAACTGATCAGAGGTGAATGCGCAGTTCTTAACAAATTGCAAAGCTGAAACTGCAATTTAAAAGACTCTGAAAATTCACTCTCGGTCAGTAGGACTCCCTTTACGTTGAGGCACAGTCGGCTCTGCAGCCAGCTGCTCCTAAATTGGAAGCAATTCCAAACAACGCCCTGTTCATGCCTCATGAATCTGCGTGCTGCCCCTGGTTTCATTTAACCAATGTCAATATCCCTTCCGCCCCGGGCTCCTGCAACAGTGCAATTAATTAAATATCAGTGCATATAGGCATAATTTTTGACCCGTTCAATTTTTTATGCATGTTTCATATTATTTATTTTTGATTAACCTACTTCCTTATTTGCCAAAAATAAAAGAAGGTGATCACAGAATAAATGTGCGAAGAACAGGTTCCGCCCCACGGGCGCCTTTTCAAATACATTTCAAGTCAAATCGTTCCCGACGATACATACATTTTGTATAAAAAAAAGGGGCAGTAAAGGAGGACTACTCCGAGTCCTGCTCATCATCCGAGCACTCGATGCACTGCTTCGCAGCTGCCGGATCCGTCGCAAACAGATAATCCCCGAATTCCTCCAGGCGGGAATATGCAAAAGGCCTCCTCGGCGTATGCGAACTCGAGGACTCTCCCCTCTCGTGCCTCGAGTGCGAAGGAGGATGAGCTCCAAAACCAGCCGTTCCGCCCGCGAACTGGCCAAATCCCTGTGCAAAGTCCTCCCCACCAGCCGTGGGAGCAGGCGAACCTCTCGGCCTAGACGGCCTCGGCTCACGAACGTCCACGCTCCTCCGGGAACTGCATCTCAGGAATGCCACGATCCTCCTAGTATAGGCGGCCCACCCGTCCACCATTCTCATAGCCTCGTTATACGTACGGCCAGACACCTGCGAACCAGGAAAGTCATCAAAAGGACAAGCAGAAAGTACAGATACAACATTTGCAGAATGCTACTATCAAATGCAGAAAACTAAAAAAGTGCTCACTGAAGCATAGGGGTCAACCCTGTACTGAGGTCTCGGCTCATCCGGGATCGGGATCACTAGTCGTCTGCGCGAACCGTCCAGCCCCTCGTATGCCAGCTGAAATTACCCGGATTTCGCGCGAGCGAAAGCGGTTGTCTTTCGCGGGGGGTTGGTGTCTGAGACCTCGCTTCATGGGAAGGAAAATGAGGAGTCGCCACGCGGTTTTTGTATTTTGAGCCCAAACGTTGAGAAACGGCTAGTGATCCTGATCCCGGATGAGCCGAGACCTCAGTAAGTGCGCGTAGTGTGCGGTCACTAAAATTCCTTTTCTGAGTAAAACAGAGATTTTTTTTTTCAGAATGTGTCTTAAAGCATTATGATGCGCAGTTCAAAAGACAGCAATGAAAATCAAACATGAATGGGGATGCACAAACATGGTATGATTTTGAAAAATTGACAATGTAATGCCTTTTGAAAAAAAACCGTTCGAGGTTTAAAGGAACACACACACACGAAAATGAGGAAGGGTAAACGAAATTTTGACCCACGGAAGGCTTTTTAGAAAACAACGGTAGTTTTGAAAAAAGTATCACTCTCCCCAGCGGAGTCGCCAACTGAAATTACCCAGATTTCGCGCGAGCGAAAGCGGTTGTCTTTCGCGGGGGGTTGGTGTCTGAGACCTCGCTTCATGGGAAGGAAAATGAGGAGTCGCCACGCGGTTTTTGTATTTTGAGCCCAAACGTTGAGAAACGGCTATTGAAAATGGTGTCGTTTTTTTTTTGTAGCAAAAACTTAGGAAAAGGCTTTGAAAACAGGGGATCATTTTTATTGGTAGCAAAAACGAGTAAAAAGCTTTGAGTACCATAGATTGTTAGGTTCGGAGGTCACGTTACGTTTCGGGAAGAGTATTACGAGATCACCCGAAACGCCTCGCATGACGAGACTTTCTACCTTTCTCGAAAACGTGTGTGTGTGTGTATGCGTGTTTTGAAATGGGGGCTTGAATGACAAGCTTAATCTTGGTTTGAATGTCAAACGTTGATTAGGTGACTTTGTTTGAAAAGACGAACATTTGAATGATAAACGTCGGTTTTGAGTTTGAAATGAGCGTTTGCGTGGCAAACGTCGATTTTGAGTTTGAAATGAGCGTTTGCATGGCAAACGTCGATTTTGATCCTTTTGAAAGAGAGTTCGAAGGACGAACTCCGGTTTTGAACCGGGCGAGTCATTGTTAACGATTTTACGGGAAAAACGTATTAAATGATTTTATGTGTCAAATTGCGGCTTTTAGTTTGAAGATGAGCGTTTGGAGGCCAAACGTCATTTCGCGCATTTTGAAAGAGAGTTCGAAGGACGAACTCCGGTTTTGAACCGGGCGAGTCATTGTTAACGATTTTTACGGGAAAAAAGCGTATTAAATGACATGCAATCAACGAATCGGGTTGCGACTCGGACTTTTGAAAAGTAAATACTATCACGATCCAAACGGGTCGGACTTTGTAAATGACAGTATTTAAAGCAGTATCAACGGAATCAAACGATCCGGAATTATAAATGACGATCAACGAGCCAAAACGGCTCGGAATTGTAAATGACGATCGACGAGCCAAACGGCTCGGAATGGTAAATGATGATCAACGAGCCAAAACGGCTCGGAAATGGTAAATGACGATCAACGAGCCAAAACGGCTTGGAAATGGTAAATGACAGAAAGTAAATGACGATCAACGGATCGATCCGGAATGGTAAATGACGTAAAAAGTAAACGGAACGGGGTAGGAACGCCGTTTTAACCCGTGATTACTTCTCTTACGGGAAGAGAAGAGGATCGAGGGGCTAAAACGTATCGGACCCCGTTAGACGGAGGCATCTACATTTCAATAACGTTGTTCGAAACGGTTGTAGCGACTGGCGCGTAAACCGAGACGAAACGAGAGATTTAGAGAGAGAGAGAGTTATACCTATGGCTAGGGTCGACTCCTTTAGCTCGGGGGTGTGTACGGGACACGGAAAGTAGTTTGAAACGGTGTTTCGGAGTGACGAGGGGCGTATTTGATCGAAATATGGAAGTTTCACGCGAATCGACACAAAATGGGAGCTCGGAAGGGGTGAAAATGAGTTTGGGCCGTGGGGTAGTGATTTTTTTGAGCAAATTTCTTCCTCTTTTGGCTTTGACAGCAACTTCTATTTATAGGTGAAAAATGCAGTAAGAGTCCGGACGGACTTAGACTGTTTTTCAGGGTTTTTTGGTATTTTGGAATTTTGAGGGGCTTGCTGGCAATTTCAGAAAATTTGCACAGGGAGTTCGGTCGGACTTTGACTGAAATCCAGGGGTATTTTGGTCTTTTGGCCTTGATTTGTGATTGAAAGGTGACTAGAGGGAGGTGGCATGGCTGCCACGTGCCCTGTGAGTCACCAAAGGTGTGGGAGTTCGTTCCCCGGTCCCGGTTTTGTCCGTTTTTTAAAATAACAGTCTGGAAAATGTCCGAAATGCCCCCGGAAAGTGCCGGAAAGTGCGTTTTTCAGGGAAAGCCGTACTTTTACGTGAGATGACACGTGTTAAGTACGCTTCGATGTCGGGATGCACGGGGCAGTCTCGGGACGTCTCGTTGGCATGGCAACGGAGAGTTTAACGAGTTCCGATTAACCTGGAGCGGGCCAGTTAACGGATTTCGGTTAACTTTCTGACGGATTTTGACGATCCGGATTTGGGTACTTACAGTTAGCCCCTCAGAGCTGTGAATTCGGATGGAATGTCCATTACGTGGAATTTTGCTGGCACCATTTGGGTTTCGAACCAGAGTTCCAGAGTCACCGTCCCCAGGATGGGACGAGACGTGCTGTCGTAGGCCTTGATAGTCCGAGCTGACGGAATAAGATGGCTTTCGTTGATGCGGAGGGCTCGCATCATGCTGAGAGGGAGGACGTTAACGGCTGATCCGTTGTCTACCAATACTCCGGGGAGTGTTATGGTGTTGAGCTTGAGAGTGATGTACAGAGCTTCGTTGTGCCCCGAGGCATCTCTCGGTAAGTCTTTGTCACAGAAAGTGATCATACTGCCATACAGTCGGGAATCGTAGATCTCGTCTCTATTCGGAGAAGGAGAGTCATCCAGCCATCTGTTTCCTGTCTTCCTCTTGTGAGGTAAAGCCTTTGCTGGAGCCTCGGGATTGCGTTGAGGCTGCTTGTGGCGGTTGCCGCCCTTGGTTAGCACGTTGATCGAATGCGAGTGCCAAGCTGACTTTAATCTTCTTTTATCGGTCCGGGCTCGGAAGCTGGACAAATTGAACCTTGGCTGATCCCGCGGGGGGTTATGCTTCTGACTGGCAGTAAGATTACCAAGATCTGAGGTATTCTGGCGTCCCAAGGTCTGAGTTCTATTGTCAGTAGGACTTTTCGGCTTTCCCACCCCTGCTTGCTCTGAAGCTGTATGGCCTGGAGGAAGAGAGGACCGGCCGGGAGTACGCACGTAGTAGTCGAACCTCCCTAAGGCTCTCCGAGTGTACTCCACACCGGTATCTCCGGCTTCGTATCTTTCTCTCGCTTGCTATTGAGAGGACTTCTTCTTGTTTTCGCGAAGGATCGCTCCGGACCATATCTTGGGATTCGTACTCCAGGCAGGCGGAGCAGTCACAAACATCGTAGCTGATGTGGACATTAGATGAGGACCCGACTGGAAGAGGCGGAGAAACTGGTACTGTGGCAATCTTCTTGGGCACCCACTCAATGGAATTCACGCTGTTATTGTTTGGAAAAGGGTTCCGACTGTATTGGGCCCACGGGGACGCTCCAATTTGCCTTCTTCTATCAAGTTCTGGATTTCGTATCGTAACCCCAAACAGTTGTCTGTGGTATGTGTGATGAATGTGTATCCGAAAATTTTCCCATTTTTGTTTGAAAAAATCAACGAAAACGGAGTCGCCACGCCATTTTAATTTTGAGGGCCAAAACTTTGAAAAAAGCCCGAGATCAGAGATTTAGGTTCGGAGGTCATGTTACACGCCGGGAAGGACGTTAGTGTGCACCCGGAATGCCTCGTAAAACGAGTCTTCCAAGCTGAAAATCATTTGTGTGTGTGTGTGTGTGTGTGTTTTGGCCAAAATAATTTGAAACTCAGAAAAGTAAAAATTGGGATATCTTTTCAAGACTTTAAACTGATCCCATGATTTTTTGGAAGATTTTTGGATTGAGATTTGGTACTCAAAAGACCTTTTGAAGTTGAGAGCCATTTCTGCCAGAATGAAAAAGGCAGTGGACCTTTGATTTTGAAATGGATTCAAGGGTCTTAAAACTTCATAATCTGGATAAACTCAGAGAATGAAAGTTGTTCTAGACACCTTAAATAAGATTTGTACGATGGAATTTTCCATTTTGAAGAAGATTTGAGGGGTCAAACCCTTCTAGAAACCTCAGATATGAGATCTGGATTCCCAGAAGCTGATGAACTAGCCTCTGAAAGAAAATTTGAAAAGAGGAGTTTTACTCACCCAAAAAATAAAGTAAAAATATGTCTGGAAATCTCTGGATGTTGGCTACAAAAAGTGTTTTGTAGTCAACACCAAATTCCAAGTTCATCTGTGTCCAAAAATTAAGACCATGGACTGAGGTCTGGGAAAATTGCTACTGGACAGCAACTTCCCAAGAGAGAAAATATGATTTTAAGGGGGGTTTTGCATCCATGCTTGTCCCCATTTCCCTAGGTTTTGGTTAGAGATCACTAGACATTTTAGTGGTGAATCAACTATACCAAACCATCCTTGGGGTACATTAGGACTAAGCATTTCATTTGCTTGGGAAGGGGATTTTTATCCTTTGAAAATGAGATTTTATGCTTGAAAATGGTTTTTAGGGTTTTGAAAATGAGTTTTCTTTGCAAGAAAGTAAGAGAACTTGAAAATCATTTTGATCTTTGTAGAAGATCATCCATGGAGATGGTCTTCCATGGTGATCTTCTTAGATCTAGAGCAAGAAGATGAAAGAACTACATTTTGTAGTTTGCAAATGCATGCATGGTTGGAGTTTAGGGTAAGGAGAAGGAGGGTTTACCAATCTTCCTTGTGTTCTTGAGTTTTTGGCTTGAGTATATGAGTGTTTAAGGCTTGAATATGAGAGTGAGTGGATGAGTGTGAGCTGGGAAAGATTGGAGAGAAAAAGGTGACAATTCTTGAAGAATTCTCACTGTTTTCTCTCTATATTTCGCCAGAGGTTCGGTGCAATTGTGTTGTTCCTTCTTTTTTTGGGGCTGGAGGGCTCAATTTATAGCCCTGAAATTTTACATACATGTCCGCGCGGATAGGGTTGCTTGGCGTGCCTTTGTTCATTAAATGCAACTCCAGCTTTGGACAAGAGGAATATTTCTTTTTTGAAATTCAAATTAAATGGCCGAGTTTATGTTTCCAAAGATTTCTATTTGTGGTTTTATTCCTTTTGTTTTACTTTTTGAGATTCTTTTTGAGGTTTAACCTTAAATAACAATGCCCATTTTACCCTCACTTTGTTAGAAAAGTTAGGATAGTTAGGAATTGTTAGAAATGTTATAACTTTCGTTAATTTTCTAACGAAAATTCTAACAAGCTCAAATTGGAGCACTTACAGTAGCCCCTCGGCGACGGCGCTTTCGAAGGAAGCGGGGTCGTCGATAAGAGTAAGGCTCCATATTTGGCAGGATGATCGAGTGATCGGGTGGCTGAACCTAGCGATAGGCTACCTACGTATCCCGAATGGGAATCAAGCCGGTCGTAGTTCGGGTCTTTGACCCTGGAGATGATGGCGTTTTAGGTGCCTCGAACCTGATGAGCGAGTTCTACAGTCGGTTGCTGGAAAGAAACTCTGCTGGGGATAAGAGATGACCATTTTCGGTCTCTGCTGGGGATGATTGCGATTTATCGCTTTCTAGTGATAGCGTCTTAGGTGCCTCGAACCTTGAAGATGGCGTTGGCTTTTTAGGTGCCTCGGACCTTGATGATGATGGCTTTTTAGGCGCCTCGGACCTTGATGATGATGGCTTTTTAGGTGCCTCGGACCTTAATTTGAAATGGCCTTTCGGTGGACTTCGTCTGCTGCCGAAGGAGAGGGTGACCGTTTTGGTCGAGGGGCTGGACCTAATGATAGGCTACCTACGTATCCCTAGTGGGAATCAAGCCCTTTCGTAGTTCGAGTTCTACTCGAGATTCCGTTGGCTTTTGGGATTCCGTTAACTTTGCTGGGGATTTCGTTAGCCTTTCTTGGGAAAATCGGACGTATTTGTGCAGGAAATCGGTCTTACGTTTGACTAGCAGTGGAAGATTTTGATGAAAGATACGGGATCTCGTTATCTTTCTCGGGAAATCGGTCTTACGTTTCTTTGCTTGGAAGATTTTGATGAAAGATACGGGATCTCGTTATCTTTCTCGAGGAAATCGGTCTTACGTTTGGCTAGGGAAGATTTTGATGAAAGATACGGGATCTCGTTATCTTTCTCGAGGAGATCGGTCTTACGTTTTCTAGGGAAGATTTTGATGAAAGATACGGGATCCGTTATCTTTCTCGGGGCACTCGGTCTTACGTTTGACTGCCGGGAAGGATTTTGATGAAAGATACGGGATCCGTTATCTTTCTCGGGGCACTCGGTCTTACGTTTTAATGCCGGGGAATGATTTTGATGAGAGATACGGGATCTCGTTATCTTTCTCGGGAAGATCGGTCTTACGTTTGACTGCCGGGGAAGATTTTGATGAAAGATACGGGATCTCGTTATCTTTCTCGGGGAGATCGGTCTTACGTTTGACTGCCGGGGGTAATTTTGATGAAAGATACGGGATTCCGTTATCTTTCTCGGAGAGATCGGTCTTACGTTTGACTGCCGGGGAAGATTTTGATGAAAGATACGGGATCCGTTATCTTTCTCGGGGCACTCGGTCTTACGTTTGACTGCCGGGAAGGATTTTGATGAAAGATACGAGATTTCGTTATCTTTCTCGGGGCACTCGGTCTTACGTTTTACTGCCGGGGGTGATTTTGATGACAAGGGGCTGACTTTGGTTAACTTTGGTTAACTCTGTCAAGTTGGGGACTGAATTGCAGAGTCCTGGAATTTTAAGGGGCAAAAGGGTCATTTTGACCCTGACAATCCTATCCGCGCGGATAGGAGCGTGTTCCAGGGTTTTTAAATGAGGGCCAACGCCCTTTTCTTCTTCCCCATTCAGTTTTTGAAAACAGACGAGAGAGAGAGAGAAAAAACCGAGGAGAAGCCATTGTTGGCCAAGAAAAGCTTCAAAAATCTTCCGATTTCTTCGATTTTTTGAGCAATGGAACACGGGGAAGGCGCTTTTCAAGGCCAAGGACGTGGCCCGGTGGCGGAGAGACGATTGGAGCTTGTCCGGATGAGGAGGCATTACAATCTTTCGCAATCGGTTGCGGAGGAGCATTACCCCGATGCTTGGCAACATTGGGCTTCTGATCCGAGTCTCCGAACGGTATACTTTGAAACCCTTTGATCCCTTTGTTGATTTCTTGTTTGAAATTTGAATTTTGGGTGATTTTTGAAAAAAAAAATTTTGAAAATTCGAATGATTGATATTCTTTGCTTTGAATTTTGATTTTGATGCTTTGCATGTTGCAATGATTATGTGGGTATCCCAAAATATGCATTTTGCTTGGAGAAAGAATTGGCCTTTTCGCCATTTTTTTTTGTATCCGAAAATTGCATGTGAAAATTCGAAAATTGTGAATTGTGACTTTGATTTTTTTTTTGAAATTGAATATTGATATTGATGAATGATGCAATGCATGCATTTTGTTTGAAAAGAATGGGCATTTTGCCAATATGAAATGTATGTATGTTTAGGATTTTTTATTTTTGAAAAGTGGGACGGATTTTTCCTCCCGTTGCATGTAAGATGGATGATATGCATGTATGCATTTTTGAAATTGGGACGGAGTTTTATTTCCGTCGACTTCTTGTAGGATATGCATGTATGCATTTTTATTGAAAATTGTTGAATGGGATTTCTTGAAAAGCTGTCTTTTACGTGAGAAAAATGGGGCTATGTCTATTGCATGCCGTTATCTGCCCGAAATTTTCCTTTTTTTTTTTTTCTTTAATGCATGTGTATGCTTTTTTTTTGTGCAAATGCAAATGCAATTTTTTTTTGACATTTTCTCTCTTTTTTTTTTTTACAGGGCGGAAACCGTTTTGTGACGGAGCAGCTGAACAAAATGAAGACTCGAGGATCAGTGGAGTCCGTGGTTGACTTGTGGGATCGGCTTCCGAATGCGGGCCGAGGAGCTTTGCCGAGTCCGAGACAGATTGTTGTCGAGACGGGTCTTTGGGAGTTCGTTGAGTGCTTGAGGGGGCTGGTCAAGTTCCCTAAGAGCAAGGGCCTGATGTTCGCTTTAGCGCAGCACTGGTGGGACGCGACCCACACCTTTCACTTCTTCTGGGGCGAGGCTACGGTTACGCCCTCCGATTACGCTGCGATCACGGGCCTGTCCTTTAATGGACGCAGCATTGAGTGGCGGGATGGCTACAGCGATGCGGATCTACAGGCTCTTAAGGATTTTCCCCTATTCCCAAAAAGGGGATGGGGATGGAGTATGCCGTGGTCTACGGTAAGATCGTGGAGACCATTGTGAGCTATGAGGCTGGGGAGGAGAGGATAGGCGCTGAGCAGATCGCTAGGGCCTTCTTGTGGTTTGCTTTTTCGAGCACCCTCTTTGGGCATGCTGAGGGGACGGCAGTCTTTGCCTTGTTGAGGTCCTTGGAGGACATGGAGACGGCCGGAGATGTCTCGTGGGGAGAGGCGAGGGCGAGCTTTACTTTGCTCTCGATAGGTACAGCCGGAAGGCCTGTGAGCTCCTTGTCTTTGCTTTGAGTTTGCCCTGGAGGTATAAGCTCTCTTTTTGCTTTCCCTCTTTTTTTTTTTTGAGCACGCACTTTTCTTTTGCACTGGATTAATTGGATTTTTACCTTTCGCAGGTATGGGCGTTGGAGTTTTTTCACGTCACAATGTGGCGGCAATGGCGGAGTACGTCGGGCGTATCCGGCTATGCGGTCTTGGTCCAAGCATACCGGGAGAAGATAAGCTCCAGGGGGCGTACGACTCTCGGTACGCGGATTGCCTTCCTTTGACGGAGGCCGAGACGGATGAGGGGATGATATTCTTCCCACAGGATCGCTTCCGAGTGGCGCGGTGAAGGGCGAGATTTGATGCGGCGGAGGATTACGAGAGGTCCGACTGCGATGCATATTATCTGGGAGAGAGGGTGACGCGGCGGCATGGCGTGAACTCGCCTTTGAGGACACCGGTGGAGCCTCCCGCCGATATGATGCACCCGAGCGATCGGTCAGTGACTGGGATGATTACCGAGCCGGCCGGCACTTCTCGGATTTCGTGGCGATTGAGTCATATGCGACATTCGTCTTGAGGAGGCCGAGGATGCCTCGGGTTACGGATAGAGAGGGCTTGGGATCCCGCGGTATCCTCGGACGGATTTTTCATATATCCGTGGATGGGGTCCGATTGAGGTGCGGATCCCTCGGCTGAGCGGCTTCCACGAGCTTTCGGCCTCGTCCAGGAGTATGAAGGTATGGCTTTTACGCTTCCGCCTCTTCCTTTCTTTCTTTTTGTTTCATCATCTTTAGCATCATTTCCTTTTTGACGCTTTTGCTTTTGTGCGGTTTTCGGAGGTGGTCGTCGAGAAGGCGACGAAGCAAGTGATCTGAGCCAAGAGATTTATCGGGGAGGATGGTCGCTTGCGGGGCTCCTCGTGCTAGAGCGAGGCGACCACGGCCGGCGCCCGTCGGACGGGGAGGCTTCCCTATTCGCTCAGAGACTTCTTCGAGAGACTCCTCTGTCTCCTCTCCTTGATCCCGCGGTGCCGCCTTCGGATCACGTCATTCTCGGGGATCCACACGGGCAGGGACACGTATGGCAGCATGGCGGGTCGTCCTCGTACGTCCAGGAGTCCGACGCCTTCACCTTCGGATACGATTTTTCGCGCATCTCGGCTTGCCCTATCGGAAGCGTGCCGGTTGGTCCCGATGAGCCTCTTTACGGAGACGAGGACGATTCCGAGCCCGAGATTTTCAGGGGCTCCCGAGGAGGCGGGCCCGAGTCGCAAGAGGGCGGGCGGACATCGCGCGGGAGACTCCGATTGATTTTTTTTTTGAGATTTGAGATTGAGATTTTGTAGCTTATGCACATTTTTTTTCTTCTTTTTTCTTTGGGATGTAATAATTTAGGATTTTATTGATGTTTGTTTGTTTTTTTTTTTTATGCACACTCTTTTTTTTTTTGGAATGTAATAATTTAGGATTTTATTGATGTTGGTTTGTTGTTTTTTTTTTTTTTTGCACACTCTTTTTTTTTTGAATGTAATAATTTAGGATTTTATTTTATGAATGCAATGCAGTATGAATGCAGTGTTGCATGAGCCTTGGTTTTTTTTTTTTTGCAAGGGTGTTTGGTATATGGACTGGTTTGGGGAGGGTTTTTTGCACAGGTTTCGAGCAACCGGGACGGAATATTCCTCTTTTGGTGTAGCAGCTTGGACTGTTGCAGATTTTTCTGATAAATGACAAACATGTCCGCGCGGATAGGGTCCTGCATCTGACATTGTCCTTTAATTTTGCTACAGATCTGGTCTCACTTTATTTCAAATTCAAATATCCTCTTCAACCTCCAGTCCAAACAGTCATTTTCGGGGAGAAAGAGAGAAAAACCATGGAAAACTTTAGAAAAGCTCCATCAAAATTGTCCCAAGAATCCCAAATGTCATTCTTCAACAAGTTCAAGGATTGGTCCCGGGAGATCATGCATGAGAGGAGGTCCTTCTTTGAAGAAAGGTACAAGGTGAAGTGCTTATGGTTTCTCAAGGAATTGGTTCCGGATTATGAGGTTTTGAGGGCTTCTTCCTCATTTTGGGACACTAGAAGGCATGTCTTTTGCCTTTCCTTCAACGAGATTGTTCCGACTGTGGAAGAATTTCGGGCCTTGCTTGGAGGTCCGGAGGTGGAAGAGATAGCGGTTCCTTTGCCCGGAGGGGCTTCTTTTGTTGACAGATTGTGCGTCCTCCTTCATCTTTCCCCGGAGGAAGCGCAAGGTATGATCCGCGGTCCTGATCATTTCGATATTTCCGGTCTTCCCGATAGGTTTAGGGGCTTAGGCTTAGTGGATGATGCCTATTGGGATGCCTTTGCACTTTGTATGTTTGGCACCCTGTTCATGGTCTATTCCTTTGGGATCTGTCATCGATCTACGCTAGATGTTGTCGTTGGCACCGTCGCACAGGCGTAGATGTCGTTCCTTTGATTACGGGGAGACTTTTCATGCTCTTGATAGGGCGCTACGGAAGGCGGTATATGCGCGGGCAGCCCGTTCCTCTTGACCCTGTGGCTGATGGAGCGTTTGGGGGTTCTTCGGGAAACTCCTGACATGATCAAGCCTTGGACATTTACCAGGAGGGGGGTTGCAGTGGATTTTGATGATCAGGGCTCATGGGAGCGTTGGATGGCTGATCTCCAGACAGAAGACATCAGATGGTCAGTGCCTTGTTGGCGGGTGGAGACTCGCAGAGTGCTTCAGGATGGGTCTCATGTGGTCATGCTTCCGGGGCTTTCTCAGTCTAGCTTCTATATTCCGGCTTTAGATTACGAGACAATTTGGCCTGGAGCGGGTTCCTTTGGGGGACTTTGATGATATAGCCACCGGGGTGGTGGCTCCTGCTTCTATGGATGATCCCTCGGTGTTTCCATTTCTTTCCCGAGCATGGAGGTATGATGCCTTTCCTCCTCGGGTTATTCTCGGGCGTCAAGGACCGGTGTTCCTGACCACTTGGTACTGGATTGGTATGAGAGGCATGCAGGAGAGACTCGGGTGGCTATTTTGAGACGGCGTGAGGCTATTGTGGGTGCGGAGGACTGGCATTTACGAGAGGGGGAGGGCCGAGGCAAGGGCCAACCCTCATGACAGGAGCGGAGATGCTGTGACCGACTATGAGGCTTACGTCAAGAGACAGGAGAGGAGGGACCCTATGCTACCAGCTAGGCTACAAGAGATGAGAGATGACGCTAGGGCTACTAAGGCCTTGACAGAGGCTGGTTTGATAGATCCTGTTCCTATACCAGAGCTTGGTAGGAGGAGTACCGATATTTTTCCGGTTCAGAAGAAAAAGACTCGAAGGGGGAAGAAGAGGGGAGAGGCCAGTACGAGTGGCTTGGAGTGACTCTGAGGTTTCCGAGTATCCCTTTCTCGTCATGGCAGACACATTAATTTGATTATGTATCTTAGTTTTCTTTTAGCAGGTTGCCAGTTGTAGGAATGAATCGGGCTTAGACTCATCAAAGAGCTTTTAATTTGTAATGAATATTTGAATTGCTTCAGAGTTTTTCGAGACGCTTTCATGGTCTGATTAGTGTATTGATGTCAAAGTATGACTTTTATTTGTGCTTTAGACCGAACCGTTTCGCCTACGTTCCCCTCATTTTGAGGAGCTCAGGTCTTCGTAGTTCAACCTGATTTTTTGTTGTTGTTTTTTTGTTTTTTTTTTGTTTTTTTTTTTTTTTTTTGTTGTTTTTTTTTTTTGTTTTTTTTTTGTTTTTCTTTGGTGCAACCCTGTTTTTTACCTAGGCCGCCCTTCTTGGGTTTTCAACCTAGTTGGGTATTACTCTTTTAGCACTCTCTTTTTTTTTGTTTTTTTTTACGCGTAGTATCTGCGCAGCTTGTCACCATTCACTGGGTGTACAAAGGGATTCCCGTCGAGGTCTGCAAGTTGCATGGCTCCTCCGGAGAAGATCTTCTGGACGACATATGGCCCGACCCATACGAGGCTCCCATTTGCCGAGGGGTTGATACGGATGGGGGCTTTTCTTTCAAACGAGATCACCTTGTCGGATCTCCCGATGCTTTACTTTCTTGTCGAAGGCTCTGGCCATTCTTCCCTGGTAGGCTCGGATGTGTTCCATGGCCTTCAGTCGGCGTTCATCTAGTAGGGCCAGTTCATCATGGCGACTCTGGAGCCATTCAACCTCGTTGATCTGGCTTTCCAACAGTATACGGAGCGAGGGTATTTCCAGCTCGATTGGGAGTACGGCTTCCATCCCGTATGTGAGGGCAAAGGGTGTTTCCCCGGTTGCCGTTCGGCCCGTGTTACGTAGCCCCAGAGTGCCAGGTGTAACTTCTCGGGCCAATCTCTACCTTGGACAGCCATTTTCCGGATGATATTTTCCAGAGTCTTGTTTGCTGCCTCAACGGCTCCGTTGGTTTGGGGCCTGTAAGGAGATGACTTGTGACGGGTGTGATGTACCCGATTTTTTTTGAAAATCAAAACGGAGTCGCCACGCCATTTTTATTTTGAGGGCCAAAACTTTGAAAAAAGCCCGAGATCAGAGATTTAGGTTCGGAGGTCATGTTACGCGTCGGGAAGGACGTTAGTGTGCACCCGACGCGCCTCGCAAAACGAGTCTTCCAAACATTTGAAATCCTTTGTTGTGTGTGTGTGTGTGTGTGTGTTTTGACCAAAACGAGTTGAAACTGAGAAAAACAAAAATAGGGAACTCTTTATAAGACTTTGAACAATCCCCAAGATTTTTGGTATGATTTTTGGGTCGAGTCTTGGCACTCAAAAGATTTTTGGATTTGAAAAGCAATTCTGCCAGAATGAAAGAAGGCAGTTGACCCTTGACTTTGAAATGGACTTAAAGGCTTCAAAACCTCAGAATCTGGGGAAAGTCCGAGAATGAAAGTTTCTTAAAACACCCTAAATAGGGTTTCTGCAAAGGAACTTTCCATTTTGGAAGTAATTTGAGGGGTCAAAATCTTCTAGAAATCTCAGATGTGAAATCTGGATTTCTAGAAGCTGATGAACTGGCCTCTAAAAGAAAAATTGAAAAAAGGAGTTTTACTTACTCAAAAAATAAAATAAAATTATGTCTGGAAAGCTCTGGATGTTGGCTACAAAAAGTGTTTTGTAATCAACATCCAATTCCAAGTTTTACTGGGTCCAAAAAATAGGATAATGGACTGAGGTCTCAGAACAATGCTACTGGACAGCAAGATGTTCTTGAGGGAAAATGTGATTTTTGGGGGATTTGCATCTATGTTCACCCCATTTTCATCCCTAGACTTGATACCACTACTTTTTATTAAGTGGTTATCATATTCAAGTCATCCTTGGGGAATTTATGGGGTTTAAACATGTCCTTTGCAAAGGGAAAGGGGGTTTTGTAAAGATGAAACCAAAGAGAAAGAATTGACTAAAGATCTAAAATGTGGACCACTTGAGATGGTCATTCATGAAGATGAACTTCAAGATGACCATCTTAGGTCAAAACTCAAGTTAAAATAGACATAAAATAAGTCAAAGTAAGAAGAACAAGATGATCAAGAAATCAAAAGAGAATTTTAGGGTTTTGAGAAGGAGGGCTTTACCAATGGTGACACCCTATCTTCCTAGGCTTGGAATTTGACTTGAGGAGTATAAAGATTTGGTGTTTGGCTTGAGGAGTATCAAGGTTTGGTGTTTGGATTTGTGTTTGGAGTGAGATTGGGAAAGATTCAAGAGAAAATGGTGGCAATCTAGAGATTCCCACTGTTTTCTCTCTATATTTCGCCAGAACTTCGTTGCTGTGATCAAAATGTGTTGTGTAAACTGAGAGAGGAGGGTTCAATTTATAGGACACTGTGAGAATCAAACGTATCCGCGCGGACAAGGATCGACGCGTGCCTTTGTTCATCCGCTACGATCTGGCTTTTGGACAGAAGAATAATCTTTTTAAAATTCAAAGCGAAAATTTGTTTTTCAACTTTCTTAATTCGGATTTTTCTAATTTCTTTTGCTTTTTGAGATTCTTTTCTTGGTTTAACTTAAAGTGGCAATGCCCATTTTACCCTTACTTTGTTAGAAAAGTTAGGAATGTTAGTAATGTTATAACTTTCGTTAATTTTCTAACGAAAATGCTAACAAGCTCAAATTGGAGCACTTACAGTAGCCCCTCGGCGACGGCGCTTTCGAAGGAAGCGGGGTCGTCGATAAGAGTAAGGCTCCATATTTGGCAGGATGATCAAGTGATCGAGTGGCTGAACCTATTTAATAGGCTACCTACGTATCCTTAAGAGGAATCAAGCCAGTCGTAGTTCGGGTCTTTCGACTATCTTTAGTCGTTGACCCTACTGCTTTAGGAAGGTCGCCCTAAGATTTGACTATTTTTGGGAAATCACCCTATGATCTGACTATTTTGGGGAAGTCGCCCTATGGTTTGACTATTTTTGGGAAGTCGCCCTGTAATCTGACTGTTTTTGGGAAATCGCCCTATGGTTTGACTATTTTTGGGAAGTCACCCTGTAATCTGACTTTTTTTGGGAAGTCACCCTAAGGTTTTGACTGTTTTGGGGAAGTCGCCCTAAGATCTGACTATTTTTGGGAAGTCACCCTAAGATCTGACTATTTTTGGGAAGTCACCCTATGGTTTGACTATTTTTTGGAAGTCGCCCTGTTATCTGACTGTTTTTTGGGAAGTCACCCTATGGTTTGACTATTTTGGGGAAGTCGCCCTATGGTTTGACTATTTTTGGGAAGTCACCCTAAGATCTGACTATTTTTGGGAAGTCGCCACCATGTCTGGTTTTTGGGAAGTCACCCTATGGTTTGACTATTTTGGGGAAGTCGCCACATGGTTTGACTATTTTTGGGAAGTCGCCCTGTGTTGTTTTTGGGAAGTCACCCTAAGGTTTTGGCTGTTTTGGGGAAGTCGCCCTAAGATCTGACTATTTTTGGGAAGTCACCCTAAGATCTGACTATTTTTGGGAAGTCACCCTATGGTTTGACTATTTTGGGGAAGTCGCCCTATGGTTTGACTATTTTTGGGAAGTCACCCTAAGATCTGACTATTTTTGGGAAGTCGCCCTGTAATCTGACTGTTTTTGGGAAGTCACCCTATGGTTTGACTATTTTGGGGAAGTCGCCCTATGGTTTGACTATTTTTGGGAAGTCGCCACATGTAATCCATTTGTTTTTGGGAAGTCATCCTAAGGTTTTGGCTGTTTTGGGGAAGTCGCCCTAAGATCTGACTATTTTTGGGAAGTCACCCTAAGATCTGACTATTTTTGGGAAGTCACCCTATGGTTTGACTATTTTTGGGAAGTCGCCCTGTAATCTGACTGTTTTTGGGAAGTCACCCTATGGTTTGACTATTTTTGGGGAGTCGCCCTGTAATCTGACTGTTTTTTGGGAAGTCGCCCTAAGATTTGATGATAATGTTCTTTTAGAAAAGTAGTTGACTAAGATATGCTTTCATACTGTCTTTGTGCTTACTTGTAGGCTGCCGAAAGGACCGAGGCTACGGGCGATGTTGATGAAGAGTTGTTGGGTTGCCGTTCGTGGGGACGGTTTACGCTGACGATTTGCTTTGTGTTTGGAGGCATTTTGACCTGAAGGAGGAATTTGGTTGAGTCTGCATCTTGCTGGTGATCGTTAACCTTGTAGAAGTTGTTGAACTTGTCTTCACATTGGGACTTCTTGCTTTTGAGAACTTGGTGTCTCTGACCGCATTATATTTGAGAACTTGGCGTCTCTGACCTTCTTGCCTTGGAGAACTTGGCGTCTCTGACCGATTTGTATTTGAGAGCTTGGCGTCCCTGACCGATTTGTTTTGGAGAGCTTGGCGTCTCTGACCTTCTTGCCTTGGAGAACTTGGCGTCTCTGACCAATTTGTATTTGAGAGCTTGGCGTCCCTGACCGATTTGTTTTGGAGAGCTTGGCGTCTCTGACCTTCTTGCCTTGGAGAACTTGGCGTCTCTGACCGATTTGTATTTGAGGACCTGGCGTCCTTGATCGATTTGTTTTGGAGAACTTGGCGTCTCTGACCGATTTGTAGACACTGGAGGTGGTCTTCATTGGGGGGCTGTTTTCATCCATTTGTGGACATTAGAGGTCTTCTTTGGTGAAGATCATCCTTGCCGAAAAAGGGGGATTTGATTTCACGTTTGAATTCCTGCATTCGTTAGTGAAGAGGAAGATGCATATATGGCATTCATGATGGCAGATGCATGCATGGAACCAAAAATGATTATGGGATGATGCATTTACTTGCTTTCGAAGATTCACTTAGCCTAAGCTTCTGGCAGGAAAATTATGATTTATGATCTTCGATGATTTAGGATTATTCCTATTGACTCAAGTTTTGTGCATGCTACATGAGCCCTTGGGAGATTTTTAGTGGGGATGCATGGGTATGGAGACTGCTTGGAACAGATTTTGAGCAAATGGGGGGGTGAGACCTCTCGATCGCGATTTAAACCGCGGTTGTTGATGAGGTTTTGTTAATAGTATCACATGGACCTCAACGAGATTGGATTCGGACCCCGAGTCTGGGTTGACAATTTCCCTCTCAATCTTGGTCATTTGAAGGCGTCTTTGACGAGGGCTCTAGGGCGCGTTGATATGAGTGAAATCTCTTTCATTTGGGTGAGTCATGTGACTTTGGCCGAAACTTTGCTCGGAGAATGATTTGATGAAATTGCTAATGCCGGGAGAAACCACGATCTCGAATTCCGATGCTACGGGAAGGCTGCCGTGTACCACGTTACGAAAATTTGAAATTCTTTCTTGCAGCTTGATAAAATTCGGGTCCGAAAGACCATCTTGACAAAGCCCCTGGATCCTGAGTAGGCAAAGTCCGGATTTTGAAGAAGCGACTTGGCGAGTCTATCTCGTAGTGAAGAAACCAATGTGGTCCCAAAGATGACTATATAAGCCCCAGCTTGAAGAGCTACTATAGGAGAACCTGGGAGAACCGCTTAGCAAGCCCCAGCATGAAGAAATTCAGAGCAGTCTTATTGCCGACAGAGTTATCATGTGACCTAGGGGGGACCCATCTTTTCAGACCTTAGTCAACCAGTTACTGGACAAGACTCGGAAATATTTACGTGCAGGGGCATATCTTTTGAAAGGTGGGAATGTTTTCCGAATTTGTGTATGACACTCTCGCTTTTGGTTTGACTCTTTTGAGAGAGTATAAGCATCACAAGGTGTGGAAAAGTGTATGGAGGCCCTATGAGACAGAAAGACAATGTTTGGCTCTATTTTTCTATGATGTAGAAAGAGAAGACTTGTCGAGACACTTGAAAACTTGTCTTATTCATGATGATCACAAGGCTGCTTAAAACCCTTTGTTAATGTTCGGGTTATTCAACTCCTAATTCTGATATGAACAAATATTTTGATTAATCACAAGGAGAAAACCAACTGATATCGAAAATCAAGCTTGGAAGGGCGGAAAGTGTATAGGGACGATCCTTGATGAGACCGAATTTTTTTTTTTAGATTTGTTTGTGATTTCGACCGGACCATTTCTGGTTGCCTACGTTCCCTCCATTATGAAGAGCTCAGGTCGCCGTAGTTCGGGCCTATCCCGAATGAAAAGAGAATGGATGTTGAAATTCGAGGGTCTGAGGACCTTTGGGGATTTTGAGGATTTGGAGGATTGAATAACATATCCCCTTAGAGTGTCCATGAAAGACACGGATGCGAAGCCCCAGTGGGACATCCACGGCAAGTGTTTGTGAGGAGAAATGAAATATGCTCACATGAAGGGAAGGGTTGAATTTGCACAATCTTTGATTGGTAATTTTGAACCAAAATGGATTAGATTCCAATTTAAGCAAGCAATGAAGCATTAATTTGATCCTGACATCGAGGATATTAGAATGAAAACCGCTATCCCGTGAGGGACCGTAGTTGGGTTTCCGGGCTTCGATCGGCTATCGGGTGATTTGGGAGATTATGACCTCTTGAGATGAGAGGTCGGCTAGGCCTTTTGTCGACCGAACCTCTAAAGATGAGAGGTTGGCTCGCGGGGATGTGTTTGGGAAATCTATGGCGAGGAAGATTGATTGCCTCCAAGAATGAGAGGTCGATTTTGACTTGGCCAAGGGCAAGGGTAATGGTGATGGGAGTATCCTCTAAAATTGAGAGGATGGCTTGGGATTGGTTTAAGGTAATGATAAGAGGAAGTCCAAGCGATCGACAACTTTTTGCGATCTTGCGAGAATTCAGCTCCTTTTTGATCATTGGAGAGCTTCTTGAGATGTCGGGGGACTTTTGAGTTCTTCTTCTTTTTTTTTTGGAAGGCTTCCCGAGGAGCTTGGAATTATATCCGAGATTGTGAGGATTTTAAAATCCTTCTTTTTTTTTTTTTTTTTGTTTTTTTTTTGTTTTTTTTTTTGTTTTTTTTGTTTTTTTTTTTTGTTTTTTTTTTTTTTTTTTTTTTTTTTTTTTTTTTTTTTTTGACTTGGAAAGCTTCCTGAGGAGTTGAGGATTATCTTTGTCCTTCCTTCATGGCTTGAGATAATTTGCGCATCGCCGATTCTCGAAGCTAACTTCTCGGGCTCGCTTGGACTTTCTCTCAGTATGGAGCAAAAATGATGGCTAAACCGGGTTTCAAAACACGCCGATCTTGAAATGAGAGGGTAGTGTTTAGTAAGGGTGAGGTAATGGCTTTCCTATGGGTGAAAGGTTTCAACCGCGATCCCTACGAGATTAAGTCTTCATTGCTTGCTTAAGCTTTATATAAGAAAAGATCCATGCAAATTCATCGAGCAACGAGATGATGTTGATGAAAGGGATGTGAGCATATGAGATGCAAGATGGGGAGTTGGTAAGCCCCAATTTGGGAAGGATATCAATTGATTTTCTCACTCTGATTAGTTTAAATATTAATCATTTTCGAAGAATTAGTGGTAGAGCAGCACAAGTGATCATTTTGGATAAAACCATTTCAATTAAGTGTAACGTGGGTGCGCAAATGATGTTTCGAGTCTAGCAAGAAAAGAAAAAAGACTTATATTAAAAATTAGACACTTAACCACTATGTCCAAAATGGACTACAACGACAAATGTCCAGGAAGGACTTAGGTGAAAGAAAAGTACTAGAACCTACGAAGGTTGACTCAAAAGACTATTTTAAAGATAGGTAGCCCCCAGTCTAGCCGCTCTTTGCTGTTGAACCATGCATCTATTCTTCGACGCTGGAGACGGGAGCTATTGCAGACCTTTCCATCAGGATTTCCTTGGCAACTTTTTGCTCAATCCAACCATCTTCATCGCCTGCGATGGCTGATTCACCGACCTCACAAAGGGGCGAGTCAAATTCCATTATGCCCACAAGTCTTGGATCACCAAACTCGACCATGTTGACACTCATGTTGTTAGGGAGCGGGTTATTGATGGTATTAGGCCCTTCAGGCATCTCTAACCTCCCTTGCTCAATCAAATTTTGGATTGCCTTCTTCAGGGGGACGCAATCATCTGTCAGGTGCCCATGGTACTGATGAAAGGCACAATGCTTGGAGGTATCCAAAGGAGCGTTGGGGTTTCTTGGCTGATAATTATCCAAAGGCCGGAGCAAATCTTCTTTTACCAATCCTCTGAAGATATCGCTTAAAGGCATTCCAAGGTTTCTCAAGTCTTGGAGCCGGGATCTGGATGCATCGGGCTTCTTGGGAACAAAGGAAGTGGCATTGTTACGCCCCGTCCCGCGTAGCCGATCGCCTCTTTGCCTTTAGCGAAAGCGAGAGTAGTGTTGGAGGGAGGATCCCGATATCCGTAGGCAGTGCAGCGGCCGGCCGCTGATTGTAAGCCTTTTCAAACTTAGCCCCGAATTAACCATTGCACGCAAGTCGCCGTAGGGGAAGTGGCCGAGGGAAGCTCTCAAATGCGGCTTCAAGCATGACCGAAAGATGTCTAATCGCTCCTCGTCGAGGGAGGAATGGCCATTTCACCGAGCTTTAAGTTCCACCTCTTATAGAAATCCCCAATATTCTCATTAGTGGCGCCGCATCGTTGTTTGCAGTCAACTCTGTTTGTCTCCCATTCCAAGTTGGCTTTGTACTTATCTCGTGAAAGTACTGGTAATCTGTTCCCAAGTAGCCCTAGCTTCAGCCGCAATCGGAAAAACCATTTCAAAGCCCCCGACTTCAAAGAGAGACTAAAGTAATCGGCCAACCGCTGGTTTGTGCATCCCTTAGCCTTCATTGCCAAAGTATAGGTGTCCAAGTGAGTTTTAGGGCATGCACTCCCGTCAAACAATTCCAGAGTGGGCATCACAAACTTGTGAGGCAGGGGGACAATCGAGTCGGGATCTGTAGGCCGAAGAGCAGTGTTCTTTTTGGCGGTCAATTCAGCAATTGCGCTTTCATTTCCTTGTGTTGCTCCATAAACCAAGCCAATTGGGGATCCAAAGGTGGAGCCATAGCGTTCAAAACCAAAGGATCGAGCCGAAGAGAGGAGTTACCACCGGCGGCACACTCGGTGGAAGGGATACCATATTCCGGGGCATAGGTGAAAACCCGTCCTTGGCCCAAATTACCCCGGGAGTGTAGGTAGGAGCTTGGGCAAAAGGATAAAACCCAGCCGGCTTGCCGTTGGCTTTCCATCGCAGGGAAGGCAGAGGCGGACCCGAGGTAGCCTGGATAGCTCTGATTTCCGGAGTGAGGCCCATAAGTAGGCTTGAGTGTGGGCCGCCGTCCCGGATTGTTGAATTGCATGGCCGGTCGTGGCTAAGGTGTGTAACCGTGGGGATACTCGCGGTCCTGGTGATTCGGATGACACCGGGATGGAGGCTTGATAACCCATAGAAGTCTCGAGTGAGAAATGGATTTGTGAGAGCTGTGAGGAGCAACCGAGCTAGTACCATTCTCGAGGTGGGACTCCCGATTGTTGCCCCGAACCAAACCGGGGTGGTATCCCAAACCTGTTGCCGTGAAGGTCCTGATTGATTGGTCCCGAACCGAGGTGGGATCCCCATTTGCCGTGGCATTTCGGGGTAGCCCCAAGCATGAGAAGATATTCCGTATCGATTTTGTCCCCACCGAGGACCGGGAATTGGCTCGTCTCGTCGGGTTGCAGGGATCCAAAGTGGTCCGCATTTGGGGAGCCGGGCCGACCTGCAGGCCGAGAAGCATGGATTCTCGTGGTAGTACCGCTGGGAGGCCGGTGGTGGCATCCCGAGTAGTCGGGCCGACCAAGAGTGGGGTTGAGGTCTTCCTCTTCTTCCACGGTGAAGGTGCCATCCAGGTTGAGACTCGGCGGCCGTACCATGGCTCTTAATAGCCTCGATAAGGCTATTCAACAGAGCTTCCCGTCGCACTCTCATCTCGTTCGCTAACCGATTCCATTGCTGTTCTGTCTGAGGAGTCCCGGGAGGCGGAGTGACGTTGTCCCCATCGTTACCGGCTGATGCAGACATTCTGAGACCCGGAGTTGAAACAAACGACGAAGTTGACGATGCGCTTGACTCTTCCCAACTGATCAAACGGTGACCCGGTGCCCGAAACCAAGCTTTGTGCGGAGTCATGGGGAAAGACACGAGGGTTCAGATGGCGGGAATTGAAGGTGGGTAGGTGTTTGGGCTCAAGGCTCGTGCAACATGCAATTATTTGTTCATGTTTACTTAAAACACGTTTTATTAACCTAATCGGTTGGAAAAGATTGCTCTTTTTTTTTTTTCGCAAACTACTCTGATTCCTGGATCAGTGGGCCCCGTCACTACGTCTATAAGCCCCTCGTATTCCACCTGTACTTCGACCTCCCAGGGTGGACGGCCGGCGAGGGTCCTATAGGGCAAGCGGGTCCCACCGACCGAAAGAAAAACGATCCTAAAAGTCGGCGGGTAATCGAGTCTTAACGAGCATTCGATGTAAATTACGGACAAAGCCGACGTCAAAAGTCAAGATCATGTCCGGGGCTCGACGAAAAGTCGGCATGATTTGGACCGATAAGCGTCCACAATTGATCTTGACTTGTCGTCGCTAAGCCGTAATTAGGCATGGAATAATCATTAATCCTTGATGACTCAAAGGTCAATGCCGGGAGTCAATGTATAATTTGTGCCGCCGAGCCGAAGTCAAGGCACCGGTCAATATCTTGGTCAAAGTCCGCGGCGGAAAACCGGCGTAACTTCGACCGATTAGGGTCCCCGAAAGATATTGAGTCGGTATGCCGACAAAGGCTTGAAAGGAAAGGTCTATACACGTACAGGGCATGACACGCACCGGACTAAAAACCAACCGGGTCTCGGACAAAGTGTGTCACGGACAAGTGCATGGTCGACACGAGGCTCCATGGGATGTTTAGGTAGTCCCGTGCTCATCCGAGAGGCGTAATAAGACCAAACGGACCGCGACAAGGATTTCCCTGTTAAGGACGTAGTGTGCAAAGTGTACGGTCAACGTGCGCGTAGTGTGCAAGCGCCTATCTTCTTTTCTCGAGTAAAATAGAAATTTTTATGTGTCTTAAAAGGCATGATGCATGATTTTTTTTCTTTGATTTTTTTTTGAAAAACTTTTTTTTTTTAATTTTATGAACACATAAGCACGTAAGCACAAAAATTCCGACAGTTAGGGACATTATTCCGATAGTCAAAATTTTGACTTTTCCGAGGCGGCAAAAAACAAACACGAAAACTGTGCAAAAATCAACACACACGAAGCAAAGGATTTTCAAATGTTGAGACGGAAGTTTGACCCTCAAAAGCTTTTCCTTTTTTTTTTGAAAACGGTGATACCGGTACGTGGGATTGTTAGACCACAATTTATCCCCGACTCGTGTTAGGAGGCGATAACGGGAAGTTTAATGGTTTCCACCAATATACCAAATATCATTTTTTTTTAGAAAAAGCTTAAATATCCCCAGCAGAGTCGCCACTGTGATGTACCCGATTTTTTTTGAAAATCAAAACGGAGTCGCCACGCCATTTTTATTTTGAGGGCCAAAACTTTGAAAAAAGCCCGAGATCAGAGATTTAGGTTCGGAGGTCATGTTACGCGTCGGGAAGGACGTTAGTGTGCACCCGACGCGCCTCGCAAAACGAGTCTTCCAAACATTTGAAATCCTTTGTTGTGTGTGTGTGTGTGTGTGTGTTTTGACCAAAACGAGTTGAAACTGAGAAAAACAAAAATAGGGAACTCTTTATAAGACTTTGAACAATCCCCAAGATTTTTGGTATGATTTTTGGGTCGAGTCTTGGCACTCAAAAGATTTTTGGATTTGAAAAGCAATTCTGCCAGAATGAAAGAAGGCAGTTGACCCTTGACTTTGAAATGGACTTAAAGGCTTCAAAACCTCAGAATCTGGGGAAAGTCCGAGAATGAAAGTTTCTTAAAACACCCTAAATAGGGTTTATGCAAAGGAACTTTCCATTTTGGAAGTAATTTGAGGGGTCAAAATCTTCTAGAAATCTCAGATGTGAAATCTGGATTTCTAGAAGCTGATGAACTGGCCTCTAAAAGAAAAATTGAAAAAAGGAGTTTTACTTACTCAAAAAATAAAATAAAATTATGTCTGGAAAGCTCTGGATGTTGGCTACAAAAAGTGTTTTGTAATCAACATCCAATTCCAAGTTTTACTGGGTCCAAAAAATAGGATAATGGACTGAGGTCTCAGAACAATGCTACTGGACAGCAAGATGTTCTTGAGGGAAAATGTGATTTTTGGGGGATTTGCATCTATGTTCACCCCATTTTCATCCCTAGACTTGATACCACTACTTTTTATTAAGTGGTTATCATATTCAAGTCATCCTTGGGGAATTTATGGGGTTTAAACATGTCCTTTGCAAAGGGAAAGGGGGTTTTGTAAAGATGAAACCAAAGAGAAAGAATTGACTAAAGATCTAAAATGTGGACCACTTGAGATGGTCATTCATGAAGATGAACTTCAAGATGACCATCTTAGGTCAAAACTCAAGTTAAAATAGACATAAAATAAGTCAAAGTAAGAAGAACAAGATGATCAAGAAATCAAAAGAGAATTTTAGGGTTTTGAGAAGGAGGGCTTTACCAATGGTGACACCCTATCTTCCTAGGCTTGGAATTTGACTTGAGGAGTATAAAGATTTGGTGTTTGGCTTGAGGAGTATCAAGGTTTGGTGTTTGGATTTGTGTTTGGAGTGAGATTGGGAAAGATTCAAGAGAAAATGGTGGCAATCTAGAGATTCCCACTGTTTTCTCTCTATATTTCGCCAGAACTTCGTTGCTGTGATCAAAATGTGTTGTGTAAACTGAGAGAGGAGGGTTCAATTTATAGGACACTGTGAGAATCAAACGTATCCGCGCGGACAAGGATCGACGCGTGCACTGTTCATCTTTCTAAGTGCTGGCTTTTGGACAGGAAGAATAATCTTTTTAAAATTCAAACTGAAGCTGTTTTTCAACTTTCTTAATTCGGATTTTTCTAATTTCTTTTGCTTTTTGAGATTCTTTTCTTGGTTTAACTTAAAGTGGCAATGCCCATTTTACCCTTACTTTGTTAGAAAAGTTAGGAATGTTAGTAATGTTATAACTTTCGTTAATTTTCTAACGAAAATGCTAACAAGCTCAAATTGGAGCACTTACAACGGGTTATTCGGAATTCTGCCAGCAGTTTTTCACATTCCCCTTCGAAGTGGGATCCATTATCTGAAATGATTTCGGCTGGCAACCCATATCTGCACATGATGTTTTCTTTGATGAAGAGGGCTACTTTCCTTGAGTTGAGGATTTTGTAGGACTTGGCTTCAACCCACTTGGTGAAATAATCCACAGCTACCAGGACGAATTCGTGGCCGTTACTGCCTGATGGCGTGATTTTGCCTATGACATCAATTCCCCAAGTGACGAAAGGCCAAGGGGTTGTCATGCAGTATAACTCGTGAGGAGGCAAGTGATTAAGATTGGAGTATCGCTGGCATTTGTCGCAGCTTTTGACGAACTGGATGCAGTCGGTTTCCATGGAGATCCAAAAGTACCCCATTCTCAGTATGATTTGCATCAGAGCTCAAGCATTCATGTGAGGGCCGCAAGTACCACCATGTATTTCTTTCATGAGTTCGGTAGCCTCTTGTTTGCCGATACATCACAGGAGGGGGCCTTGATAACGCTTCTTGTATAGCATATTTCCCAAAAGAACATAATGGGAGGCGAGCCGCTTCAGGGCTGAGAGACTTTTCGCTTTGATTCCTTCTTTATATTCCCCATCTTCATTTTTGAAAGAGGCCTCGCCATCCTTCAGGTACTGGTAAATCTGAGTGTACCAGGGATCATTGGCCGGTTCGGCTTCTGCTTCGATTTCGAAGCAATAGGCGGGGTTTTCTCTTCTCCCGACTCTGAATGGTTTAACAGACTTTCCTTCAGGTATTTCGACAAGAGAGGCTAGTGTAGCCAGAGCATCTGCGAACCTGTTTCGGTCTCTTGGCAGGTAATGAAAGCTGATCTCTTTGAATTGAGTTACTAACTCTTCCATGTAAGTGTGATATTTCTGTAGACCCGGGTCCACGGTCTTCCATTTGTTAGAGACCTGATTGATGATGAGGGCAGAGTCACCATACACCTCCAATTCCTTGATATTTCTTTCAAGGGCGGCTTCCAACCCGGCTATGCAAGCTTCATATTCAGCAGCGTTGTTGGTGACTTCGAAGTTCAGCCTCATCAGCTATGGGGGTGTGTTCGTCAGTAGGATCGACCGTAAGCATTCCTATTCCGTTCCCCTTTTGTTTGATGCCCCGTCGAAGAAGAGTTGCCACGATTTTCTCCTTCTAGAGCGAAGATTCCATCATCGGGAAATTGGGGTTCAGGTCCTCTGACTCATCACTTGGGAAATCGGCCAAATGTTCTGCCATTATGCGTCCTTTTACGGATTTCCTTGAAACATAAGTGATGTCATATTCGGCCAAAAAGAATGACCATTTTGCCAACCGCATGGAGATGGAAGGCTTGTAGAACAGATATTTGATGGGGTCTATCCTTGAGACAAGATGTATCGGGTGAGACCGCATGTAGCGTTTCAACTTTCCCACTACCCGCACCAAACCTCGCGCAAGTCTTCTCGCAAGCGTAGTAATTGAGTTCGCTTCCTTGGAGCTTTCGCTACGAAATAGATGGCGTTTTCGACTTTGGAATCATTCTTCTCTTGAGCTAGCATAGCCCCAATTGATGTATCCGTGACAGCTTAGATATAGCAAGAGTGGCTTTTGCCGATGTGGTGGGCAGAGAATCGGGGATTCACAAGGTATGCCTTGATCTGCTCAAAGGCAAGCCGACATTCTGGGGTCCATTCTGTGTAGGCATTTTTCTTCATCAACTTGAAGATCGGCTCGTAGATCGAGGTCGCCGATTTACAAAGCGGCTTATGTATTGCAGCCTTCCCATAAAGGATTTCACTTACGTCGTTGTCCTGGCGGCTTCATTTCAACTATCGCCTTGATTTTCTGGGATCTACTTCGATTCCCCGTTATGTCACCATATATCCTAGCACCTTACCTCGTCTTACACCGAAGGTGCACTTGGGCTGATTCAGTCTCATGTGTGGTCTCGGGAGGCGGCCGAAGAATTTTCTCAAATCAACAAAGTGCGGCCATCTGATCCTCTCGGAATGTATTATCAAGTCGTCCACATAGACCTCAATTTCTTTGTGGATCATGTCATGGAACGTAGGCTGTAGCCGCCCTTCCGGTACGTAGCCCCAGATTCTTTAGTCCGAACGGCATGACCGTGTAGCAAGAGGTGCCCCAAGGGGTTGTGAAGGCTGTTTTGGCTTGATCCTCTTCTCGCCATTTTGATTTGGTTGTAGCCGGCAAAACCGTCGACGAAGGATTTGACTTCATGGTTGGCCGTGGAATCTACCAAAATGTCGATGTTTGGCGGGGAAATCGTCTTTTGACTGGCTTTGTTCGATCCCTGAAGTCTACGCATCGGATTTTTCCGTTGGCCTTGGTCACCGTCACGATGTTGGACGGCCCATGTTGGGTATTCAATGACCCCGATGAAACACCGCTCTGAGCATCTTTTCTATTTCCTCTTTCACTTGTAGGGACCATTCGGGCTTAATTCTTCTTAGCTTCTGTTTTACCGGTTTGACTTCTGGGTCGAGTGGTATTCGGTGCTCAACTATGGAAGGATCGAGGCCTGGCATATCTTTATAGGACCATGCGAACACATCCACAAATTCTTTTAGCAGCTCAATTAGGGCATCCCTTTCAGTCCCTTCGAAGAAACTACCAATTTGCGTCTCTTTAGGCTCTTCCGCAGTTCCCAAATTCACACTCGTCAAAATCTCTTCGGCAGCTTGGGCTCGATTTTCCTCTTTCCGGACAACCTGCTTAAAGATTTCTTTGATATATTGTTCATTTAATGTGTCTGCCTCTTCATCTAGTGAATCGTTATTAACTGTTTTTAGATTATTAGTTAATTCATCATTAGTTAAAGTGGCAATTAAGGGATACTCGAAAAGGTTCGTCATTTCATTGAGAATAAGAGGGAATACAAAGATTGGCTACAATTTCGTGGTCTTCGGGCGTGAGGCCATCGGACGATTCGGAAGACTCAAACGCAACAATGAGAGACTCGGAGGACTTTACAAAGGTTGACACGAAAGGACGGGGACCAATCCAAGCTTGGTGATCATTTCCTCTTTGGTCGCGGACGGGCCCGAGAGAGTTTCCCAATTCTTTAGCGGCATCACCGTCGGTGGCTTCACAACTCGGGAAAGGCATGGTCTCTGTGCTCCCTCTTCGCCGTTGCTATCATCTCTTTGTCTCGAACCGTAATCAATTGTGTTTGGCGTCCGAAAGCCGAGCATGTGGATGTAGGGATCTTCCTCGATCCCGGGATTTCCATTTCGTCACAATCCGACCGCTCAATCCGTATGTAAGGACGCATTGCGTCTCGGTGTGCCGCTAGAAAAATCTCATGTCCCATACTCGAGCGGAAAGGCTCGGGCAGTAGTTCAAGAAGGAGGACGTCCCACACGACGTTCATAGATTCGAGCCGAGTCCGTCGGTATTTGTCGACTTTTATCATGAAAATCTCCTCGCTCGGCGAGGCCAAAGAATGGGTTTGCGGAATGCGACAAATCTCGTGATTGAGGACCGGAGACTTGTGTGCCTGCATCATGGCGGTGTTCGCCGTTTCCTTCCAAAGACGCCTCCAAGTGTTGGAAATAACAATTAAATTTGATGAATCGAACTTCTTCTGAGTCGGCTCGCTTGAGTGTGTTGACATAGTTGGCATCGCCGGATTCCAAAGGATGCCGGCGAGACTTGCCTCTTGAAGGGTGTAGCCCCGGTGTTTGATCGCGTGGGCATTCTTGGCTATTGTTTCGCCTTCGCTCCCTATGAGGAAACCGTCACCCCTTATGACTTCAAGGTCTCCCGCCGGTTGATGAATTTGATGCATTGGTGGAGAGTGGAGGCTATGGCTTTCATGTGATGCAACCAAGGGCGCCCTAGTAGGGCCGCGAACTCGAGGGGATATCCATTACATGGAACTTTGCGGGCACCATTTGGGTTTCAAACCGAGTTCCGCAGTTACCGTCCCTGCACGTAATGGGACGAGACGAACCGTCGTAGGCCTTGACAAACCGGGTAGATGGGATTATACGCGCCTTTCATTTATGCGGAGGGCCTTCATCATGCTGAGGGGAAGGACGTTTATCGATGATCCATTGTCCACTAATACCCCAGGGAGTGATATGGTGTTGAGCCGAATAGTGATGTACAAAGCTTCATTGTGTTGGGAGACGTCTCTTGGCAAATCTTCATCGCAGAAGGTGATCAGACTCCCATATAGGTGAGGATCATAGATTTGGTCCTTGTCTCGGGATAGAGAGTCATTAAACCAGTCACTTCGTGCTTTTTTCTTGCGAGGTAGAGCCTTTGCCGAAGCCCCTGGGTTATACTGATGCCTTTTGTGGCGGTTGCCATCTCCGGTCAACATGTTGATTGAGTGGGAGCGCCAAACTGGCGTCGGTTTTTCTTCATCGGTGTATACTCGGGAACCGGACAAACCGAACTCTTGGGCGACCCCGAGGGTGGTTGGACTTCGTTACTGCGGTATCCGAAGGTCTCACCTGTCGTTGGCAAGGCTTTTCTCGCTCTTTTACCCCTTTTTGCTTTGGGGAAGACTGACCGGGAGTAGAGTACATAATAATCAAATCCCCAGATGGCTCCCCGAGCGTTCCCACACTGTTATCACCGGCCTCGAATCTCTCCTTCAATTGTTGCTGGGAAGAAATTTTCTTTTTCTTAGGAGGACGGTCCTCGTGTATCCAGTCCTGATAATCCCTTTCAAGACAATCGGGACGAGCCACAAATATCCCACCAAATGTGTTCTACGGTGGTGGCGGATTTGGGACCTCGTGCCGAAGCGGTGCCGGAATGACTTTGGGTGGAACTGGTCCGGGGATCTCGCCGCCGGGCTCATCTCGGTAGCGAGTGATTTGACTCCGCCGGATAATGAGAGATATTGAGGTCCCGGAACGGGCATATGTTTGTCCTTCGTGTAGCCCCGCCGCTGGGATATTGTTAAGGTCCCGAAGTGGCGTGTGGCCTCTTCAATCCAGGCTGCCGTCCTGCTCTGGCGTTCTTCCGTGGCTTTGATGGCCGACCATATTTCTTCAATTGTTCCCTGATTTTCATCACTCAGCCGATATTTGTGGGATCATCACTTTGAGAGGGGACAACCGACGATACCGAACTCTTTCGTCCCCGATCGCTGCTTTGGGGGCCGCTTGCCCCCGTAAGTCGACGCGTGAGTCCCGGCGGTGGAAACATAGGAATCTTGGGGTGGCATCTCGATGTATCCGGACGATTAAGAAGAGGAGGAGAACCTTCTTCCTTCTTTGCGGTAAAAGTGCCATCGGAATTGAGACCGATAGTCAAACCATGACTTGCGACAATCCCCGAAGGTCATCAATTTGAGCCTCATGTCGAAGTCTCATCTGTTCTACCAACCGGATCCAACACGGTCCTGTTCGAGGGATTTTGGAGGACGGAGCAATGTGGTCCCCATCATTTCCGGCTGATGCAGACATTCTCAAACCCGGAGTCGGAACAAATGGCGAGCCGATGACGCGCTTGACTCTTCCCAACTAATCAAACGGTGACCCGGTGCCCGAAACCAAGCTTTGTACGGAGGCTGCGGGGAAAGGACACGAAGGTTCGAGATGTCTGGGAATGGAAGGAGGGTAGGTGTTTGGGCTTTTGGCTCATGCAACATGCGATTATTTGTTCATGTTTACTTAAAACATGTTTTATTATCCTAATCGGTTGGAAAAGATTGCTCTTCTTTTTCGCAAACTACTCGGGATCCTGGATCAGTGGGCCTCGTCACTACGTCTATAAGCCCTCGTATTCCACCCGTATTTCGACCTCCCAGGTGGGATGCCGGCGAGGGTCCTATAGGGCAAGCGGGTCCCACCGACCGAAAGAAAACGATCCTAAAAGTCGCGGGTAATCGAGTCTTAACGAGCATTCGATGTAAATTACGGACAAAGCCGACGTCAAAAGTCAAGATCATGTCCGAGGGCTCGACGAAAAGTCGGCATGATTCGACCGATAAATGTCCACGATTGATCTTGACTTGTCGTCAGCTAAGCCGTAATTAGGCATGGAATATTCATTAATCCTTGATGACTCGGTGTCAATGCCGGGAGTCGTTGTATAATTTGTGCCGCCGAGCCGAAGTCAAGGCGCCGGTCAATATCTTGGTCAAAGTCTCGTGGCGGAAAAGTGGCGTAACTTCGACCGATTAGGGTCCCCGAAAGATATTGAGTCGGTATGCCGACAAAGGCTTGAAAGGAAAGGTCTATACACGGACAGGGCATGACACGTAATTACTAAAAACCAACCGGGTCTCGGACAAAGTGTGTCACGGACAAGTGCATGGTCGACACGAGGCTCCATGGGATGTTTGGGTAGTCCTGTGCTCATCCGAGAGGCGTAATAAGACCAAACGGACCGCGACAAGGATTTCCCCGGGTTAAGGACGTAGTGTGCAGTGTACGGTCACGTGCGCGTAGTGTGCAAGCAGTCTATATTTTTTTTTTTTGAGTAAAATAGAGATTTTTTTATGTGTCTTAAAAATATGATGCATGATTTTTTTTTTTGAAATTTTCTTTTTTTTTTGAAAATCCTTTTTTTTTTTGAATTTTTTTTTGAAATTTAATGAACACATAGGCACATAAGCACGAGAATTCCGACAGTTAGGGACATTATTCCGACAGTCAAAAATTTGACTTTCTCCGAGGCGGCCAAAACAACACGAAAACTGTGCAAAAATCAACACACACACAAAAATGATTTTCAAAGCCGGGACGGAAGCTTGACCCGCAAAAGCGTTTTGTGAAAACGGTGATACCGGTACGTGGGATTGTTAGACCACAATTTATCCCCGACTCGTGTTAGGAGGCGATAACGGGAAGTTTAATGGTTTCCACCAATATACCAAATACCATTTTTTTTTTAAAAAAGCTTAGTCCCCAGCGGAGTCGCCACTGTGATGAATGGGTGTCCGAAAATTTTCCCATTTTTGTTTGAAAAAATCAACGAAAACGGAGTCGCCACGCCATTTTAATTTTGAGGGCCAAAACTTTGAAAAAAACCCGAGATCAGAGATTTAGGTTCGGAGGTCATGTTACACGCCGGGAAGGACGTTAGTGTGCACCCGGAATGCCTCGTAAAACGAGTCTTCCAAGCTGAAAATCATTTGTGTGTGTGTGTGTGTGTGTGTTTTGGCCAAAATAATTTGAAACTCAGAAAAGTAAAAATTGGGATATCTTTTCAAGACTTTAAACTGATCCCATGATTTTTTGGAAGATTTTTGGATTGAGATTTGGTACTCAAAAGACCTTTTGAAGTTGAGAGTCATTTCTGCCAGAATGAAAAAGATAGTGGACCTTTGATTTTGAAATGGATTCAAGGGTCTTAAAACTTCATAATCTGGATAAACTCAGAGAATGAAAGTTGTTCTAGACACCTTAAATACGATTTGTGCGAAGGAATTTTCCATTTTGGAGAAGATTTGAGGGGTCAAAACCTTCTGGAAACCTCAGATATGAGATCTGGATTCCCAGAAGCTGATGAACTAGCCTCTGAAAGAAAATTTGAAAAGAGGATTTTTACTCACCCAAAAAATAAAGTAAAAATATGTCTGGAAAGCTCTGGATGTTGGCTACAAAAAGTGTTTTGTAGTCAACACCAAATTCCAAGTTCATCTGTGTCCAAAAATTAAGACCATGGACTGAGGTCTGGGAAAATTGCTACTGGACAGCAACTTCCCAAGAGAGAAAATATGATTTTAAGGGGGGTTTTGCATCCATGCTTGTCCCCATTTCCCTAGGTTTTGGTTAGAGATCACTAGACATTTTAGTGGTGAATCAACTATACCAAACCATCCTTGGGGTACATTAGGACTAAGCATTTCATTTGCTTGGGAAGGGGATTTTTATCCTTTGAAAATGAGATTTTATGCTTGAAAATGGTTTTTAGGGTTTTGAAAATGAGTTTTCTTTGCAAGAAAGTAAGAGAACTTGAAAATCATTTTGATCTTTGTAGAAGATCATCCATGGAGATGGTCTTCCATGGTGATCTTCTTAGATCTAGAGCAAGAAGATGAAAGAACTACATTTTGTAGTTTGCAAATGCATGCATGGTTGGAGTTTAGGGTAAGGAGAAGGAGGGTTTACCAATCTTCCTTGTGTTCTTGAGTTTTTGGCTTGAGTATATGAGTGTTTAAGGCTTGAATATGAGAGTGAGTGGATGAGTGTGAGCTGGGAAAGATTGGAGAGAAAAAGGTGACAATTCTTGAAGAATTCTCACTGTTTTCTCTCTATATTTCGCCAGAGGTTCGGTGCAATTGTGTTGTTCCTTCTTTTTTTTGGGACTGGAGGGCTCAATTTATAGCCCTCTGAATTTTACATACATGTCCGCGCGGATAGGGTTGCTTGGCGTGCACTGTTCATTAAATGCAGCTCCAGCTTTGGACAAGAGGAATATTTCTTTTTGAAATTCAAATTAACGGCCGGTTTATGTTTCCAAAGATTTCTATTTGTGGTTTTATTCCTTTTGTTTTACTTTTTGAGATTCTTTTTGAGGTTTAACCTTAAATAACAATGCCCATTTTACCCTCACTTTGTTAGAAAAGTTAGGATAGTTAGGAATTGTTAGAAATGTTATAACTTTCGTTAATTTTCTAACGAAAATTCTAACAAGCTCAAATTGGAGCACTTACAGTATGGCCGTGATACTGATGGAAGATGCAGTATTTGTTCTTGTCCGCATTGGCTACGGGATTCTTGGGTTTGTAATTTGCAACGGGTTTAAGGAGACCTTCCTTGATTAACCCTTCCAACATCTTGCTTAGCGGCATGTCCAACTTGTCGAAGTGTACGGCAGGCTGCTTTGAAGTGGAGTTGTTGCTTTGTGGGACTGGGTTTCTGTTGCCCGACTGCTGTCCCTGATGGATGTAATTGACAGACGTATCTTTCCCTTTGTCGGGGGCCGGTGCGGGATTGAATGCAACTGCCGAGCGGTATCTGTATGGCTGTGCAGTAGCCAACTTCTCCTTGAGATCCTTCTCGAACTGTGAGCCGGCATTTACCATGGCCCGGAGATCTGGGAAGAAATGGTGACTGATGAGAGTTCTGATGGACGGTCTTAAGCAGGACTTGAAGATCCGCATCTGTTCATCCTTGGAGAGGGGCTCCATGATCTCGGAGAGTTTCCAACTCCACCTTTTGTAGAATTCTCCGACGCTTTCGTCCGCTTTCTGCTCAGTGGTGATTAAGTCCTCACGACTTGTTTCCCACTCTAAATTGGATCGGTACCGTTCCAGGAAGATGTTGCTAATCTGATCCCAGGTGTGGCGATCCGCAGGCTTGACCCTCAGAAACCATCGTAACGCTGAACTCTTGAGCGTATGCTGGAAGTGGTCGGCCATTTGCTGGAGGGTTGCTCCTTTTGCTCTCATGCCGAGAACGTAGGTGTCGACATGTGTTTGAGGACATTCGGTTCCGTCGAATCGGTCCATCTCCGGCATTCTGAACTTGGCAGGGAGAGGCGTGACCATTCCCGGATCCGTGGATTTGAGCGTTTCCTGCTTTGAGCTGCTCATGGTGGCTTTCAGGTCTTTCATCTGTTCGACCATCCAGGCCAAGGTTGGGTCCAGTGGTGGACTGTGAGGCTCGGCGCCGGGTGCTACCACGTGAGCGGTAGTGATTGGATGTGGAAGGCTTGATATATGTGGATATATGGGGGCCTTTTCTGAACTGTATCGGGGTTTGTCCCCGGTGTTTTGGGATTTTTGTATAGGCAACGGTATGAACCCGGGAGGTTTTTGAGGGATATTTGCATCCTGAGATGGTCCAGCGGTGCGCTGGTGGTATTGAGTGATGGGGTTAGCACTGGGCTGGCCAAATATGACAGGGTTGCCCTAAGAGGTGGCAACGTGAAGCCTAGGTCGACTGTTTCCTTGGTTAGAAGTCATTCCGTAAGTTTGCGGGGGAGGAACCTGGTTGAAGGTTTGGTGAACTGGTTTCGGGGAATCGTCATCCTCGACCAGGACAAAAGTACCGTCTGACTGGGGGATAGCTGCTATACCTCGCTCATTCAGAAGTTGTACCACGAAATTCTGCTAATCTTCTTTCTGCCTCTTGTGAACCTCACAAGCCCGGATGGCTTCTTCCAAAGTCATATCTGTTACCGGTGGCGGGGGTCCTTCCCCGTCACGACTTCTCGGTGAGCTAGACATGTCGGAAATTCTGGCTGAGGGAACTGAGGGAACCGAAGAACTGTCTGACGCTGCCGTAACGGTGATCCTGGCAAGGTGCTGACCCGGAAATCTGAACCACTTTCTGCTCGCTGCAGGGAACGAAAGGAAGGGTTTAGGCTTTGGAAAGGGAGGATTTGGATCAAGGTTTCGGGCTTGTGCAATGTGCAGTTCCCTATTAATGTTTACTTAAAGCGTGTTTTCTCAGAGTCCTAATCGGTTGGAAAAGAGCGAGTCTTCTTTTTCGCAACTAATCCTAGAGCTCTAATTAGTGGATCTCGTCACTACGCTTATAAGCCCCTCGTTTCCATTGTAGATCATCTTTCTCGGGACGGACTATCTCGAGCGAGGTCCTATAAGGCAAGCGAGTTCCACCGACAAAGGAAAAAGTGAACTTAAGGCTAGCCGATCACGCCAACTTCCAACGTATGTGACGCACGGGCCACAGTCGAAGTCAACGTCCTTAAGTTAAGGCGGGGATCGTGCCAAAATTTTGGCATGACCTCTCCTGACTCGCTTGCGCGAGAGACCTTAGCTTTTGGCGTTGGCCGAGTTGTGGCTGGCACGGTACATACGGTGAGGTTTGGTGACACGGTGTCACATTGAACCTTCGGGTATATTTTTCGGCAGAGCTCCGCGTCAAAGTCAAGGCTGAAGAGCTCGAGACTTCGGGTCGGGAACGACCTTCGGTCTCAACCTCTCGAGCTTGACTCGGGGCGGGGTCCGGCGTAAAAAACATACACTTAGGCTTTATGACACGAGCTAAGCCAAAAACCAACCGGGGTCTTGGACAGAGTGTGACACAAAGAGTGCATGGCTTACACGGGCTAGGATGGGATGTTTGGGACGACCCCGTGCGCCCCCGAAAGGCATCTGGCAGGCCAATCGGGGTGCAACTGATAAGGCCATCCCGGGTTACGGGTTGTAGTGTGCAGTGTACCGAGGCAGCAAGTGCACGTGAAGTGCGGTGTTCCGAGGCAGCAAGTGCGCGTAGTTGTGATGATGCCCGATTTTTTTTTGAAAATCAAACGGAGTCGCCACGCCATTTTAATTTTGAGGGCCAAAACTTTGAAAAATGCCCGAGATCAAGAGATTCGAGTTCGGAGGTCACGTTACGCGCCGGGAAGGACGTTAGTGTGCACCCGGAACGCCTCGTAAAAACGAGTCTTCCAAACATTCAAAATCCTTTGTTGTGTGTGTGTGTGTGTGTGTGTGTGTTTTGGCCAAAATAAGTTGAAACTGAGGTAAGTAAAAATTGGAAACTCTTTTTAAGGCTTTAAACTGATCCCATGATTTTTTGGGTGATTTTTGGGTTGAGATTTGGAACTCAAAAGATTTTTGGAAGTTGAAAACCATTTCTGCCAGAATGAAAAAAGCAGTTGACCCTTGACTTTGAAATGGACTTTAGGGCTTGAAAACTCCAGAATCTGGGAAAAGTCCGGGAATGAAAAATGTTCAAAACACCTTAAAAAAGGTTTATGTAAAAGAACTTTTCATTTTGGATATGATTTGAGGGGTCAAAACCTTCTGGAAATCTCAGATATGAGATCTGGATTCCCAGAAGCTGATGAACTAGCCTCTGAAAGAAAATTTGAAAAGAGGAGTTTTACTCACCCAAAAAATAAAATAAAAATATGTATGGAAAGATCTGGATGTTGGCTACAAAAAGTATTTTGTAGTCAACACCAAATTCCAAGTTTATCTATGTCCAAAAAATTAGACCATGGACTAAGGTCTGAGAAAATTGCTACTGGACAGCAACTTCTCAAGAAAGAAAATATGATTTTAAAGGGGGTTTTGCATCCATGCTTGTCCCCATTTCCCTAGGTTTTGATTAGTGATCACTTGAAAGTTTAGTGGTGAATCAACTATATCAAACCATCCTTGGGGTACATTAGGACTAAGCACTTCATTTGCTTGGGAAGGAGAATTTTATCCTTTGAAAATGAGATTTGATGTATGAAAATGGTTTTTAGGGTTTTGAAAATGAGTTTTCTTTGCAAGAAAGTAAGAGAACTTGAAAATAATTTTGATCTTTGTAGAAGATCATCCATGGATATGGTATTCCATGGTGATCTTCTTAGATCTAAAGCAAGAAGATGAAAGAACTACATTTTGTAGCTTGAAAATGCATGCATGGATGAATTTTAGGGTAAGAAGAGGGAGGTTATACCTATCTTCCTTGTGTTTTGTGTTTGAAGGCTTGAATGTGAGAGTGTTTAAGGCTTGAATATGAGAGTGTTTGAGGGTTTTTAGGGTTGATGATTTGAGTTGGTTAAAGAGAAAACAAGTAGATAACAATGAAGTCCTCTATGTTTTCTCTCTAATCCTCCTCCTATAGGGTGAGTTGAGCTTGGATTGGTGTATGTATGAGAGTATGTATGAGAGTGATTTGAAGTGTTTGTGAGTGAGTGAGATTTGGGAAAGATTGGAGAGAAAATGGTGGCAATCTAAGAATTCCCACTGTTTTCTCTCTCTATATTTCGCCGGAAGTTTCGTTCTTTGTGATCAAATTGTGTTGTGTAAACCGAGAGAGGAGGGTTCAATTTATAGCCCTCTGAAATTGACAAACATGTCCGCGCGGATATGATTGACAAATAAGTGCACTGTTCATTAATTACAGCTTCAAGCTTTGGACAGGAAGAATAAAATTCAAAAATCCAGCAGTTTATGTTTTTCAACTTGCCCAATTCGGATTTTTCTTATTTCTTTTGCTTTTTGAGATTCTTTTCTTGGTTTAACTTTAAATGGCAATGCCCATTTTACCCTTACTTTGTTAGAAAAGTTAGGAATGTTAGGAATGTTAGTAATGTTATAACTTTCGTTAATTTTCTAACGAAAATGCTAACAAGCTCAAATTGGAGCACTTACAGTAGTGTGCGGTCACTAAAATTCCTTTTCTGAGTAAAACAGAGATTTTTTTTTCAGAATGTGTCTTAAAGCATTATGATGCGCAGTTCAAAAGACAGCAATGAAAATCAAACATGAATGGGGATGCACAAACATGGTATGATTTTGAAAAATTGACAATGTAATGCCTTTTGAAAAAAAAACCGTTCGAGGTTTAAAGGAACACACACACACACGAAAACGAGAAAGGGTAAACGAAAGTTTGACCCACGGAAGGCTTTTTAGAAAACAACGGTAGTTTTGAAAAAAGTATCACTCTCCCCAGCGGAGTCGCCAACTGAAATTACCCAGATTTCGCGCGAGCGAAAGCGGTTGTCTTTCGCGGGGGGTTGGTGTCTGAGACCTCGCTTCATGGGAAGGAAAATGAGGAGTCGCCACGCGGTTTTTGTATTTTGAGCCCAAACGTTGAGAAACGGCTATTTAAAATGGTGTCGTTTTTTTTTGTAGCAAAAACTTAGGAAAAGGCTTTGAAAACAGGGGATCATTTTTATTGGTAGCAAAAACGAGTAAAAAGCTTTCAGTACCAGAGATTGTTAGGTTCGGAGGTCACGTTACGTTTCGGGAAGAGTATTACGAGATCACCCGAAACGCCTCGCATGACGAGTCTTTCTACCTTTCTCGAAAACGTGTGTGTATGTGTGTATGCGTGTTTTGAAATGGGGGCTTGAATGACAAGCTTAATCTTGGTTTGAATGTCAAACGTTGATTAGGTGACTTTGTTTGAAAAGACGAACGTTTGAATGACAAACGTCGGTTTTGAGTTTGAAATGAGCGTTTGCGTGGCAAACGTCGATTTTGAGTTTGAAATGAGCGTTTGCGTGGCAAACGTCGATTTTGATCCTTTTGAAAGAGAGTTCGAAGGACGAACTCCGGTTTTGAACCGGGCGAGTCATTGTTAACGATTTTACGGGAAAAACGTATTAAATGATTTTATGTGTCAAATTGCGGCTTTTAGTTTGAAGATGAGCGTTTGGAGGCCAAACGTCATTTCGCGCGTTTTGAAAGAGAGTTCGAAGGACGAACTCCGGTTTTGAACCAGGCGAGTCATTGTTAACGATTTTTACGAGAAAAAAGCGTATTAAATGACATGCAATCAACGAATCGGGTTGCGACTCGGACTTTTGAAAAGTAAATACTATCACGATCCAAACGGGTCGGACTTTGTAAATGACAGTATTTAAAGCAGTATCAACGGAATCAAACGATCCGGAATTGTAAATGACGATCAACGAGCCAAAACGGCTCGGAATTGTAAATGACGATCGACGAGCCAAACGGCTCGGAATGGTAAATGACGATCAACGAGCCAAAACGGATCGGAAATGGTAAATGACGATCAACGAGCCTAAACGGCTCGGAAATGGTAAATGACAGAAAGTAAATGACGATCAACGGATCGATCGATCCGGAATGGTAAATGACGTAAAAAGTAAACGGAACGGGGTCGGAACGCCGTTTTAACCCGTGATTACTTCTCTTACGGGAAGAGAAGAGGATCGAGGGGCTAAAACGTATCGGACCCCGTTAGACGGAGGCGTCTACATTTCAATAACGTTGTTCGAAACGGTTGTAGCGACTGGCGCATAAACCGAAACGAAATGAGAGATTTAGAGAGAGGGAGTTATACCTATGGCTAGGGTCGACTCCTTTGGCTCGGGGGTGTGTACGGGACACGGAAAGTAGTTTGAAATGGTGTTTCGGAGTGACGAGGGGCGTATTTGATCGAAATACGGAAGTTTCACGCGAATCGAGACAAAACGGGAGCTCGGAAGGGGTGAAAATGAGTTTGGGCCGTGGGGTAGTGATTTTTTGGAGTAAATTTCTTCCTCTTTTGGCTTTGACAGCAACTTCTATTTATAGGTGAAAATGCAGTAAGAGTCCGGACGGACTTAGACTATTTTTCAGGGTTTTTTGGTATTTTGGAATTTTGAGGGGCTTGCTGGCAATTTCAGAAAATTTGCACAGGGAGTCCGGCCGGACTTTGACTGAAATCCAGGGGTATTTTTGTCTTTTGGCCTTGATTTGTGATTGAAAGGTGACTAGAGGGAGGTGGCATGGCTGCCACGTGCCCTGTGAGTCACCAAAGGTGTGGGAGTTCGTTCCCCGGTCTCGGTTTTGTCCATTTTTTAAAATAACAGTCCGGAAAATGTCCGAAACGCCCCCGGAAAGTGTCGAAAAGTGCGTTTTTCAGGGAAAGTCGTACTTTTACGTGAGATGACACGTGTTAAGTACGCTTCGACATTGGGATGCACGGGGAAGTCCCGGGACGTCTCGTTGGCATGGCAACGGGGAGTTTAACGAGTTCAGGTTAACCTGGAGCGGGCCAGTTAACGGATTTCGGTTAACTTTCTGACGGATTTTGACGATCCGGATTTGGGTACTTACACCAGCCTAGCGCGTGGGAGCGGTAGATCTCGGGGATATCCAGGACCCTCGCCCTCCTTGTGCTGCACCTGTGGGCTCCTCAGCCTCATCCTCAAGAAAGTCTCATAGTCGGCCCCCGCTATGATATACTCGGTATAGAACACGCCCTGTCTATACCTCTCCAACTCATCCATCGGCATCGATAGAGGATGTTGCATGTGCATAGGAGGATCCACCGGCACCATCAGAAGGGACCCCGGGCCATGCTGACGGGTCACCCTCTCCCCCAGATACATAACATCGCAATGAAGTCCCACCAGGAGCTTCTGCCGCCTCGTAACCTCACTAGCAATCTGAACCGCGACAGCGTGGGATCAACTCCACCAGGTCAGCTGGATCCACTCAGAGAACTCCCGGTTCAGGGCCTGGGACACCTCCTCGTACGTCAGTCGAGTACCCACTCTCGACGAGACCGCCTTCTTCGCCCTCTTCTGCCAAACCAGCATGGCAGGGAACATGGGTCTATACGCCTCCCTAATGTCCCACTGCTGCGGACTGAACACCTCATAGCACCAGACCTGTCAAGCAAATGGAAAGTTATGTCAGCTACAGAGCAGATACATTCGAGTACATAAAAGAGACAAGGAAGAGGAAAAGACGTGAATTACATCCAGAGCAAGCATGAAATAGCTCAGGGAGTTCTCCTCTCCCTGCGAGAATCTGTCCAGGGAATGGTAGAGCTCGGCCAGTCCAGCCTCCCCCCATGCATACCCCCTCACGGCATCCAAGTCTGTCAGCGACCCGAGCAGAGGGAAGTGACAGGACGTGTCAGAAGTCGAGAACAGAGTCGCTGACAACGCGAACCAAATGAACCCTCGAGCCAGGCGCTCCGCGGTCATCCTCAAAGATTCCTTCCAATTCAGCCCCTCAACTTTTGGCAGTTCCAATTTTACCCCTTTTGGCCCCCAAAAGTGTAAAATTTCCCCCCAGTTAGACATTTCTAACACCCCATCCCCCGAGGATAAACCCCCAGTTAGTTTTCACTAACGCTCGTCTCCAGACGTTAAATTCCCAGTTAGTTTTCACTAACGCTCGTCTTCAGACGTTAAATTCTCAGTTAGTTTTCACTAACGCTCGTCTCCAGACGTTAAATTCTCAGTTAGTTTTCACTAACGCCCGTCTCCAGACGTTAAATTCCCAGTCGACGTTTGACATTCAAACGCTCGCGTCCATCTCCAGACGTTAAATTCTCAATCTCAAGTTGACGTTTGACATTCAAATGCTAAACCCTGTCTCCGGACATTCAAGTCACATTTCCGTCTCCCGACATTAAAATTTTTAGTGGTTTTCACCATCGTTCACTTCCCCGGCCGCCAGTCGTAAGCCCGATCGTCCCACCTCAGCGGCCATCAAGGTAAGCCCGCACAAAAATCCCTCTTCGGCCATCAAGGTAAGCCCAAATGCTCATCCCCAGCAGGATTCTAAAGAAGAAACGTCGATCCTTCCGAGTTGTTAATAACGCCAGTTTAACACAATCGTTCCCATCATTTGCCACCCTATCCCCAGCAGGATAAACCTGGCAGTCAACGTAAGCCCAGCACCCAAGGCACGAACACCTTTGTCTCAGGATAAATGTATCCTCGTAATTCCGGTTTGAGGCGCCACACGCCCTCGTATGATCCAGCAACTCCGGTTTGAGGCGCCACACGCCCTCAAAGGTTTCAGGAATCCCAGGTTCAGACGCCTCACAATAGTCTCCATTCAGGTTCGGGTACCTCGCAATGGTCTCATTCAGGTTTAGACGCCTCCCAACAGTCTCGCAGAGGTCAAGGTCCCCACGCGCGGCTTCTTGCACCTACGAACTGCGATCGGCTTGATTCCCGCTCGGGATACGTAGGAATCCTATCGCTAAGGGTCCAGCCAGCTGACCGCCCAGGTCTCTTCCAAAGTAAGGCATCCCGATTTCGATCCTTATCTTTTTTCAACGATCCCACCTCCTTCAGAAGAGACGTCGCTGAGGGGATAACTGTAAGTACCCAAATCCGGATCGTCAAAATCCGTCAGAAAGTTAATCGAAATCCGTTAACTGGCCCGCTCCAGGTTAACCGGAACTCGTTAACTCCCCGTTGCTAAGCCAACGAGATGTCCCGGGACTGCCCCGAGCATCCCAACTTCGAAACGTACTTAACACACGTCATCGCACGTAAAATGGTCTTTTCGGCACTTTCCGGGGGTGTTTCGGACATTTTCCGGACTGTTATTTTAAAAAACGGACAAAACCGGGACCCGGGAACGAACTCCCACATGGCTGATGACTCATGGGACACGTGGCTTGCATGCCACCTCCCTCTAGTCACCTTTCAATCAAAAATCAAGGCCAAAAGACTAAAATACCCCTGGTATACAGTCTAAGTCCGGCCGGACTCCACTTCTACGACTTTCGAAATTGCCAAGAAGTCCTCAAAATTCCAAAATACCACAAAACCCCTGGATTTCGCCTAAGTCCCACGGACTCCTACTGAAAATTCACCTATAAATAGAAGGGCTGTCAAAGCCATTTGTAACAACAAAAATTTACCCCTTTCACCAAGAAACTCACGGCCTAAACTGGTTCTCACCCTTCCCGAGCCCGATTTTACCTCGTTTTGCTTGAAAACTCCATATTTCGATCAAATACGACCCTCACCACCTTAAAATACCATTCCAAACTACTTTCCGTATCCCGTATACACACCCCCCCCGAGCCAAAGGAGTCGACCCTAGCCATAGGTATAACTCCCTCTCTCTAATCTCTCGTTTCGTCTCGATTTTCGCGCCAGTCGCTATAACCGTTTCGAACAACGTTATTGAAATGTAGACGCCTCCGTCTAATGGGGTCCGATACGTTTTAGCCCCTCGATCCTCTTCTCTTCCCGTAAGAGAAGTAATCACGGGTTAAAACGGCGTTCCGACCCCGTTCCGTTTACTTTTTTGTCATTTACAACTCCGGATCGATCGATCCGTCGATCGTCATTTACTTTTCTGTTATTTACAATTCCGGACCGTTTGATCCGTCGAACGTCCTTTACATTTCATGCAACTTTACCACTCCGAGCCATTTTGGCTCGTCGATCGTCATTTACAATTCCGAGTCGTTTGGCTCGTCGATCGTCATTTACGATTCCGGATCGTTCGATTCCGTCGATACCGCATTTAAATACTGTCATTTACAAGTCCGACCCGTTTGGATCGTGATAGTATTTAATTTTCAAAGTCCGAGTCGCAACCCAATTCGTTGATTGCAAATCATTTAATACGCTTTTTCCCGTAAAAATCGTTAACAATGTAATGCCCGGTTCAAAACCGGAGTTCGTCCTTCGAACTCTCTTTCAAAAAGCGCGAAATGATGTTTGGCCTTCAAACGCTCATCTTCAAACTAAAAGCTGACTTTTGACGTTCAAAATCATTTAATACGCTTTTTCCCGTAAAAATCGTTAACAATGACTCGCCCGGTTCAAAAAACCGGAGTTCGACCTTCAAACTCCTTTTCAAAAAGCTCAAAATCGACGTTTGCCACGCAAACGCTCATTTCAAACTCAAAATCGACATTTGCCACGCAAACGCTCATTTCAAACTCAAAATCGACGTTTGCCACGCAAACGCTCATTTCCGTCTCAAACCGACGTTTGTCATTCAAACGCTCGTCTTTTCAAACAAAGTCACCTAATCAACGTTTGACATTCAAACCAGGATTAAGCTTGTCATTCAAGCCCCCATTTCAAAACACACACACACACACGATTTCGAGAAAGGTAGAAAGACTCGTCATACGAGGCGTTTCGGGTGATCTCGTAATACTCTTCCCGAAACGTAACGTGACCTCCGAACCTAACAATATCTAGTGCTAAATAGCTTTTTACTCGTTTTTGCTACCAATAAAAATGATCCCTTGTTTTCAAAGCCTTTTCCTAAGTTTTTGCTACCAATAAAAACGACACCATTTTTACAAAAGCCGTTTCTCAACGTTTGGGCTCAAAATACAAAACCGCGTGGCGACTCCTCATTTCCTTCCCATGAAGCGAGGTCTCAGACACCAACCCTCCGCGAAAGACAACCGCGTTTCGCGTTCGCGTGAAATCCCGGGTAATTTCATTATGCCACAGCTCCAACACAGAAGGCGATCCGGTAAAAGAAACATTATATGCTGAAGATGTGCCGCGAAAGTAGTAGAGTCCATCCCGCCTAGCACCCATTCCAATTAGGTTCCTCAATAGGTCCTGTATAGCACACATAGATGAGTTAAATTGGACAGTGCAATGAATATCGTCAGACAGTTGAGATACTGAAATTAAATTGCAGCTCAAATTTGAATTAAAAAGAACATGAGAAAGAGTAATGGTGTCCGTCAGACGAACGGATCCCTACGTATGAGCCAAAATCGATGACCCATTAGGCAAACCAACAGGGCAAGCCGGTATAGTCCGAGGATTCAGAAGATACGAGGCATTTCCGGTTACATGATTTGAAGCACCTGTATCAATTACCCATGAAGTTGAATCAAACTTACCATGAAGACGATCATTGGAGATTTGGGAATTACCAACAAGGCTTGCCAAAGCCTGCCATTGCTCAGCTGTAAATGATGAAGAGGAAGCCACAGACGGAGATCCTACAGCAGCTGCACCAACATTAACAGGCCCACGATCCGATGTCGTTGTAGATCCGATGCTTCCGCGAGGAGAACCCCTACCTCGCTGATGAATATGTTTTCATATCCATTTTATACGTTCTAAATTCTATTTATTGCAAAATTTCCAAGTAAAATAGTAGTTTAATTATTTTGTTAGTGTGTTTTATTTTCAGGTTGAAAATGTGGAAAATTGGTGATTTAAGGTGGAGAAAAGATTAAAATTCGAGACGGAGCGAAGCGGAGGAATTAAAAAAAAAGGAAGAAAAAGAAAATAATTTTGGGCAGAAAGGTTACTGCGGCCGCACCAACCACTTGAGGCGACCACACCAATCCAATTCTTTTTCCCGAGTTGACCATTGACCATCCAAACAAACGCCCAAACCAATTTATTCCCAAGCCTTGACCTCAGTTTGACCAAACCATTTCTGCCAAATACCAGGGCATTTTCTTTCTAGTTGTTGGGCTGCTTTTTGGGCCTCCCTTGGTGAATTTTAGGCCTTAACCCCATTTTAAAACTCCATTTTATTTTAAAGCCCATTTTCAGCCCCAACCTTTGTCCCTTAGTATAAATAGTAGAAGGTGATAATATTTTAGGGTTAAGTTTTATTTTGTGGAGGGAAGGGAGGCTTCTCTCCTTTTGGGGAGATCTTGATTTTCTTCTTCTTTTTTGTAAGTTTTCTTATTTTTATTAAGTATTTTATTTTCTATCTTTATGTTTATGTGTAGCTAAACTCTTAATTTCATGGATTGGATAGTAATTTAGTCATTTATGTTATGTCATTAATTATTTTTATCTCATTAATTGATGTCTTGTTCATCTTTGCTCTTTTCATGAAAGTTTATTGGATTATATTGTGGTTGATTCCTAATTTCTTCCTTTTTACTTTATGGGTGTCAATTTCTTATATTGATTTGGGAATTTTGACTTAGACTTTTGCTAGATGATGAAATCCATAGATTTTCTTGATTGATACTACATGTGTTTTGGTTCATAAAATCTTTAAAGCTTAAAGCTTTCCTTTTTAATCACTTGGACTTGATTTGTGAAAAGTGATTGAATAGGATTTAATAGATTGAAATTCGGCGGCCTTACCGTACCAATCTTGAATTTGGTGATTGAACCCAAGATAGAAATTAATATATTTTTCTAAGTTAATGGCATAGTATTTTGTGATTAAATGTAATCCAATCCATGGAATCCTTTCTCATTATTATTTCCATCTCTATTTGAAATTGTTATCTTTGTTTACTTGTTTTTCCTTGCTTTAATTTTTACATCTTGATCCTTGTAGTTGTTCTTTATTTTTCAAAACCACCCCCCCTTTGGTTACCTTTTCTTTGTACACAATTTGAATTAACTTGGTCATACACATAGTCCTCGTGGATCGACCCTTACTTGCACACACGCTACATACGCCCCTTGTGCGCTTGTGAGGTTTATTACGAGAAGCGGGTATAGAAATATACTCATCAAGTTTTTGGCGCTGTTGCCGGGGATTTGTGGTCTTGAATAAGTTAATTTTGTTAGTGTATTGTAAATAATTTCTTTTCTTATTTTCTTTGTAGTGTAAATAGTTTTCTTTTATTATTTTCTATTTTTTTTTTTAGTTACATAAGATTAGTGTGTGAGATACTGTTTGAGGATGTATGGAATGAACACCTATAATGTGCATTATGCTAATTGTGGTGATTATTATCATGCTACTATTAATTGTCCGTCTAGGGCATATTTTCTTGAGTGTTCTCCACAGGTACAAGAGATAAGTTCGTTTCAACTATGGCCACAACAATATGATTATTCCCCTAATTGTTATACACAAGAGTGGGGAAACCATTCAAACCATGGATGAAACAATTATGAGCCACATTCTTATGACCCCCCGCAACCTAAAATGCAACCATGGTCTTATGACCCCCCGCAACCTAAAATGCAACCATGGCAGGAGGCTTTGATAAGAATGCAGGAGGAGGAAAATCTTCAACAACTACATCAACGAGCTACAACTTTAAATAGGCTCGAAGAACAGATAAGTAAGATGGTAGAGGTTGCAAGGGGTTGGGGGCAAGATACAAGTTCGGTCCCTCCGAAATAATATGAATGGGAGGATGATTCCGATTTTGACTAACTTCCAACTCTCTCTCCGTCTGTTGCTAGTGATAATGTGGTTGTTGATGATGATGAATTGAGTGGGCCGACTGAGGAGGTAGAAAAAACATGGCATGACCAAGTGTGTGATGAAATTGAGTTGGCCCTATATGGGGTGGAAGAGAAATTAAAAGATGATGAGGGCGTTAATGTTGATGAGGTTGGGCCCGACCAAATTGACGATCAATGCCTCAAAGAAGATCTTCTCCATCCCATTGAAAGCGTGAAAATTTCCATCATTCTTGTGCCTCTACCTATTTTTGAGGGTGAAGAAAGTGGTAAAAATTTGAAAGAGGAGAAGCCCAAAAAGCTGAAATGTAAAAAATTCCCTTGGGCACAAAATAATATCCAAGCTAGGGGGATGTATATGGGGCTTAATCTGAAGATAAAGACCCGCGAAAATGCCAAGTGGGCCAAAGGACGGAAGGTGAAGTCCAAACGTGAGCGGGGATCCGGTCGAGCTACCGACCTTAACCAAAGCGCTAGTTGGGAGGCATCCCAACATGGTATGACTTTACTTGATTTCCGTTTTTAATTTCTTGTCTTTTATTTTATGTCTTTTACTTTTCATCTTCCCTCCCCCCCCTCCCAATTTGAGTTTTGCTTTCTTTTGGTTTTCATGCCATGAGGACTTAGCACTATTTAGGTTGGGGGTGGTAGTATATTTATCATGTTAGTATAGGATGTCTTGTTTAGTTGTTTAAAAAAAATTGAGTCAAATTGTGTCTTCCTTCATTTATTGAGGGGAAATGTTTAAACTACGGTGACCTGAGCCTATTTCAATGAGTAGTCCGCTCATTGTTTTGGGGACGTAGGCAACCTTTGGTGCGGTCAAGAATTAAAAAAAAAATTGATTGAAAATTGTGTTGCTCACTTTATAGTTGGGTTGCCACCCATGGTTTGTGAAGTTGTGATATGTTTGTTTTTTGGTTTTCGCATCTTATGTGCCATCATAGTTATAAAAGTAGAGTTGCATTAGAACATACCAACTATTCTTTTCTTTTCACCACAACACTTTGCTTGCACGGGATCATGGTCACCAATTTAAGTGACCGTTATTGGATTACTTTACATATCCGAGGTAGCTAGAACATGATCGCACAATTGTCAATAACAAGTCAAGAATTTATGAGATATTGGGAATGGCTTAAGTGGTCGACTTAGGAAAATGGGAATTGTAATGTTGAAAAGGGGCAAGTATCTTTGAGGTATTATTCATTGTAAAAAAAGAAAAAAAAAGGAAAAAAAATTAAAAAAAATAAATGTGTCTTCGTAAAGAAGAGTCATGGAATGGCAAGGATCAAAGCACAAAGAAATGTCAAGTATTGAATCATGAAATCCTTGGTACCGATTCCTACTCCAATATTGAGTTAACTTTCTTGTACCTACGAAGACACTAGTTTGTGCTTATTTGTTTACTTGCCCCTTAATATGTCAAAGTTGAAATGGCCATGAAAGGAAGATGGTGGAGCTACATTTTGAGTGAAAGCTTGATTGTAGTGAGGTTCTAATGTAACTAGATAACTTCCTAAGCCATGTTCCCAATATGGATTAAGCGGGTTGACAATTGTGTGAAAGTGCTTATGGAAACCTTTCTATGCTTTTTGCATTAACATTCTTGATTTAGGATATTGCTTTAGCGAACCCATAAAGTATCTTACTTTGTTGGCAATGACCCCCCCCCCTCACATCTCTTCATGGTGAAAAGAATCATAATTGGTATGTGTTAGTGCAATGGTAAGTTTATGTTTATAATGGCACATGATGGATTGCAATTTTGGAAAGAATTTTGAGACCGATGGTGGCAAACTTTTTATATTGTGAATAACAACCAAAAATATGTTTTTATTTGTTTGCTTGGTCATTTTTAGTTTTACAATTATGGGTAGTATTTAGTATATTTGTGTTTTATTTTACTCGGGGACGAGCAAAAAATAGGTTTGGGGGTATTTGATGGATATGTTTTCATATCCATTTTATACGTTCTAAATTCTATTTATTGCAAAATTTCCAAGTAAAATAGTAGTTTAATTATTTTGTTAGTGTGTTTTATTTTCAGGTTGAAAATGTGGAAAATTGGTGGTTTAAGGTGGAGAAAAGATTAAAATTCGAGATGGAGCAAAGCGGAGGAATTTAAAAAAAAAAGAAAGGAAGAAAAAGAAAATAATTTTGGGCAGAAAGGTTACTGCGGCCGCACCAACCACTTGGGGCGACCGCACCAATCCAATTCTTTTTCCCGGGTTGACCATTGACCTTCCAAACAAACGCCCAAACCAATTTATTCCCAAGCCTTGACCTCAGTTTGACCAAACCATTTCTGCCAAACGCCACGGCATTTTCTTTCCAGTTGCTGGGCTGCTTTTTGGGCCTCCCTTGGTGAATTTTAGGCCTTAACCCCATTTTAAAACCCAATTTTATTTTAAAGCACATTTTCAGCCCCAACCTTTCTCCCTTAGTATAAATAATAGAAAGTGATAATATTTTAGGGTTAAGTTTTATTTTGTGGAGGAAAGGGAGGCTACTCTCCTTTTGGGGAGATCTTGATTTTCTTCATCTTTTTTGTAAGTTTTCTTATTTTTATTTGGTATTTTATTTTCTATCTTTATGTTTATGTGTAGCTAAACTCTTAATTTCATGGATTGGATTGTAATTTAGTCATTTATGTTATGTCATTAATTATTTTTATCTCATTAATTGATGTCTTGTTCATCTTTGCTCTTTTCATGAAAGTTTATTGGATTATATTATGGTTGATTCCTAATTTTTTTTCTTTTTACCTTATGGGTGTCAATTTCTTATATTGATTTGGGGATTTTGACTTAGACTTTTGCTAGATGATGAAATTCATGGGTTTTCTTGATTGATACTACATGTGTTTTGGTTCATAAAATCTTTAAAGCTTAAAGCTTTCCTTTTTAATCACTTGGACTTGATTTGCGAAAAGTGATTGAATAGGATTTAATAGATTGAAATCTGGCGGCCTTACCGTACCAATCTTGACTTTGGTGATTGAACCCAAGATAGAAATTAATATATTTTTCTAAGTTAATGGCATAGTATTTTTTGATTAAATGAAATCCAATCCATGAAATCCTTTCTCATTATTGTTTTCATCTCTATTTGAAATTGTTATCTTTGTTTACTTGTTTTTCCTAGCTTTAGTTTTTACATCTTAATCCTTGTAGTTGTTCTTTATTTTTCAAAACCACCCCCCTTTGGTTACCTTTCCTTTGTACACAATTTGAATTAACTTGGTCATACACATAGTCCTCGTGGATCGACCCTTACTTGTACACACGCTACATACGCCCCTTGTGCGCTTGTGAGGTTTATTACGAGAAGTGGGTATAGAAATATACTCATCACTCGCCCATTTTGCGGGCGACCACCGCCGCGAGCATTGGATTTGCGTTGCTCAAGCCACCAATCTAGATATCCATGTAATTAGATATCTTGTGAGAACCGTTCACTTAGGTTTATGGTACCCTAGAGATTCATCATTTACGCTAATTGGCTATTCAGATGTTGATTTTGCAGCTTGCAGGTCACAAGGAAAAGTACTAGTGGGACTTGTCAATTTCTGGGCAACCGATTGGTTTCTTGATCTTGTAAGAAACAAGCCTCAATTTCCACTTCTACAACCGAGACTGGGTACATAGCTGATGGAAGTTGCTGTACACAAATTCTTTGGATGAAGCAACAACTAGTGGACTATGAAATTCCTAAAGAATTGTGTCCCATCTACTGTGACAACACCCCAACTATCTCAGTCTCCAACAATCCTGTGATGCATTCCAAGACAAAGCACATAGACATCAAATACCACACCTCAATGATCATGTTGAAAAGGGTAATGATGTTCTCTTAAAGGTTCATACTGATTATCAATTAGCTGATATTTTGACAAAACCCTTAGACATTAAAAGATTTGAATTCCTTAGAGGTGAACTAGGCATGATTGATATTCGTAGATAAACTGTGCTAACTTTGTTACCTGTGTAAGATATCAACTGATAAAAAGGTGAAATCCCTATTTTACCCCTCAAACTACCATTGCTGATTCAACCTAACTGATGGCACCAAACCGGCAAAGCTCTCAACCGGTCATTGCACCCTGACCGATCATATCTCTTAACCGGTTACAAGCTGTAATCGGTCAAGCCTCAAGCAGTTGCGTTCAACCGGTCAGCTAGCTCAACCGGTCAATCGAATTGCTCAACCGGCAAACTGCGGCCGGATCCAAGTTCCCAATTCATTTTGACCGGATCATCTGACACCTGCTGTCATTTCCCTGTCTTGTCAGCCGTTTACTGTCACCTACAGTTAGCTTGTACCATATTTTCCTTTCTTAGGTAGATCAAAATTTTAATTTTGATCAAAAAGATAATCTCTGTATCATTCTTATTTATCTAAAAGGTTATTCTTTTTGTTCATAATTGTGTTTAAAACATAATTGTTGCATACACGAACCTATTTTTAAGCTTCCATATTTAAAATTGTGTTTAAATTATCCCTATTTTCATGCAAACCAGTTAAAATGTTTGAACTCATTTTATTTCTTCCAATGTAACCTCTTCACCTTCTACTTTCCATTATCTCTCCCTAAAAAAGGATTTTCCAAAACAACATTCAAATTTTTCGAAACCTAGAATTCTCAAACGATCTCTCTCTGCATCAAGATTCATATCTTCAAGCTTTCAACCGGTTAAGGATCATTACTGCCCTCGAAGTTCATCAAGAACTTTAAATCTTCATCTGTTCTTCATTCATCTTCATCAAACTTCAAACTTTTTTGGTAATAATTCTCAAAACATTCAAAAGTTTTCTAAGTTATGAATATTAATGTTAGAACACTCAAAAGCTTTCTAGGTTATGAACATATTTTGATTAATGTATATCAATAAAATGTTCTAACTTAAAATGTTGTTCTTGGTATTTTGATTTATGCAGATGGCTCCCAAATCTTCAACCCCCAAGAAAGACATTTATGGAGGTTACATTCTTCCAAGCTTCTTCGAATCTGAAGAAGGAAAGCTTCTGCAGGCCATTCTTATGGGTGCTGGTGTTCTTCTATTTCTGATGCCAGAAGGGAATGAAGATATTCTATATGAGTTGGTGAATGAACTGTTTGACAATGGCAGTTTGAATGGAGAAGTCAGAATGGAGAGATGCCCTATATTGTCTCAACCGTTTCTGGAATCCCTATCACTTTTACCCCAGCCTTCTTAGCCGATGCCTTTGCTTCCTTAACCTCAACCGGTCCTTCAACCGTTCAAATGAAGAATATGGAACTTGCTTAGTCCCAAGTCAGAGGGGATGTTCCGTTTATTACCGGTGAAGGTAACAAAAAGGCAGATCTGGATGCAGTCAACTATGCCCTAGCCGAGGTTGTCGACCGGTGTATCATCTGTCGGTCAGGCTCTCTCCACTGCATTACAATGATTCAGTGGGAAGCAATGGCATCAATCATCCTTCAGAAGTATTTCAACTGGTGCTCATTCATTTACAGAATTATTCTGGTGGCCTTCAAGAAATTTCAGAAGGAGAAGCCATTAGCAAGAGCTAACAAGGCCATGCCTTGCCATTATTTGCTTATCAGTAGGGTATTGAGAAGAATACCTGTTGTTCTTGCTGCCTCCACCGGTCAGTCCAGTTATCCCTAATCATTCTGCAAAGCCTTTGACAAGAATGATCAAGCAAGGATTGCAAGGGAGGCTAAACCATCAACCGGTGTTGCTGCTGCAACCGGTAAGCCCTCAACCGGTGCTCAACCGGTTGAAAAGAAGAAGAAGGCATATAAGCCTAAAGTCAAGAAAGCTGAGGAGCCTGAGTCCTCCAAACCGGTGACCACCTTACCAGCTAAGAGGAAGGTGATCGATGAAGCTAAATCGGTCACTGCCTCTGCTCAACCGGCCAAACCCTCAACCTCTCCTCCAATTAGACCAAGAAAAACTGCCAGAAATACATCCCCTCAACCTCCTATCCAAAAATCCTAAACACCTACCTCAACCAAACCTATCAATAAAACATCCTCTCAGCTGGTCAAAGAGAATGGTGAGAGAAGAAAACAAATTGAAACCGATCTAACCACCTTTATCCCTTTCATTCACAATCGGTAACATATATGATTATGTTGATTATGATAACACTCATGAAGACAAAGGAATCTACTTCAGCAAACTTTGCCCTTTGAGTGATTATGATATCTCTCTGACCAAGCCAAGACTTATCAAGCTATACAACCAATATTTTGACCAGCTTCCACATCTATGGAATGCTATCTATTTGGCTCTGGACCGCCTGAGACAAGATATGATGGTGCATGCATTGTGGGCAGACTTTGCTTTGTTATATGATGCCCAACACACTCTCATGGAATCTGACCCTTACCAGATGGGCAGATATGAGCAACCTGATGATATGCTCCCCACTTTTGATTTTGAGCCCATTTCTCTCGGTCTAAGAAGGAATCAATTGATTCGTAATGTCATGGATATGGTGCAAAATATGGTAGATATAAACAGGGAGATTCAGGCTATGGGAAATATGGATTTGTCTGACTTCTTTTCATCGGTTCACTCAAATAAAAACAAGTGGACTTCTGTGACCGATAAGGAGATTGATGAATTATTCAAGGAAGATGATACTGATAAAGATGAAGGTGATGATGATGACAAGAAAAGTTATCGGTCGAGCTCAAGCTCTAGCTCTTCTGATTCAGACAGTGATGATCAGTTGAGGCATGTTTTTATTACTCCAAAACCGATGCCAACGATTAGGAGTTTGGGAGGAGGCATAACCGACACTTCACCGATTACGACCTTAGGAGGAGGAGATGTTGTCCCAACTGATCCCTCACCGGTTATTCAACCGGTTGAGATTCCCTTAACCGATGGATCTTCTGAACCGGTTAAAGAGGAGAAGCCAGTTGATGTTGATAATGCTGATGATGTTGAGCTGCAGAAAGCCATGGCAGCAAGCTTATTTGAATCAGAAATAGACCTGCAAAGGTCATCAGCTGATGAGTTGGCCACTCAAGCAGCTATTCAAGCTTCACTTTTGGTCAGTCAGGCCAGTGCCCTGTTAAAGGGAAAATCCGTTGAGGAGGAGACTGAGCCTATTTGAGGAGGATTCATCCACTTCATTATTTTTTGAAGATGAGTATGAAGTAGAGTTCTAGGCCCCTGAGCCATTTAGTATGACCCATCTGATGCTGCCCATCCTCTAGCCAGCTTTGACTTCTTCGTGGACCAAAAGGATCTTCTGTCCACCAAAAATTATTTTACTTCCAGAGCATCTATTCCCCATTCGTCAAACGAGATGTTTCTCTTTGAGATGCACGAGAAGATCATCAGCAGTTCCAGCCTCCAACCGATCCCCTTGCCTCCTTCTCTAGCCGATGAGCTTCAAGCAAAAAGGAGGGCTGACCGATTACAAGTATTTATGGATGTGGCTGCAGCAACCAAGTCAAATGGTGGTATTCCTCCAGTCGATACCTTTCCTCATCTAACCAAGACCGATGGCCCCGGTAAAACAAGCCAGAAATTCCAAGTGCCCAAAATCATTCGGTTGAAAAAATGGTTGGCTGCTCCTACCAATGCCACTTTACTACCATGGAAAGCCGATCAACAACTTATTCTTGACTTTCCTTCAAAGAAGAAGCCTGCCTATTCCCCTCGTGTTAGGTGTCGGTCAAGGGGAATTCATATTAGCGGTCAACCCGTCAGCCGGTTACCCCGACCGGTTGAGTGCTCTCTTTCAACAACCAACTTATTCATTCATTATCTTTCCTTTAACAACCGTATGACTGTCGTTTTAGAGTTGAAAATATTAAGTGGTCATTTGAGGTAACTAAAATGGTGGGCTTAATGCCTCAAGTGCCTAGGTTGTCAGTAAGAAGAGATGGGAGTGTGCATCCTCAAAGCAACATTAGATATGCCTCTCTTCTGCTGAATGTTTTGAGGATGGGTCATCTGATAAGGTTAAGGCAGGATGCCATTTCTTTAGCCCCTATTGCTGCTGAATTTTTGGAACTTGCTTTTGCTACTGAGATGAGCTTAGAAGATAATGGGTTAATGATCCCAGTTTTGACTGTTTCTTCTGAAAGTGGTTCAACTAATATTGAGATGGATCCTCCAACTGGGCAGACTTCTACTCCAACCATTTCATCTCTTCCAACCGGTCTTCCAGCCCTAACCGATCTATATCCAACTTGTCACGACCCTAAACCTAGGCACAATATTGGTCACACGTGAAGCACGTGGGGTTGGGTATGCCTTGCATATCATCCTTGGTTTGTTAGCATTTGAGTGCTTACGTGTTCATTATGGCATGTTTTATGAACTATGTGATTTTTAGATGTTATTAACTTGTTTGGAGCTTATAATGCCTAAGTATTGGAAATAAGAGAAATGTGTAGCAATGTGTTAACACATGAAATTTTGAATTGAAAGTGTTTCAAAATGGTTGAGGTGCTTAGGTGGAACTTTAACTTTAAGGTAGTGTTTTGTTACATTTTTGATCTTGGAGGAGCTTATGTGTAAGTATGTGATATATATCTTGTGTAAAGCTTCCTTAAGAAGCTTATTACGTTTCCTCAGCCTTCTTCTTCCTTCTAGAAGCCAAGAAGCTTCCCAAACCCTTGTTTAACATCCAAAAATCCCTAAAATTCAGTCCTTGATCTGTGGTTAATTCCAACTTGGAAATTTTGCAAAGGGAAGTGTGTTGAACAAGAAGAATTGATTTTCTTTCTCTTTTATTTAGATAACATGAGTAAGTTGTTATGGTTCTATTTCAATAACTGCTCACTTTGTGGTTAATAATGTTATTGTGAACTTGTGAATGGTTATTGATAAGTTTGGTAAGTATTGTGATGTTTGAAAAGGAAACACACTAGGTTGGTGTTGATCAACATGGCCAAGGGTGGTGTTATGGATTGGTAGTTGTTGTATCTATGTTGTATATATGTTATAGGGCTTGTAAAGAGTCTGAAAATGCTTTAAAACTGAAGTTGGGTCACTTGGCAGCTGCTGGAAAGGAGAGCTGGTGTTGTTGTTGTTGTTCTGCTGATGTTGTTGTGAAAAACTGTGGCTCTGGTGTTGGGCACGACTCGTGCCCATGAGCACGAGTTGTGACCAATCTGAGGGAGTCTTGGATCACTAGTCGTGGGAATGGAACCATTCGTGCAGGGCTTGGTCACGACTCGTGACAACCTTCACGACTCGTGCCCAGATCAGGGGTCTGGGGCTCACTTTGAGGGCTTGTAGACCTAGGTAAATGGGTAGGTCTTGAACCACTCTTTAACTATACTTGTATTACAACTTTAGTACAACATTGTGGAACTTGGAATGGGCCAAAAAGATATTGGCAAGAGCTTTAAATAGTGGCATGAAGTTGCTTGAAAGACAGTTTTGGCACTTGCACTATTTAAATCTGCAGCTTGGATCCTTTTTCTAGGTCTTGAAAACCTAGGCTAAACAACTTGGAATGGAACACTTTTAAATCCTGTATCTAGTACAACTTTAGTACTACATAATGGAGTTTGAATTGGGCCAAAAAGATATTGATAAGGTCCTTAAATAATGTCTCAAAAATGCTTGAGAGGTGATTATGAAACTTGAACCAAGGTTTATAAAACTTGGGAAAATGAACTTGGAACCAAAAAGGAAGTGGTTTAATGTTGTATTGTGATGGCGTAGGGATACTTATATGTTATTGTACCCCTACGTGATGACCTCTTTAGGGTTATTTGCTCCATAATGCCTAAAAGTGAATAGGGGATTACTTCCTTGGTTTGAACAAGAGGGATAGCACCCTGTTTCTGGTTTCCATGGTATGGAATGATTATGTAAGACTTATGCAATATATTTGGTGACATAAGTGCTTACTTGTTCATAGTTGATTGTGTACAAAGTGTTCAAATACTCGTTGCACTATTTCTTTGGTTGAACATGAGTAATTAATACCATGTCATTGCATTGTGTTGTTATTCAATAGTGTTGAAATATATAAGCACTATTGTGATTGAATTAACATGAATTATAGTTCCATGTTATATATATATTTGTGTCCCATAGGGTGGATGTATTATCAAGTATATGTTATGTGCTTGAGTATGGTGATATCAGCTGATCTTTTGGGGGTATACGGGATACTATCACTTATGGGAAGATATCTCATAAGGTGTTTAGATTTCCTTATACCTGTGACCTCTCCCCCTTCTGTGGCCATAGTCTGGGGGTGCGCAGCTTCTATGGATATGTGCAGTCATGCCATATGATAGCTGATAACTTATATGGATCTCCGTTAGAGGTCGTATAAGTCGTGAAGGTGCACCAGCACTTCACGAGAGGAGTATTACTCCCACCGTTATCCTATGTGTGTGATTCAGAGGGGAAAGGTATCATAATGTGTTTACTGTTTCCCTATGTGATCTTGGTAACCTGATTGGGTGTTGCATTGTATATGACTTATTGGTCAGAAGGAAAAGGTAACGTAATGTGTTTACTACTTTCCACTATTGAGCAACCAGTTTATGTGTTGCATATTATATGGCATATTGTTGCATACATAATAGCTTGCTGAGATTTTATCTCACCCCTTCTCCCTTTATTGTTTTAGATCCCGCTGAGACAGGTGGATCGGACCAGTGAGGCCAGGGGAAGAGTTTGGACTCCTTTTGGGTTGTCAGGGTATGAGTTATTTTGGGAGTTGGGGTTGGTCTTTGGTTGTTATTCTTTTGGGGAATGTATTGTATACTCCCTCCGTCCCGCCGATCTTAGGAAAAATTCAAATGGCACGGGGATTAAGGAAATAGTAAATGTTGTGAGTGTAATAGTAAAATAGGAGAGAGAATGAGTGGAGGGAATAGTAAATTATAATGGTGTTGTGAGTATTAAAATAATGTAGGAGAGAGAATGAGTGGCGGGAATAGTGATAAAAACTTTCCATTTTGGGAATTCTTAAGATTGGTGGGACGCCCAAAATGGAAAGCTTTCTTAAGATCGGCGGGACGGAGGGAGTATAAAGTTTACAACATGTTTCAGTTGTATCGTGTTGTAAGTAATTTAAACTTGGTTTGTTTTTTGTTGGCTTGTGTATAGCCTTTCTCGTTGTATAGTTTGTTAAAACAGGTTGAGTTTGGTTTGAAACAGGTTTATATATCGCCTCCGTGTAGAGAGGTTATTTTGAAATGGTTTTAAAAATGTGTTGTTTACTTTTCAAGTTAAAGTAAAGAAAAGTTTTTTTTTAAATGGTATATTTTGGGACCCTCCATCCTGGGACACGGTTTATAGGTCCGGGAGTTGGGAGGCGCCCACAGTTGGTATCAGAGCTTTGGCTAGAAGTCAAGGGTAGATGTCTAGTCTAAGGGGGAGTGTGTGATATCTGATGCCGAGTGTTTCCTGCAGGGATCATTGTAATGGCTGGGACTGGTGGTGACCAGCAGAGAGAGCAGGGAAATATTGGTGATCAGGGGGCTGGGGGAGGCCCTAATGCTGAGATGATGGAAATGTTTCAGACTTTCCTCCAGACTATGGCAGCTCAGGGTAGAGCACAGCAGCAACCTGAGGTAAGGCCAACACAGGGCCTAGAAAAGTTTATTAAATTGTCTCCACCAAGCTTCAATGGAGATCCAGATCCGCAGATAGCTGAGAGATGGTTGGAGGCCATGACCAAAATCTTTATTGCAATGGAGAGCACAGATGAAGAAAAGGTCAGATGTGCAGTGTTTAAGTTAGAGGGTCCGGCTGAACATTGGTGGCAGATCCTTAAAGAAAGCTGGGAGCGGGATCATACGCCCCAGACTTGGGACAACTTTGTTGGAAAATTCAAGGAACACTTCATTCCTGTGATTACTAAAGACAAGAAAGAGGTAGAATTCCTGAAACTTGAGCAGGGGGCATTGATAGTAGCCCAGTACTCAGCAAAATTTACAGAATTGGCAAGGTATTGTTCCCATCTTGTGCCAGATGAAAGCAGGAGGGTCTACAGGTTTGTTAAAGGGTTGAGGTTGGAATTCGGGAAGCAATTGTTGACTCACGATTTTCCTACCTACCAGGCGGCAGTTAATATGGCCTACAGAATTGAGAATGACATTGATGAACATAGGGGTAAATTAGAGGCAAGTGGAAGCAAAGCTAAGTCTCAAGGCCAGAGTTCAGGACAGGGCAAGAGTCAGACTAAAGCTTCAATTTCTGGAGTGGCTAAGGGAGGTACAGTTACAGTTTCAACAAGGCATGTATCCCATCAATTTGGAACTGTTTACAACTTTTGTAAGAGGATAGGGCATTCTGAAGACAACTGTTGGAGGAAACAGGGTAAATGTCTAAACTGTGGTGAAATGGGGCATTTCAAGAAAGACTGTCCTAAATTTAAAAAGGGTCAAGCTCCGGGTGGTAAACAGCAAGGTGATCAGCCCAGAGGTGGTGTGAAAAGAGATGTAGAGGGAAAACCTAAAGAGAAAGTGCAAGGCAGAGTGTTTGCCTCAGGCCGAGGTGAGGTAGATCCTATGGCAGTGATTAGAGGTATTATCCCTGTCTCAGGGGTCAGGGCTTGTGTTCTTATCGACCCTGGATCGTCTCATTCATTTGTGGCATCTCATTTTTCATTTACATTGCATAAGTTGCCTATGTTATTACCTTATGTGCTAGAGGTTTCTACTCCTGTGGGAGAGCACCTCGAATCCTCTTTGATCTATCATGGCTGTGAGGTGATTATTTGTGGGCATGTATTGCCAGTGGATTTGGTAGAGTTACCAATCCGAGATTTTGATGTTATTTTAGGCATGGACTGGTTGAGTTCTTGTCATGCCTTGGTGGACTATCGCAAAAAGTGAGTCACCTTTTCTATGCCTGATGTGCATGTGTTTATGTTTGATGCTGATAAATCTTTATTTGGCATTCATGTTATTTCTGCACTAAAGGCTAGAAAGTTGTTATCTAAAGGGTGTGAAGGTTACTTGGCTTATGTGTTAGACTCTAATAGGAAATCTCCTGAGTTATCTTCTGTGCCAGTTGTGAATGAGTTCAGTGACGTATTCTCAACTGAGTACAGTATGCCTCCAGATAGAGAAGTGGAGTTTTGTATTGACTTATTGCCAGGTACTTCACCCATTTTTAAGACACCCTACAGAATGGCTCCAGCTGAGTTGAAAGAGTTGAAACTTTAGTTGCAAGAGTTGCTTGATAGGGGTTTTATTCGTCCTAGTGTATCACCCAGGGGAGCACCAGTGTTGTTTGTTAGGAAGAAGGATGGTACTTTGCGGTTGTGTATTGATTACAGACTACTAAATCAAGCTACAATTAAGAACAAATATCCTCTCCCTCACATTGATGATTTGTTTGATCAACTTCAAGGTTCTGTTATATATTCAAAGTTAGATTTACGTAGTGGATACCATCAGTTGAAAATCAAGCCAGATGATGTTTCTAAAACAGCTTTCAGAACAAGGTACGGGCATTATGAATTTCTTGTTATGCCATTTGGGTTGACTAATGCACCGGCAGTCTTTATGGATATGATGAACAGGATCTTTAAGTCGTATCTTGATAATTTTGTGGTTGTTTTTATTGATGATATCCTGGTATACTCAAAATCCAGGGAAGATCACGAGAGGCACTTGAGAATTGTTTTATCTGTGCTTCATGAGAAACAGTTATTTGCAAAGTTCAGCAAATGTGAGTTTTGGCTGGAACGGATTTCTTTTCTGGGGCATGTGGTATCCAGTAGTGGTATTGCATGGATCCTTCAAAGATTGAGGCCGTAGTCAACTGGAAATAGCCTTCTACTATGACAGAGGTTCGTAGTTTCCTTGGTTTAGCGGGGTACTATCGAAGATTTATTGAGGGATTTTCGAGGATTGCAACTCTGTTGACCAAATTGACTAGGAAGGATGTACCATTTATTTGGGATGTAAAGTGTGAAGCTGGTTTTACTGAACTGAAGACGAGATTGACTTCAGCTCCTATTCTTACACTTCCAGAAGGTTGTGAGAACTTTGTTATTTTCAGTGATGCCTCTAAAGAGGGTCTGGGTTGTGTTCTTATGCAAAACGGGAAGGTAATTGCGTATGCTTCGAGGAAGTTATCACCAGCGGAGCAGAATTATCCTACCCACGATATGGAGTTGGCTGCCATTGTCTTTGCATTGCATAAGTGGAAGCATTACTTGTATGGGGCCAAGTTTGAGATATTTACAGATCATAAGAGCCGAAAGTACTTGTTTACTCAGAAGGAACTGAACAACATACAGAGGCGTTGGTTAGAACTTCTGAAGGATTATGATTGTGTTATTTCTTATCATCCCAGGAAGGCCAATGTGGTAGCTGATGCTATTAGCCATAAGGCTCATCTATCATCCTTGGTATCTCGGGAGTTGAAAGGTGATATGTTATTTGCCAATGTTAGAGCTGTTCCTACTCTTTATGGAGATCTTATGGAAGCTCAGTTGTATGATGATGAATTGAAGAAAATCAGGGAGAAATTGCAAGATGGAAAGTTTGGGGAGTTTTCATTGAACAAGGATGGAATACTCACCTTCAAAGGCAGAATTTGCGTACCTTCTTCCCCAGAAATCAAAAGGCAGGTATTAGAGGATGGCCATAAGTCCCGCTTTGCTATTCATCCAGGGAGCACCAAGATGTATCAGGATCTGAAAAGGGGCTACTGGTGAAATGGCATGAAAAAGGAGATTGCAGAGTTTGTGTCAAAGTGTCTGACTTGCCAACAGATCAAAGAGGAACATCAGAGGCCAGCTGGACTACTTCAACCACTTGATATTCCTGAGTGGAAGTGGGAGGGCATTTCTATGGATTTTGTGACAGGATTGCCTCCTACTCCAAGGAAGATGGATGCTATATGGGTGATTGTGGATCGGTTGACCAAATCGGCTCATTTCCTTCCAGTTTCAACCAAGTATTCCTTGGAGAGATTGGCTCAGTTGTATATACGTGAGATTGTGAGACTACATGGAGTACCTGTCAACATTGTTTCTGATAGGGATCCGAGATTCACCTCGCGGTTTTGGAGGGCTTTGCATGAGGCCCTGGGATCTAAGTTGAGCTTCAGTACAGCATTTCATCCTCAGACTGATGGGCAGACAGAGAGGACCATTCAGATTTTGGAGGATATGCTACGAGCTTGTGTGATGGACTTCCAGTTATCTTGGGAAGACCATTTGCCTTTAGTGGAGTTTGCCTACAACAATAGCTGCCAATCCAGCATTGAGATGGCACCATATGAGGCACTGTATGGGAGGAAATGTAGGTCCCCAATGTGTTGGGATGAGGTTGGTGAAGCTAGACTTTGGGGTCCAGATTTGGTTAGAGACTCAACTGAGAAGATCAAGGTGATCCGTGACAGATTGAGGACATCCCAGAGTCGCCAGAAGAGTTAAGCCGACACGAGAAGAAGGGAGTTATCCTTTCAGGTTGGTGATTTTGTGTTCTTGAAGATCTCACCAAGAACGGGGATCAAGAGGTTTGGCAACAAAGGGAAATTAGCTCTGAGACTTGTTGGTCCATTTGAGGTCTTAGAGAAGGTAGGTTACTTAGCCTATCGTTTGGCTCTACCACCATCTCTTTCTTCTCTCCATGATGTGTTCCATGTGTCCATGTTGAGGAAATACTGCTATGATTCCTCACATGTGTTAATTTCTCCTCCTGAGGATGTCCAGGCGGATATGACCTATGTTGAGGTACCTTTGCGGATTCTGGAGAGGCAGGTCCGAGAATTGCGTACCAAGAGTATTCCCGTGGTGAAAGTTCTTTGGAAGAATCACACCATTGAAGAAGCTACTTGGGAATTGGAATCAGAGATGAGTCAGAAGTATCCTGAGTTGTTTGATCATTCAGGTAAGTGGAGTCCAAATTCGGGACAAATTTTATTTAAGGAGGAGTGAGTGTCACGACCCTAAACCTAGGCACAATATTGGTCACACATGAAGCACGTGGGGTTGGGTATGCCTTGTATATCATCCTTGGTTTGTTAGCATTTGAGTGCTTACGTGTTCATTATGGCATGTTTTATGAACTATGTGATTTTTAGATGTTATTAACTTGTTTGGAGCTTATAATGCCTAAGTATTGGAAATAAGAGAAATGTGTAGCAATGTGTTAACACATGAAATTTTGAATTGAAAGTGTTTCAAAATGGTTGAGGTGCTTAGTGTAGACACCCCATTCTGAACTCATAATTACATGATTACACTACTCTTCGTCTCTCTTTTATGTTTTGATGAAAGCATATCAGTTTCGTCATGTTTCGTTAAGTTTCTAACTAACCTCGTTAGTTTTGGACCTAACTGACTAATGGAACAACTGAAGAGGACAAAATAGTCATCAGACTAGTTATCTCGCACGAGATATCATATCTCGCGCGAGATATCCCCTCGACAGGATGTGCAGAAATCACTCTCCTTCTCCGTTTCAAACTCTCTTTTTGGATAAAACCTTATCAATTCGGGTATCCAATCGGGCGAGTTCTGGAACCTTCCTAGGGTAATTTCCCTCTCCACCTTCACCTCTCCAACCTCCTATAAATACTGGATGACTTCCAGTGTTTCAGGGGGTCGACAATTCTGATCCTTGATCAAGAAAACACACAACACACACATTTTGTTGGTTTCTTTCCACGAAAGACTCCTTCAAATCACTCACATACAACTCCTAAATTTGTCCTTCAACCACGTTGATTGACGAACATCGAAGCCCGAATCAAAGGACCAAGGCGAAGCTCCGTCCGCATCGAGATCCAAATCAAGGATCGAGGCGAAGCTCTGTCCGAATCAAGGTTCGACTCTAAACTTGAGTCGAAACTCTGTCCGAATCTCTTCTCAAAAGGTAATCATCCTTTAAACTTTCGTTTCTCTTCTCAACCTCTCTATTGATTTTAGAGTAGTGTGATCCCATCAAAAGGATTAGCCTAGAGTCCCTTCAGTCAATGAAGGCGATCTCGAAGCATACAATCCGACATTCCTAATCAAGAAATTGATTAGGGTTTACTTGTTCTTCTTTAATTATTTTATTAAAAAGATTGAAAACCTCTCTTTTCTTTAGCAAGACCGATCTCCGGATTGGGTGAAATGGATGCCTTCTAAACCTACCCATTTCATAACCTAAGCCCCGAACCCAAATCTCTTTCAAAATGGTTTTCCTATGTTTCCAATCGAATAATATAGGTGGCGACTCAAAAAGATGGAAAGATGAAATTTTCTCACAACGCTACAGTGGCGACTCCGCTGGGGAGTGAAAATTAAGAGGCTTAAACTTGCGTCAAAATTAAAATTTTCAAAAAAAAATTAGTAAAATTCGAATTTTTTGCTCTCAGATGAAGCTTATCTCGCGGTGAGATATCATATCTCGCGCGAGATATGGCTTCGGCAATCTGGTTGTTTTCTGGTTTCTCCTGTTCATCCCATGGTCCAAGACGAGGGTCGAACACGCAAGGGGGATCCCAGGATTCATTATCTGCAGAGTTCTCGCATCTTAAGGCCTCCCTTAAGATGTAGAACTCGGACCTTTATTTTCCTTAAATAATTGATTATTATTTATGTGTGATTGGGTTTTATTTAATTAAAGTCCGGTCCATTGGGAATTCGGGAGTTGTAAATTAAATTATTTATCTCTCTTTATCTCTCTTTATGTGGAACTACGATGGCCTGAGTCTTCCTAAATTGGGAGAAACGTAGGCAACCACTTGGTGCGGCCACTATCTGTTTTCCTTTTGATTTTCAAAAAAAAAAATCTCTATTTTATCTACCACCTAGATTGACTATCACACACGCGCACTCATATTATATCTGTCATTGCACTAAATACCCTCTATAAACCCGGGACCCACGCTAAGGACGGATGACGGTAACCACCTAGTCGCCGGTCTCTCCGAAGTTGGATCATCCCACTCCGCGTATTCAATCCACCTAGATTGTCATATCGCGGGGAGCCTAGCCTTCCAGCCCTGCATCGCCACATATTATGTAGATTGTCTTTCTAGGAACACTCCGTGACCGGTCGGTTTCGACTTGGTAATCTTTCTTGTCTTTGACCAAAATGAAGCTAATGTAAAATTGACTATCGAGAAAGGATTCGAAAAAGTCCCTTCGGAAAAAGAAAAAGTCCCTTCGGAAATGTCCCTTCGGAATGACCCTTTCGGAAGTCCCTTTAAAGAAAAAAATCCTTCCGGTCAATTTTACGTGGATTTATTTTACAAAGAATGGTTAATTACCGAGTCCCTAGGTTTGGTTTGAATTACGTATGCCTGCAAGATTTACCTAGGATGCTAGATAGAAAACGGATCTTTTTCCGTCCGACCATGAATTTAGGAAATAAAAAGAGGAAAGATCCATCTCTCCGAATGGTTATCTCGTGCGAGATAACCAAGTCTCGCGCGAGACTTCATTTGCAGAATCTGTGTTTGAGATTGATAATCGATGTGCGCTCCCTCCTTGAGTCAAAACTCCGTCTCTAATAAAAATAAAACTTCAAAAAAAAAAAAAATCACTCGTGAGGTAATTTTAACCATCATCCTTTTCTCCATCTAGGATCGTTTGGGGCTAATATTCTAAAAGACGTTTCGTTGGGATATCTAGTTTATCTCTAAGGCCGTCAAGCTCCCTTACCTCTCCAACGGTAGCGTATCAATTTCCTTCCGACACGATGAATTCTGAAGCACTCAAGAAGGAAATTGAGGATCAAAGGATTCGATATGAAGAAATGCTACAAGCCCAAGCCGATGAAATGGAGGCCCGATTAGAACTTGAAAGAAGAATCCAAGCCGGGGAAATGAAAGCCATGGTTGACGAACTCCAAGCCATGAAACTACAATTGGCCGAATTAAGCTCAAAGAAGAAAGAGAATGAGTCCTCTTCCGATGACAAAGTATCATACACTAAGAAAGCTAAAAGGCACCGCAAGCACAAGAAAAAGGTGTATGAGTCTAGCTCATCATCTTCCTCCTCCGACAATGAGAGTTATGCTTCCAAGAAAGAAAGAAAGAGGGAAAGCAAGGACGAACCCCTCACCATGGCAATGCTAGAAAAGAAACTTGCATCCCTCGATGTGAGCAAGGGAGCCTCGCTCTCTATCGACTATGACACCCTTCGTCAATCCATGTCAAAGCTTCCTAGAAAGTACAAGACACCCGACATTGCAAAATTCAATGGTTCTACTTGCCCTAAAGCTCATTTGGAAACCTACTCTTGGGCCATGCTACCTATGGGTGTCGATGACAACTTGCTAGTTCAATGCTTCCCTCAAACCCTTGATGGTGCCGCTAGAGATTGGTACATGACTCTTCCACTCTCCACAAGGCTTGATTGGCCACTCGCCAGTCGTGCCTTCCAAGAACAATTTGAGGACAACACTACCTACCGCACTACTAGAAGGGACCTCGAGCAAACCAAGCAACTTCCGAACGAATCATTCGCAGACTTCGTCAAGAGATGGAGGATCAAAGCGGCGAAATCGTTGATAGGCCAAGCCTAGACGAACAAATTCATATCCTACTTCAATGTCTCCGCGAAGAGTACCAAGAGAAGCTTGCCGGCAATTACTTCCCTAGTTTCCTCGAACTCCATAAATCGGGCCTTAGAGTTGATGAATTGATCCTTCTTAGAAAGAATTCAGAAAAGGAGAATTGTCCAACAAAGGGGAGCACCGGTCGTACCTATCATGATTTTGGTGGAGCTACTCTTAAGGAAATGTTCGATGATCTAGTAGGCCAAGGAAAATTGAAGCCAATGGAAGACTATCATCCTAAGAAAATGAGGGAAGATTGGGACCACGACAAATTTTGCGAGTACCATCAGTTTAGTGGTCATGACACCAACAATTGCTACAATTTGAGGGATGCCATCCAAGACTTGTATGAAGCCGGCAAGATCAACTGAAGCATCACCACCTTGGGGCTCCGATTGTCCTCTCCCTTTTTCCTTTGAAAAAAAAAAACATAGATTAGGTAAACTTCCTAGTATGTTCTCGAAGAGTCGTTCTGTCATTCTAGTCCATCTCTATCCTCTCTAGTTTGTGTCAAGTGAACTATCGAGTCTGTTTCGAATTTCCTTATCAATAAAAGTTATCTCTTTATCCTAAACACTTTCCCAAAAGTTGTTTTTCTTTATGAGTATCATTTGATCCATGCTGAATAGTGGACCCTCATACCTTAAATCATCACGAAAAAAAAAAATAGAAACTTCTAAACAAGTTCGAAATGAAAACTATCCTTAGAAGGCTTAAGGCTAAACATTACTCATGTTGAAAGTTGAAGATCAACAAACGAAGGAAGCCAAAGGCGTTGCTATCAACATTCATCCCAAGAAAAGTGGGGCTACTCAATTCAAGGCTTTGAGAGTACAAAAATAAAAAGCTCGCTAGGTCGAAACTCCTCAAATCGTCCTAGGCAAGAATAGAGCATCAAAAAAAAAAAGAGAGAAAAACTCTCAAGCCTTCATCGCCCCACAACAAGGATAAAATTTCAACAAATGCAAGAAGGACTCTCCCGCAAAGAAGAAGAGTCAAGTGATATCAATGAAGAAAAGAGGATCCCTCAACATCCTCTTACAATGAAGCCCGAATGGCAACGCAAATGAAGAAGACTTTCAACATCAATCCATAAAGAGAAATGTTTAGCCTTAATTCATACTAATGATTGGCTTTCTTTTCAAATTCGTTAAGAAATTTTTAGATGATACAAGGTCCATTAAAAGTAGAGCAACTTTTCTAGACCTTTGAGCCATATAGCGTTCTTTGTTGAGTCTAGGGGCTTCCTCTTAGCCATTCTCATACACACTCTTGAAATCCAAGCATCAAAACTGGGGCTTCCTAACCTTTCCTCCCCCAGTCAATCCCTACTCAAACTCTCGAGAGTAATCAAATCTGCATTAGGGGCTTTCCTCTTCGTTTCTCACTCTCATCATTAGAGAATACACTCCCCAAAAGAGTCAATGCTTGGATCATCTTCCAAAAAATAGAGTCCGTCTCTCCTCAACTAAACTTGAGATCTCATCTTTTTCCTTAATGAGATTCTTCCAACTGAGTCACCTTCGAGTACACATACTTTTCAAAAAAAAAAAAAAAAGAATAGCTCGCTAGGTTGAAAAACTCGTAAAGAGCGGCCTAGGCAAAAGTTAGAGCACAAAAACAAAAGACGCAAAAGAGATGCCCGCTAGATTGAAAACCCGAAAGGGCGGTCTAGGCAAAAACCAGGGTGCGTCACAAAAAAAAAATCAAAGGGAAAAAGGAGGGGATCCTTCTTCAATTCACGCAGCCTCACAAGCCTGTTCGCAAAGTCATCTACATCATACAAGAAGTCCTGGGGCTTGGTGTCAAGAGAAGCCTTTGGAAAATGCGTGCTTTGGATTAGGCACCATAAGTTCTACATAGCAAAAGCCATTGGAGTGGTTTGAACCTTGTTCAGTCAATGATCATCACACGAAAAACTTAGGGGCTTGACGACGAAAAAGTCCTACGACAACGAAAAATCCTTGAAGTATCCTGAACCTTAGTGTTGAACTTGGGTTATTTCAACGGAATCCTATTAGACGATTGTCTCATTCGATCTTTAGATGGACCTCACGAGTTGGTCTTCTAAAACCAAAATTTAAATCACACAAACAATTTTCAATTCGCACATAAGAACTCATTCTCCCCGCTGATTCTTGGAGTCAAGTGCACATTGATCGTCTTAAACAAACAAATGCTTAAGTGAATATATGTTGTTATGCAAATGCTTTCACTAACCCTCTTGCAGGAATTAAAATGCGTAAGGCACGTCAAGTGCCTACTTTCAAGAATTAGATCAAACATGTTGAGTGTTTGAATTTCGCTTACCATCTACCAATGCATCCAAATTAAGTGCGTCGAGCATATCTTAAAGCGTCAAGCAACCGTTGCGTCAAGCAACCGTTGCGTCAAGCAACCATAGCGTCATTGCGTCAAGCATCCATCGCGTCAAGCATCCATTGCGTCAAGCAACCATTGCGTCAAGCATCCATAGCGTCAAGCAACCATTGCGTCAAGCAACCATCGCGTCAAGCAACCTTTGCGTTAAGCAACCATCGCGTCAAGCATCCATCACGTCAAGTGCCATGCGTCAAGCATATTCCAACAAAAAGCCCGATTCAACGCCCAGACAGGTGGATCGTCAACAATTAGATGTGTCAAGCATCTAGGGTAAGTATGTCAAGTACTCACCATCAAAAGCCCGATTCAGCGCCCTTACAGGTGGATCGTCACCAAGTAGGTGTGTCAAGCATCTACAAGTAGTATGTCGAGTACTACTCAACAAAAGCTCGGTCTTGAATCGCCAGGATCGTCACCAAGTAGGTGTGTCAAGCATCTACAAGTAGTATGTCAAGTACTACTCAACAAAAGCTCGGTCTTGAATCGCCAGGATCGTCACCAAGTAGGTGTGTCAAGCATCTACAAGTAGTATGTCGAGTACTACTCAACAAAAGCTCGGTCTTGAATCGCCAGGATCGTCACCTCAACAAAAGCCCGGTCTTGAATCGCCAAGATCGTCACCTCACTTCAAAAAACAGGTATCTTCAGAATTGGGTCATGATTTGATTCCTCAGTATGGATTTGCCTTTTTAAAAATAAAATCTCCTCGATTTTCAAAAAATGATTTTCAAAATACCTAAAGCAACATTTTCGTGTTTTGGAGTCGAACTACGTTTTGGTCTGATTCTCCGATAGAGATACGTAGGCAGCCGTGCGGCACGACCATCCCAGTGTTCAGAATGATGTCTTTTCTATCGACGACACTTCTTCTTTCATAAGACCTGTCGCCGAGGGGCTCTGTAGACACCCCATTCTGAACTCATAATTACATGATTACACTACTCTTCGTCTCTCTTTTATGTTTTGATGAAAGCATATCAGTTTCGTCATGTTTCGTTAAGTTTCTAACTAACCTCGTTAGTTTTGGACCTAACTGACTAACGGAACAATCAAGAGGACAAAATAGTCATCGACTAGTTATCTCGCACGAGATATCATATCTCGCGCGAGATATCCCCTCGACAAAGGATGTGCGTAAATCACTCTCCTTCTCCGTTTCAAACTCTCTTTTGGATAAAACCTTATCAATTCGGGTATCCAATCGGAACTGAGTTGGAACCTTCCTAGGGTAATTTCCCTCTCCACCTTCACCTCTCCAACCTCCTATAAATACCGGATGACTTCCGGTGTTTGGAGGGTCGACAATTTCGATCCTTGATCAAGAAAACACACAACACACACAATTTGTTGGTTTCTTTCCACGAAAGACTCCTTCAAATCACTCACATACAACTCCTAAATTTGTCCTTCAACCACGTTGATTGACGAACATCGAAGCCCGAATCAAAGGACCAAGGCGAAGCTCCGTCCGCATCGAGATCCAAATCAAGGATCGAGGCGAAGCTGTCCGAATCAAGGTTCGACTCTAAACTTGAGTCGAAACTCTGTCCGAATCTCTTCTCAAAAGGTAATCATCCTTTAAACTTTCGTTTCTCTTCTCAACCTCTCTATTGATTTTAGAGTAGTGTGATCCCATCAAAAGGATTAGCCTAGAGTCCCTTCAGTCAATGAAGGCGATCTCGAAGCATACAATCCGACATTCCTAATCAAGAAATTGATTAGGGTTTACTTGTTCTTCTTTAATTATTTTATTAAAAAGATTGAAAACCTCTCTTTTCTTTAGCAAGACCGATCTCCGGATTGGGTGAAATGGATGCCTTCTAAACCTACCCATTTCATAACCTAAGCCCCGAACCCAAATCTCTTTCAAAATGGTTTTCCTATGTTTCCAATCGAATAATATAGGTGGCGACTCAAAAAGATGGAAAGATGAAATTTTCTCACAACGCTACACTTAGGTGGAACTTTAACTTTAAGGTAGTGTTTTGTTGCATTTTTGATCTTGGAGGAGCTTATGTGTAAGTATGTGATATATATCTTGTGTAAAGCTTCCTTAAGAAGCTTATTACATTTCCTCAGCCTTCTTCTTCCTTCTAGCAGCCAAGAAGCTTCCCAAACCCTTGTTTAACATCCAAAAATCCCTAAAATTCAGTCCTTGATCTGTGGTTAATTCCAACTTGGAAATTTTGCAAAGGGAAGTGTGTTGAGCAAGAAGAATTGATTTTCTTTCTCTTTTATTTAGATAACTTGGGTAAGTTGTTATGGTTCTATTTCAATAACTGCTCACTTTGTGTTTAATAATGTTATTGTGAACTTGTGAATGGTTATTGATAAGTTTGGTAAGTATTGTGATGTTTGAAAAGGAAACACACTAGGTTGGTGTTGATTAACATGGCCAAGGGTGGTGTTATGGGTTGGTAGTTGTTGTATCTATGTTGTATATATGTTATAGGGCTTGGAAAGAGTCTGAAAATGCTTTAAAACTGAAGTTGGGTCACTTGGCAGCTGCTGGAAAGGAGAGCTGGTGTTGTTGTTGTTGTTCTGCTAATGTTGCTGTGAAAAACCGTGGCTCTGGTGTTGGGCACGACTTATGCCCATGAGCACGATTCGTGACCAAGCTGAGGGAGTCGTGGATCACTAGTCGTGGGCATGGAACCATTCGTGCAGGGCTTGGTCACGACTCGTGACAACCTTCACGACTCGTGCCCATATCAGGGGTCTGGGGCTCACTTTGGGGGCTTGTAGACCTAGGTAAATGGGTAGGGCTTGAACCACTCTTTAACTATACTTGTAGTAAAACTTTAGTACAACATTGTGGAACTTGGAATGGGCCAAAAATATATTGGCAAGAGCTTTAAATAGTGGCATGAAGTTGCTTGAAAGACAGTTTTGGCACTTGCACTATTTAAATCTGCAGCTTGGATCCTTTTTCTAGGTCTTGAAATCCTAGGCTAAACAACTTGGAATGGAACACTTTTTAATCCTGTATCTAGTACAACTTTATTACTACATAATGGAGTTTGAATTGGGCCAAAAATATATTGATAAGGTCCTTAAATAATGTCTCAAAAATGCTTGAGAGGCGATTATGAAACTTGAACCAAGGTTTATAAAACTTGGGAAATGAACTTGGAACCAAAAAGGAAGTGGTTTAATGTTGTATTGTGATGGCGTAGGGCTACTTATATGTTATTGTACCCCTACGTGATGACCTCTGTATGGTTATTTGCTCCATAATGCCTAAAAGTGAATATGGGATTACTTCCTTGGTTTGAACAAGAGGGATAGCACCCTGTTTCTGGTTTCCATGGTATGGAATGATTATGTAAGACTTATGCAATATATTTGGTGACATAAGTGCTTACTTGTTCATAGTTGATTGTGTACAAAGTGTTCAAATACTCGTTGCACTGTTTCTTTGGTTGAACATGAGTAATTAATAACATGTCATTGCATTGTATTGTTATTCAATAGTGTTGAAATATATGAGCACTGTTGTGATTGAATTAACATGAATTATAGTTCCATGTTATATATATATATTGGTGTCCCATAGGGTGGACGTATTATCAAGTATATGTTATGTGCTTGAGTATGGTGATATCAGCTGATCTTTTGGGGGTATACGGGATACTATCACTTATGGGAAGATATCTCATAAGGTGTTTAGATTTCCTTATACCTGTGCCTCTCCCCCTTCTGTGGCCACGGTCTGGGGGTGCGCAGCTTCTATGGATATGTGCAGTCATGCTATATAATAGCTGATAACTTATATGGATCTCCGTTAGAGGTCGTATAAGCCGTGAAGGTGCACCAGCACTTCACGAGAGGAGTATTACTCCCACCATTATCCTATGTGTGTGATTCAGAGGGGAAAGGTATCATAATGTGTTTAATGTTTCCCTATGTGATCTTGGCAACCTGATTGGGTGTTGCATTGTATATGACTTATTGGTCAGAAGGAAAAGGTAACGTAATGTGTTTACTGTTTTCCAATATTGAGCAACCTGTTTATGTGTTGCATACATAATAGCTTGCTGAGATTTTATCTCACCCCTTCTCCCTTTATTGTTTTAGATCCCGCTGAGACAGGTGGACCGGACCAGTGAGGCCGGGGGAAGAGTTTGGACTCCTTTTGGGTTGTCAGGGTATGAGTTATTTTGGGAGTTGGGGTTGGTCTTTGGTTGTTATTCTTTTGGGGAATGTATTGTATATAAAGTTTACAACATGTTTCAGTTGTATCGTGTTGTAAGTAACTTAAACTTGGTTTGTTTTTGGTTGGCTTGTGTATAGCCTTTCCCGTTGTATAGTTTGTTAAAACAGGTTGAGTTTGGTTTGAAACAGGTTTATATATCGCCTCCGTGTAGAGAGGTTATTTTGAAATGGTTTTAAAATTGTGTTGTTTACTTTTCAAGTTAAAGTAAAGAAAAGTTTTTTGGAAATGGTATATTTTTGGACCCTCCATCCAGGGACACGGTTTATAGGTCCGGGAGTTGGGAGGCCCCCACACAACCGGTCCATCTTCCTCTTCAACCGACTCTTCTTCGTCCAAATCCTCTCCTCCAACCGATACTCATATGACCGATGCTCCTGCAACCGATGCAGTTTTGCCTTCTCGTCTCCAACCGATTGTTGCCTCAGAAGACAGTGATCTTTGAATTGACCAGGCCAATGGTTGTGGATGATTTAATTGAGTTACATGATGCCATGTTGGAAAACCTTCTTAAGTCCAATCAGGATGAGGAAGAAAGGAGGTTATCTAAAGTTGAGACTAGAGTGCTCAAGCTGTAGGCAAAGTTGAGGCTGGAGTTGCTCATGCTATTGGTAAATTTGTGAATCAGACTCAAAAGATGCTACCATAACCGATCTTATCCTGCAACTTGAGAGTTCAACCAATACAAATAAAGAATTATGTGATCAAGCCGTGGCAGTTCAGGCAGCCCTCAATGAATCAACCGATGAGCTCAAGAAAGCTACCCAGAAGAATCATGAAATGGCTGCTGACCTGAAGAAGGCTAATGAAGAACTGGTCAAGGTCAAGGCCCAGAATGAGATTCTATTGAAAATGTTTGTTGATGGTAAGTTGTCTTGATCCATACTTGCATTTTCTTGTCGAACTAGTATTGATTTTGAGATCAGCCAAATTCTTGGATAGAACAGTTGGCAAATCAACGAAGCTGACCAAGGTTTTAGTCGAGCTTGTTTAGGAACGAAACTGACCCAAGTCTTCAGTCGGACCTGTTTAGAACGAGGTCGACTTAGGACATTAGTCGAGTCTGTTTAAGGAACGAGACTGACTCAAATCTTCAGTCGGACCTGTTAAGAACAAGGTCGACTTAGGACATTAGTCGAGTCTGTTTAAGGAACGAGACTGACTCAAGTCTTCAGTCGGACCTGTTAAGAACGAGGTCGACTTAGGACATTAGTCGAGTCTGTTTAAGGAACGATACTGACTCAAGTCTTCAGTCGGACCTGTTAAGAAGAAGTTTGACTTAGGATATTAGTCGAGTCTGTTTAAGGAACGAGATTGACTCAAGTCTTCAGTCGGACCTGTTAAGAACCAGGTCGACTTAGGACATTAGTCAAGTCTGTTTAAGGAACGAGACTGACTCAAGCCTTCAGACGGATCTGTTAAGAACGAGGTCGACTTAGGTCATTAGTCGAGTCTGTTTAAGGAACGAGACTGACTCAAGTCTTCAGTCGGACCTGTTAAGAACGGGGTCGACTTAGGACTTTTAGTCGAATCTGTTTAATAATAACGTCGAGATCGACTAAGAGTCGGACCTGAATTGAATAAAGCATAGAAGTAATACAACTCTTAGATAGAGAACATTCCATTTTATTGAAGAAGTAGAACGATTACATCAAGAAATTGCTCAGAAATAATACTTAATTAGGTGGCTAGCATGCCATGGATGTTTCAGTTCGTCACCCCCAGGATGACCAATCATGTAGGTTCCTTCCTTGATAATTCGAGTGACGACGTAAGGACCTTCCCAATTAGGAGATAACTTGTTCTGATCGGCCTTCCTTCCAGTTACCTCTATTTTCCTCAGCACGTAATCCCCCACACTGAATGACCTTTTCTTGACCTTCTTGTCATGGTAGCCCTTGGTTTTCTGTTTATAGTTTACCATTCTGAGCTGAGCTGTAGTCTAATTCTCTTCCATTAGGTCTAGGTCTAGCAACATGTTGGAGTTGTTCTGATCCTGATAAAAAATGACCACCCTAACTATAGGAACTCGTAACTTGGCAGGTGCCATGGCCTCCGACCCAAAAGTAAGGGCGAATGGGGTTTCTCCTGTAGGCCCCCGAGTGGTTATGCGGACTGCCCAAAGATCAAGGGGAATTTCATCCAACCACCTGCCAGCTCGACCCACTAATCCCATCTTTAGTGCCGATAAGACCAGTTTGTTTGCTGCTTCCGCTTGCCCGTTACCTTGAGGATAGGCGAATGACGACTTCCAATGATTGACTCCCTATCTGTTCATTTATGTTTCAAATAATGTGGAAAACTGTAGCCCGTTGTCTGATACAATTGCACGAAGCACCCCAAAACGACACCAAATGTAGTCGTGGATGAAGTTGATGGCATTTTCCTCAGTAATCTTGGCTAAAGGTTTAGCTTCGATCCACTTGGTGAATTAGTCAATGGCTACGATCACATATTTACAGTTTCCACGGGCGGGTGGGAAGGGTCCGATCAAATCTACCCCCTACATGTCGAACGGCCAGGCAGTGAAAAGGAGTTTATTCGGTAGTTGGGAGCTTTGGTAGGTCGGCAAACCTCTGACACTTGTCACATTTCTGAACGAATTCTCGAGCGTCTTCCCTCAAGTGAGGCCAATAGTAACCCAAAGTAAGTAGTTTGTCCGCAAAAGTTCTGGCCCCATGGTGTCCACCACATACTCCACAATGAACCTCGTGCAGAAGTTGAGTGACTTTCATAGGGTGAACACACCTTAGTAATGGATTCACGAATGACCTTCTGAATAGTGAATCCCCGTGTATGACAAACCTTAGGGATTGATAGCTCTAGCTTTCTGCTCGTGAATAGGTAGCTCGCATGTTTCTATATAGCCTCTCATTTCATCAATCCAACACTTAGAGTTGTCAACCGAGCACAGAACCTGCAATCCTTCGTATGATGGATGCTCTAAGTAGGAGATTGGTTCTCTCACCTAAACGCCAAAACCCTTTATGTTCCTCCTTAACCTCACTCCAACTACCTCCACTTCTATCAACCCAAATCATATGGGTTCATTTAAGTTTATTTCTTGGAGTTGGGGTTGAAGAACACACCATAGCAGCACTTAATTCAGAGAACCGATGTTTGGGTTTATTGTTGTGTTATAACAGAGTCTATGTAGTAGACAGAAAATAAATCAATCACACAACACAATTATGTGGTTCACCAACTTGGCTACGTCCATGGGCAGATGGCAAGAATATTATTATCAACTGGCACTCACCAAATACAATCTCTAATCTAATGCACGAATTCTTGATCACAAAATTCACAACTGTGCAAACCCTAGATTTAGAGAAACTGAGAGAACAAGAAAACCCTGAGACACCTAGAATTATTGATATGTCTATCACACTAGAAATTACAACTTGACAAACTGCTAGAGAATAGGCCTTATATATACTTGTCTATTCCTAACCCTGCAAGATTTTTGAGTCCTGCACCAAAACTGCTTCAGATCAGGCCAAATACGCCGTACTCAAACACGTCCGCACGTGTAGGAAATTAATTTAGGGTTTTCCCAAAACTTGAATTTTCATTGATGAAGATGAGAATATATATGTTACAATAATTCCTGACCAAGAGAGTTCTAATTGAAAAAGGAAAAGGAAAAGAAATCTAAAGAAAATAGGAAATAGGCGAAAATTGGTAACACAATCTCGTCAGATTTTGGTCATGGACGGTCGCCCACTGGGACTTGGGCGGTCGCCCACGTGAACAGAAGCTTCAGCGTTATTTGATTTTGTTCCTGGGCGGTCGCCCACTTGGCTTGGGCGGTCGCCCACCTGTACAGAAGAAATAACGTCGCTTGAAATTGGTGTTGGGCGGTCGCCCATTTGGCTTAGGCGGTCGCCCACTTGCACAGGGTCTTCACACCCTCCCTCAAGTTGAGCATGAGGATTTAGAATGCCCAACTTGCTAACAAGTAAATCAAACTGTTGTTTTTCAAGAGCCTTAGTAAAAATATCTGCCAGCTGCGTTTTAGTGAGGACATAGGAAGGAGAAATAAGACCATCCGAAATGGCGTCACGAACAAAGTGGCAGTCAATTTCAATATGCTTTGTCCGTTCATGAAATACGGGATTTTTGGCGATGTCAAGGGCTGGCTGACTGTCGCAGAAGATGTTGATCGCCTTCGGATGATGTACACCAAGACTCAAAATTAATCCCTTCAACCATTTCAATTCACAGGTAAGGGCAGCCATAGAACGGTATTCAGCCTCGGCAGACCGCCCATGCCAAATGGGCGACCGCCCAGCACCAATTTCAAGCGACGTTATTTGATTTTGTTCCTGGGCGGTCGCCCACCTGTACAAAAGAAATAACGTCGCTTGAAATTGATGCTGGGCGGTCGCCCATTTGACTTGGGCGGTCGCCCACTTGCACAGGGTCCACAGCACGGCTCTCCTCCCTTGGGTGCAATCGCCCCAAGTGAGGGCGCGATCGCCCCTTCTTTCCAGCAACTTCGCGCGATCGCCCCTCTTGGTGTGCGCGGTCGCCCCCTTAAGAAATTACCGATTTGCCCCTTTGTTCAATCCTCTAAGTTTCCTACTTTAGATGGCATTAAACCCAACATGTTGTTAATTGTTGCAGTGTTAATTTTGATTTTTCTGTCCTTTCCGAAATCGAAATCACGGCATAGTCCCCACTTCACCAAGAAAACCATCTCACATTTACAAGAAGAACCCACGTCTATTTTTATATGCTTGGAACAACATTGTCAAACTATACAATGAAGCATAAACACTATATATATGTTTTGAACAACATTGTCAAACTAAATATTGAAGCATATACTCCCTCCGTCCCAGTTTAGTGTGGACTTATTTTTCTTTTGATCCGTCCCAGATTAGTGTGGACTGCCAAAAATGGCAAAGAATCTTTACTATTTCACCCACTTATTCTTTCTCCTACTTTACTTTTACACTCACAACACCGATCAATTTACTATTCCTCCCACTCATTCTCTCTCTTATTTAATTTTCATACTCACAAACACCTCCTCCACCTATTTCTCTTTCCTACTTTTCCTTAATTTTTGTGCCACAATTTTTGGTCCACGCTAAACCGGGACGGAGGGAGTATATCAAAGCCAAAATTTTACCACTATAATGAAGCATAAACATACATAAGGGGAAATTAATAACGAAATTCTCCTATAAAAAAAAATCAGTATTTTTGTGTGTGTGGTTATCAATTTGTTTGTACCTATTGCATACATATTTGTACAATGCTTTGATTAAACACACAAAACTTTTGTGAACAATAAACACATCCAGTAGAATAAAGGAGTATAAATTTGATGGTATCAGTTATCTTGAGCCATTTATGAGTGAGATGTCAGCTGTGAGCTACGATTTTCAAACTTACACCCCAAGAAAATTTGATTTATTTACTGTCTGGACCACAACTGATAATCTCATATCTGGTCCTTTATCAACAAACTTTTGTCAGCTTCCATCCAAATGGATTTCCTTTGAAGGATTCTAATCTAACTGTCCAAGCTTCATTACCATTGTATCTTCAATCTTTGCCACGTGCCCATCACCATTCGCATGATAAATCTTCACTAGACTCCGACGATGAATACCAGCTCGTTTTCTAGCCTTTACCAGCTCAGTAATGCATCATGGATGTTAAAATCGTAAAAGTGGTCGTAAAATATTGTAGGATGCATTCAGAAAGAGGAAGTGGGAGGGAGGATTTGTTAAGCACCAGTTTTACTATAAACAAGCTTCCGCAACAACAACAACAACAACAACAAAAACAAAAAGAATCCCAGAATCCCAACAGAAAATCTCATAGAACTTAGCAATAAAAGTCACCGTTCCAGGATAGGTTAAAATGTATGCATATCCTTGCATGAGCTTCTCTCTTGTAAATGGCCAATGATCCTGAAACAATACACAAATTAAGCTGCCCATTATTTATAACCTTTGTGGTTCTGTAAGAAAGCTACCCTACTAGATGATACTAGTCCTACTTGATGTTGCCAGGATTTTTCTCAAACGGCAACACACCGTTGTAGTCCAATCGGCAGTAACTCTGCTCCTTCTTCAGTCCTGCACAGCCACAAACGTCAACTAAACCGGGGGCGACTCCGGCGTAAGCCCCTCCGGCGTGAGGATAAGCGTTTGTCTGGGAAGATTAATCTGAACAATATGGAAAAGTGTTTGTGGGTGAAGATGTGTACATACCTTGGCAACGAAGACTTCCCCTCATATATATACTCCTTTCCTCGTGCCTCTCACGTGCTATCCTCACGTTCCATGCCTCACTCCACGTGTCCTTACTCCATTGGCTAACAAAAAGAATAAAGTTACAACACGTGATCTCTTTTCCCAATGTCCAACCGTTTTATGGGTCCCATTTCGTAGATATTTATATGCCGCCCCTTAAAAGTCGCTCCCCTTAGTTTCGTCTCTCGCCGGGTACGGATAACTGAATATTGTGTCATCTTGACCTAATATCTCGCCTTCTCATCTCACGCCATTATCTTGTCGGCTTGCTTCATTATCTCGCCCTTCTGTAACCAATATCTCGCATATACTCCCTTGGGCCTTAACTCGTTTTGGGCCTGCTTGATCATTTCCCGCGGTTGACATTGGTCCAAGCCCAACCATTATTTTTGGGCAGCATCAGAAGCCCCTAAGTTTGAGGCGAGATTTATTCATGGTCTCGCCGAAAACTTGATGTTCCTTGTCTCGCCATTATGCGACGTACAATTCCTTCTACAGGATGCCTGAATGCTAAATAAACCCTATTTATATACGTGTCACCTCCCTGGTGAGCCCCTAGAATTCAATGTGCCGTCATTTGGGAATCGTGCCAAATAAGAGGGAAAATTTTAAATTTTTCATCTTAACCGTCACATCAATCAATTCCCAAATTTCTCTCTCATATAAATTCCCCTTCCTATTACCCATTTCATTTTTACCCTCTTGCTCTTACTCCAAATTCCGGCGAACTCGAACCTCGACTCCAATGAACTGTCCTCTTGTTTCCACCGTTATTTTCTAGATTTGATCATAAAATTACCTCCCAAATCCCATTCCGTCCTCTATTTACCATTTGAGATTGATTTTGGAGCCCCATTCATCATTTCCCAGAATTCCGTCCATATTTTCCGGCGATCGTTCATCTTCTCCGACTGCCTTCATCTTTACCAGGTAATCTTCTGTAAAAACCCTTCATATTCTTTAAATCCTTACATTTTGATCTTTCATTTTTTCCCCAACATTTCGCTCTTATTGTTATTCCTTCTTTTCCCATATTTTCTCAATTTTTCCCAAATTACCCTTCATGGCGAGATATAAGAACTGTACTAAGCTAGTTAGGTATGGGAGTTGTCAAGATTCAGGCGGCTTACACAGGCGCTTGCGATCTACTTGGGCGAGATTGCCCAAGGCTGATATAGTTAGGTTTCTAATAGAACATAGAATGGATTTCTTATTGATCGACTCTCTTTGAAGTCCAAGGCCGCTTCTTTCTTTCCCTTTCAGCCCCTATGTCCCATATTTTTATTTCTCACAAAGAACTGGTCCGATTTATCAAAGATAAATATGACCCCAACTTAAGCGACTCATCTGAATCCTACTGTGTCGCTGACCTTTTTTTTTCAATCGTAGAATGCATTATAAATCTTATTCTTTCTTCTTCTTCTTCCAGTGATTCCTGCGAGATGGCTAATCAAGGCACTCCCTCTCCCGCAGCAACATCAAACAATCCTCCTCCTACAAGAATTCAAAATCTGAACTTGGCTGAAGGTAACCTCTTTATCAATCCCGCTCATGCTGAGGCAGGATCTTCTCTCGCTCCTGACACGAGCTCTCTCATTCTAAACCCCATCACTGATTGGCACAGATTCTATCATATAGACCGCTCTATATACCACATTTCTGATTACCAAGGAAGTACTTCCCTTGCCCATCTGCGAGAAATGCGAGATGGTATAGTTATCTTTCCTTCACAACTCAAGGCTGGCCTTAGGATTCCCCTTGATCCTTTTCTATGTGAAGTTCTATATAAAGCCCAGGCCATGATTACTGAGATTCATCCCAATGCCATTAGGATCATTACCTCCTTCATTACTATTTGTCGCGCTTCAAGACGAGAACCCACTGTTACAGCTTTAGTTAGCCTTTTCAAAGGATACAAACAAACCACCAAACTTGACAACGACATAGAAGAAACCCGCCTATCCCTTCAATACCATCAAGGCCCCAAAATTCTTACCCCTTTGCCTACCAAAGTTCATAAGTGGCTGAGTGACCCACTTTTCGTTCTTTCTCGCGTTGGATGGTCTCATCCCGCTGATCTTGATGCAATTAAACCCCACATTGAAACCCGTGATGCTTCGGTAGTTGGGGATAATTCCCTTTGTGCCGCCATCCGCGCCCTCCTTACCCTTCCTGCTGATTCTCCTGATAAGACGCCCCAACCTCTTATTTCCTGGAGGGGTATTTTGCGAGATAGATCCCTTCTTGATCAAGTCGGATTAGCAGATAACTTGCCCGTTGCCCAGCCGCGAGTTCCAATAATTCATACCAACTTTGATGGCTGGGAGCGACATACGGACAACAAATATGCCCACGAGTGTCTGTCATGCAAGGGTACCCGTAATTGTCCTACTATGAATGCCGTTAATTGTATGTCCCTTTTTTAACCTTCTCTTCCATTCAAATTTACTTATATTCGGATGATTTTGACTTTATATTTTCTTTTCTTGGCTTCCAGATCATCGAGCCAAATCCATGGAAAGTCGCCAACTTGCCAACCGGGATACAGACAAGCGAAGACAAAGGCTAGCTCTTACTCGCGATGCTTCTCTTCAGGCTCTTCCTACTGACCTTCCTCTACCCATATCACTTGACGGCACTGATTCTGAGGAGATTGCTCGGGAAAAATCCCAAGGTCCTTCTAACCCCAAGGCAAGGGCTAAACCTACCAACCCGGATAGCCGCGCCAAACGACAAAGAAGACTCGCCTCAGTTCAATCCAATATCGCCTCTTCAACTCAAGAGATTATCCCGCCCAATCCTGCTATTACTCAAGCTCTCCCAACTACTCAAGGCAATGCCCTGCCAACTTCTGTTCCGCCAACTAATGAGAACATCATCCCGCAAACTTCTGTCCCGCCAACTACTGATGTCCACATTGAAGAGACTATTGGAATTCCCCTTTCTGACTCTGTCCGAACCAACTCTCCCGCTCCAGAAACTGCTGTTATTGAGCCCACTCAAGATGATGCTCCTCCATCATCCCGCAACATCGAAATCTGCGATTTAACCAATGTTTCTAGTTCTCCCCCCACTCCACGCGACCCATCTATTTCTGGAAATCTTCCTGTTCCTCGCTGGCTTCAAGAAGATTTCGAGATGCCTACTGATTTTGATGGACTTCATGAACTGAGCCAGGAAGCTGCTAACGTTCCCCGCTTGGCGGGATTGATCACGGAAAACCGTGACATTGAATAGAGTTTGCTTGGACATTCAGCTTTGACTCGCGTCAGCGATCCCATTCAAGTGTGGAATGTGACTGGAATGGATGTGGATCACGCCACCTGCCAAGCCGGCATTCATCTATCATTGGTATGTTATTTTTCCTTTCCTTACTTACTTTAAACTTTGTTCATAGTTGTTTTCAACTTTTTATTTTCCCTTAGGTTGGATCTTCCATCATGGGAATGAGCGAGACAATCACTCGCCTTACCAAGGACAACAAAACTTTGGATCTCTCAAATCAGTTTCTGAGGAAAAATAAAGAGACCCTTCGCGGCAGATTGGGTAGGCGGGATGCTACTATTGCCACCATGGGAGAAGAGCAAGACAAATTGAAGACTGACTTATCCACTTTACGGAATCAACTTGAGACTGCCAACACCGAACTTAAAGCCGCCAAACTTGATCTTAACAAGGCTACTGCTGAAATCAATTATGTCAAGGATAATGCCGCCAAGCTTCTGAGCGACAATGAGACTTTAAAGAAGTCTCATGTTACTGATACTCAAATTCTTCAAGGCGAGATAGCCAGGTTGCGGGAAGAGCTAATAGGTAAGATTGCCGAAAACACTTCTCTAAATACCGATGTCGCAAAGCTTAAAGAAGACCTTCTTGATATTGGCGATCAAACTTCCTTACAAGTCCTGCGGGCTGCTGCTGCTGATGCTTCCGAAATTCCCGCCATCACAATTGAGCGGCTTGCCCACTGGGGCTCAGAGCCAATTTTTAGTGAAGTATGCCGCCGCGGGCATCCCATGGTTCCATTCTCGGCTGATGAACTTACAGACTTGGCAGAAGAAGATGCCTTACTTGGAAGAGAGATTTGGAATCCCTCTCCTATTCAAATCCCAAATGTCCTTCCTTTATGGAATGCACAATTAGAACAGAAACATAAGCTTTTGGATGATGCGAAAGCTCTCGCTCTTGCGGCCTCCAGCTCCGTTCAAACCGCACCTACTGATGAAACGAATGCTTCAACTTGATTCTGCTCTAGTACTTAACCTCTTTTGATCAACTTTTGTAACTTGCCTTGGTGGCTAAACAATTTTAATTTCTTTCATTTGGGCCTACGTGCCTTTTAAACAATGTAAATTTGCGGCCTTTGAGCTTGCCTTTTTGCCTTTATGTTTTATTTGCTTGTTTAATCATTTCTATCTTGCTTTTGCTATTTTTTTTGATAGTTTATCAAAATAATTATTTTTCATAATAGGTTACCCCATACTTATACTCCCATCGAAAAAGTGAAGTCGTCTTTAGGCGACTTTACTTAAAGTGCATACAATGCGACTCACCTTGTCGCTGATCTTTGTTTCTCTTTTGCTCCTTCTTTCCTATTTTCGTGGTTCTTACTTAGAACAATTTCTTTATTTTATATCTCCTCATCTTTACTTGTTCTGAAACAGAATATGCCTTTCTTCCTTGTATTATATCCTTTCACGCCCTTCCAGCGAGATACAATCACTTCCTTTTTCGCGACATGTTTTCATGTCCTTTAGGCGAGATATGCGTACTGCATCTTTGTATGCCATTTAAGCAAGATGGTTTTATTTCTCGTTTATAGTCCATGGACTTTCTCATTTATAGTCGGCGTAGACTTTCTCGTTTATAGTCGGTATAGACTTTCTTTTTCATAGCCCGTAGACTCTCATTTTTATAGTCCATAGACTCTCATTTCTATAGTCCATAGACTCTCATTTTTATAGTCCGTAGACTCTCATTTTTATAGTCCGTAGACTCTCATTTTTATAGTCGCATCCATATACATGCCATACAGGCGAGATGGGACTTTCTATCCTGTTTATAGTCGCATCCATATACATGCCATACAGGCGAGATGGGACTTTCTATCCTGTTTATAGTCGCATCCATATACATGCCATTCAGGGGAGATGGGACTTTCATTCCTGTTTATAGTCGCATCCATATACATACCATTCAGGCGAGATGGGACTTTCTCTCCTGTTTATAGTCGCATCCATATACATGCCATTCAGGCGAGATGGGACTTTCATTCCTGTTTATAGTCCGAAGACTTTCTTGTTTATAGTCCGGAGACTTTCCTTTCTATGATACTTTGCGGCTTACTTTTCTTTTCTCTTTTTCTTCATCAATTTGTTTCAATAATTCATAAAAATTGTTTTGATAATTCATCAAAAAACTCTTTGCTTTCTTACCTTTGGCGCGATATCATCATATACATATACTCCCATCGAAAAGGTGAAGTTGCCTTTAGGCAACTTTACTCTTAGCGACTTACTCATGAACATTGTTATAGAGCAAAGTATAATGAAAGCAAAACAATTTTGAGCCATAAACTTCATATTTTCCTTCTATTCAAAATACTCACGATATGTGTAAAATTTCATTCAAGATATTTCTATTTTATTCAAAGCATTCACGAACTGTCTAACTTTTCATTCATGAATAAACTTCATATATTCATCAAAATTACCTTTAAACAAATTCTCATAAGAATAACTTTGAATAGATAAAATACCTTTATTTTTTCAATGATAATATCGCTTGAGATGATCTACGCTCCACGCGTTTGGTACATCTTTACCGCCCTCCTCCTTCAAATGGTACGTTCCTTCTCGCACAATCTTGGCGATCTGAAAGGGACCCTCCCATTTTGGATCTAACTTGGAGAATCCCGCCGTTGCTCCTTTAATTTCGCGGCTCCTCAGCACCCAATCCCCTACACAGAATGGCCTTTTGTTCACCCTTTTGTCTTGCTGAGCCTTCATCCTTTGCTTATAATTGATCATCCTCAATCTCGCTCTAAGCCTCTTCTCATCACATAGATCTAACTCGCTACACCTTCTGTCGCTATTCATCACTTCGTCATAATAGGTCACTCTATGGGTGGGCAGACCCATTTCTGCGGGAGCCATTGCTTCGGAGCCATAAGTTAATGCAAACGCTGTCTCTCCTGTTGATCCCTTCACCGTCGTTCTGACATACCATAGGGCGGTAGACAATTCTTCCAACCAATCTCCTCCCCTTTTCTCTATATTCTTGCATAAAATTTCAAGGACTTGTTTGTTGGCTGCTTCCACTTGTCCATTACACTGCGGCCTATAAAGCTTGATTTCACTTGATGTTTGATGTTCAAATTCGAACAAAAGCCATGAAACTTCTTCCTGAATTGCGGCCCATGATCTGAAATGATTGCTCGCGGCATTCCATGTCGACAAAGTATCTCCTCCGTTATGAATCTAATTATCTGGTCTTCAGTGGTAGAAGTTAATGCCCTAGCCTCCGTCCATTTTGTGAAATAATCAACAGCTACCACCACCATTTGAGCTCCTCCTTTGGCTTTGGGAAAAGGCCCTATAAGATCAATCCCCCACATATCAAAGGGCCAAGCCGCTATAATAGGTGTCTGCTCTGTCGCAGGCTGCCTAGGGATATTGGCGTGTCGCTGACACTGATCACATCTTCTTACGTACTCTTCCGCATCCTTCTTCAATGTTGGCCAGTAGTACCCATGAAACATAATTTTGTTAGCCAAAGTTCTAGCTCCTGGATGACCGCCACAAACTCCTTCATGTATTTCAAATAAAACATTATCAACTTTGCCCGGCTCCACACATCTCATTAAGGGTCGTGAGAAAGATTTGCGATATAATATCCCGTCTTGCACTGTAAATCTTGGCGACATTTTCTTAATAATTTTCGCCTTGTCTTCATCTTGAGGCAATTCTTCATTTTCCAAATAGTCTTTCATCTCGCTAATCCAATCTTTTTCGCCTACTTCGATTTCCATTATCAGCGGCCTATCATATGCCGGCTCTTCGATAAATTCCACCACAACCTTTTTGGGCAACTCTTCTATTTTGTCGCATGCGGCCTTGCTCAGCATGTCGGCACGTTCATTTTTTTCCCTATCAATCTGCACTAACTCCCAATAACGGAAACTTTGTAAAATCTGTCTTATCATGTCGCAATATTTTGCCAAAGTTTGATTCATTACCCCATATCTTCCCTTCACCTGGTTGACAATTAATTGAGAATCAGAATGGCCTATTACTTGCTTAACCCCTATATCCCGGCATAGCTCCAACCCCGCCACCAGTGCTTCATATTCTGCTTGATTGTTCGACATATTGAACTTGAATCTTAAGGCTTTCTCGTATGTACAATCTTTCTCCGGTGAACTCAGCGATATTCCAGCTCCTCCTTTGTCTTTAGCGGAAGACCTATCGACATACAACTCCCAACAACCTGCTGGTCTTTCTCGTTCTTCTTCGGCTTCAGGATCCTGCGACTTAGCCTTCCTTTTCTTAGCCCCCTGAGTTTCTATCTCCTCCCTTTCATAAGTAAATAAAGTTTCAAGAATGAAGTCTGCTAGAGCTTGTGCCTTAATGGCCTTTCTCGCTTCATACTGAATGTCGAACTCTGTCAACTCAATCGACCATTTGAGGAGTCTTCCCGCTGAGTCAGGTTGCTGCAAAATCTTCCTCAAGGGGGCATCGGTTAATACAATGACGGGGTGAGATAGAAAATAGGCCCTCAACTTCCGAGTCGCAATTACCAGAGCATAAGCCAGTTTCTCCGCGTTAAAGTATCTCGCCTCCACTTCACTCAAGGCTTTTGAAACATAGTACACCGGCTTCTGTAAGCTTCCATCTTCCTTTATCAATACTGCCGCAACTGCGAGATCCGAGGCTGCAAGATAGACATACAAATGATCGCCTTCTGCAGGGCTACATAGAATTGGCGGCTTTCCCAAATATTCCTTTACCCTTTGAAAAGCTTCCTCGCACTTCTCATCCCAAGAAAACTTTTGATCCCCTTTCAACATCTTAAAAAATGGCAAGCACTTTTCAGCCGACCGCGACACAAATCGCCCTAATGCTATCACCCTACCATTCAACCTTTGAATCTCTTGGATCGTTCTGGGAGACTTCATATCTATTAAAGCTTGGATCTTCTCCGGATTTGCTTCTATGCCGCGGCGGTTTACTAAGAATCCCAAAAACTTTCCCGCCGTAACTCCAAAAGTGCATTTGCTGGGATTTAACTTCATAGAATTTTTTCTTAAATTCTCAAAGGTTTCGGCGAGATCCACCAAATGATCCTCTTACTTGGTCTTGATCACCATGTCGTCAATGTAGGCTTCTACGTTTCTCCCAATTTGTGACTTAAACACCTTATTCACCATCCTCTGATACGTTGCCCCAGCATTTTTCAAGCCAAAAGGCATCATCTTATAACAAAAGTTGCCAATAGGGGTTCTAAACGCTGTTTTGGCCTTGTCCTCTTCAAGCATCTTAATTTGATGGTATCCCGATTACGCATCAATAAAATTGAAAACCTTATGCCCCGCGATGGAATCAACCAATCTATCAATTTTCGGTAAAGGATAACAATCCTTGGGACAAGCCGTATTCAAATCCGTAAAATCTATACACATTCTCCATTTTTTATTTGCCTTCAACACCATAACTGGACAAGCTAGCCAAACTGGATAAGTGATCTCTTCAATAATTCCCGCCTTTAATAGCTTCTCAACCTCTCCAATCACCGCCTTCTCCTTTTCCGCTGATAAGTACCTCACTTTCTGTTTGAAAGGCTCTACATTCGGATCAGCATTCAAACAGTGAAGGGCGACATTCTCATCTATGCCCCGCATATCTTCAGGCTTCCATGCAAACACATCAATATTATCCCGCAAAAAATCAACTAACATATCCCGCTCATCCTTTTCCAATTGCTTCCCAATCTTAATTTTTTGCTCTGGGTATTCATCATTAACAATTACCTCCTCTAATTCTTCTGCCGCCTGAATATCCGGCTCATCCCGCATTTGCAACGTATCTACCTCCATCTCAATCGTCTTTCTCTTCTCTGCACATTTTTTTACTCTTTTGTCGCTGCTCTCCCCCTTATCTCTCCCGACAAGCGACATACCTTCAGGTGTTTCTACTACAATCTCTTCATCACACTCCTCACTATCAGAATCCACTATCTCCTCAATAATGGGCTCCTTCATTTTCACATATTCCGCGGATCTTGACCAGGCCATCTCAGCTTGCATCACCATTAGCGCCATCAAATTCCCTTCTGATTTCTCCTGCAACATCTCTATCTCCGTATCTCGCTCCTCGTTTTCTTCTTGCACCACTTCATCTTCCGCCTTTTCTTCAATAATAATGATCGCCGACTTATTCTTCATGCTTTCAGTTTCCTCCCAGTTCTCACACCCTTCTAAGTCGGTGATCATGTTTATTCTTGCATCCCGCACTACCAAGGTCGTGGAAAGTGAATTAGTGATTGCTCTTGCCACCGTTTTGAATCTCGATTTTCCTTTCTGAATAACCTCCTTCACCCCTGTAATCAGATTTATGAACCTAAACTTGAAGATCTGCAAATCTTATGAAGAATTGCAACTTTAACCCAGAAATTTTGAAGATGCTTCAACCCAAATCTGAATTCCCAGATTTCTCCAATTATCCACCCAGAAACATCAAAAATTTACCTCAACAAAACCAAATCAAAATCCAAAAACTTCAAACTCCTCAAACTAACCCAACTTAAACAAACATTACGACCGACCTTCACGTACTCCAAAAAATCCAATTCAACCCAGATTCACACTTCTACACCAAAAATTTGCACCCCAAACAATACCAAAACTACGAAAACTTCAGTCAACCAAACTATCGACTAGAAATTGATTTAATACTATGAATGACAACCAATTTCAAATAAAAGACAAATCTACTAATTATGAACAACACCAAAATCAAATCACCCCAAAAAAACACCAATCCTCCAGATCTACCAAACCGCAACCAACTTACCAAACTACCGCCGGCAACCTTCTACAGATGAAGAGGATCAGTCCCGGCAACGGAACCAATTGATGTTGCCAGGATTTTCCTCAAACGGCAACACACCGTTGTAGTCCAATTGGCAGTAACTCCGGCTCCTTCTTCAGTCCTGCACAGCCACAAACGTCAACTAAACCGGGGGCGACTCCGGCGTAAGCGTGAGGATAAGTGTTTGTCTGGGAAGATTAATCTGAACAATATGGAAAAGTGTTTGTGGGTGAAGATGTGTACATACCTTGGCAACGAAGACTTCCCCTCATATATATACTCCTTTCCTCGTGCCTCTCACGTGCTATCCTCATGTTCCATGCCTCACTCCACGTGTCCTTACTCCATTGGCTAACAAAAAGAATAAAGTTACAACACGTGATCTCTTTTCCCAATGTCCAACCGTTTTATGGGTCCCATTTCGTAGATATTTATATGCCGCCCCTTAAAAGTCGCTCCCCTTAGTTTCGTCTCTCGCCGGGTACTGATAACTGAATATTGTGTCATCTTGACCTAATATCTCGCCTTCTCATCTCACGCCATTATCTTGTCGGCTTGCTTCGTTATCTCGCCCTTCCGTAACCAATATCTCGCATATACTCCCTTGGGCCTTAACTCGTTTTGGGCCTGCTTGATCATTTCCCGCGGTTGACATTGGTCCAAGCCCAACCATTATTTTTGGGCAGCATCACTACTAAATTTAGAACCTCACAAAGTAGTTTAAATATGCAGGATTTCTTTTGCAAACAACTTAATTCACCACACACACATAGAGAGAGAGAGATAGAGAGAGAGACTGAGTTGAGCCAGTATCATGGTTTTCCAAAAATGTAACAGCATGGGAGGGCCACCACCCCATTACTCCTGTTGGTTTTCCCCGAGGATCTATCAACCTCCGATATTGATTATGCAGTTCTTTCATTTGGAGAGTTCGTGCAAGTAAACTGTATAATTATAGACTATGGATCTAAAGTTAAGTACATTAGTTACCTTGATTATAGCATAAATATCAACTCTCATAAGCCAGACTATTCCAATATTCTCCAATAGCAAATGCAGGATTTGAGGCTTCTATATATTCTTTCACATATCCACCTGAAAAGCTAGGTGTAAAAAAATAAAAGGAAGAATCAATCTTCTGAAGATAGAGCCTCTCTGAACAAATAAAAGGAAGAAATCTTGGACATGAAACAGCATGAATTGTGACATCATATTTCGGAACAAGGGGAAGGTAGCTCTTGAAGTAGCCACTTCCAAACTATGTAGAATAAGACTCTCATTACGCAGCTCAATTCAAATATACTATGCATACTACAGAAAATGAGTTCATTAAAAAGGGCGGAAAATTAGGCCAAATGAGTACTTGTGACGATCGATGTAGGAAGAACAACGTCTAAACAAGACCGTTGAAAGTGTTGCCCAGACAACTAACATGGCCCATCAATTGACCTTCAATATCTTGATTATGCATTTCCTCTATAAGATAGAGTAGGATCGGACAACCATATAATCATGAAAGCTGCCCAGGTACTTTTATACACAGCAAAACCAATAACACTAAAATAGTAAGGGAAATTATTTCTGAGCTACAAATAATAAATGAAGATAATATGGAGGATTGTAACTAAGTGACAGTGGTGCAAAACAACTAATCACTGTCCATGTATTGTGTACGAAGAAAAGAGTACAACAAAAAGGCTCAAACTACGTATAATTTATAATATGCGTACCTGCGTACGTACGAATACTTAAAAAAACTTTTGTTTTCCGTACATCAACCAAATTTAATTAAAAATATTTGTATTTTTAGCCAAACTGTATATTACACGTAAAAACGTTAAACGTATTATACAACACGTATTAAACTTCACCTTTATAAAAATTTAAAATAATTTTATTATTTATAATATTTATAAATTTCAAAATTAATTAAAGATAATAATAGTTCATTATAACGTGATTTTTTTTTTGTCAAGAAGTGTGGAAAATATTATTTTTATAATTTTTTTTAGAACACACATAAATAATTGTCTTTTTAGCCTATTTAAAGAAAAATATGTGAATATATTAAGAGTAGGTCTAGGGAGAAACGCGTTTCTCCACAAGTTATGGAGAAACGAGTTTCTGGATATCCAGAAGCTTTGGGATTGATATCCAGAAGCTTTGAGACGGATATCCAGAAAAAAGATTTGAGACCAAATCCAAGGCCAAGACCAAATTTCTGATTCTGGATATCACTTTCACAAGGTTCTGGATATCCAGAACATTGAATATGGATATCCAGAAGCCTTAAAACTTATATCCAGAAGCCAATTCTAAATTTATGGATATCACTTACATAAGGTTCTGGATATCCTTTCAATGAGTTCTGGATATCCAGAAACCCGTTTCTCCATAACTTATGGAGAAACGCATTTCTCCCTAGATTTTGGCATATATTAATGTATCGCACGCTAAAATCTAATAAAAATGTTATTTTATCTACATAAAATATAACATCTTTTAATCTACATAAAATATAACTTCTTTTTATGTACGTATATTTTTTTGATATTCGTATTATATCCGTGCAATGTTTAGAAGTATTTTTATCGATTTCGTATTTTTATGCTGTAGTTTTTATCGTAACTTTAAAACTGCGGGGCGTTGGATCCTCCGATTGGATTTACAACTGTATCATAAATTCGTCTACTAAAATTTTGGCTTCACCACTACACTCCAAGTAAGAATTCCACAATCCATGAATTTAAAACTGCGGGGCGTTGTAACCTCCGATTGGATTGTGCCAATCATCCCGAAAATATTTGCCTTGATGTGGTTACAATATGAGCTTTTGAATATAAAAAAAAATGATCTTTTTATATTAGACAAAAACTTGGGTGAGAACAGCATGACCCGTCTTATCCATGAGACGGGTCGGTTCCATACCCATCACCCGCCCAACAAAGCCAACCCACGCCTCCGCCCAAGCTTTTTGCATATGGGCGGTCGCCTGCCGGAATCACGGCCGCCTGCTCGAATCACCCACATTTGCCCAATCCTTCAGCCAACATAAAGTAATAGTTTGTATACATTAAAGTAATAGTTTGTATACATTAAAGTAATACATATATACAGAAAAGTAATAATGTTTTTTCCTATGTTTTCTTCGTTTGGCAAAAGTAATACTTATTATAACTAAAATGTAACAAACGTGTTATTTATATATAATAGTCTTTGTACATAATTGTAACACATATGTATAGGTATCTATATGTTTTCATGTAAAAGTATTACATTATCTATAGAAATATGTTACAATTTCATCTATCAAAGTGATACATTTACTTGTATAAACTATTACATTCATATACATAAGTTATTACATTTCAAAAATAATACATATAGTTTGTATTACATTTGAAAAAAATGGGTAAAAACGAGCTTTTATTTTTTTTAAAACAGGTATTACGTTTACTTATGACCAATGTTACTTTATATGTATACAGTCATTACATTAAGAGATGGTAACTATTACTTTTGCTCTGAAAAAAATAATATAAAAAAAAAAATTGGCCTATAAAAGACTGCCACGTGGCAGGTCATGCCCCATGGGTCATGGGCCGACCCGTCTCATGCATGAGACGGATCTCATGTTCTCACAGGAGACCGGCTCTTTATATTAATGGTAGACAAAACTCATGTTTTGATCATTAAAGAAATCATGTTTTTGCGTCTCATTGATGTTTAGCGTCTCATTGATGTTTATTTTTTGCAATGCCCTCATTTCAAGTACACAATTTTTACAATATTCTCGCTTCTTAAACGGAAACGTCAATTTATTTAACACCAAAGGGACATGCTATCATGTGATTAACAACCGCTATAACCTTAACTTTTTAACTTTTTAGATCAAACACAATCACATACCATACTAACCAACAAGGCCACACCATTTCATTTTCATTTCTTCAGATTCATATCAAAAAAAACACCATTTTCTAATGAATTTTCAATGACGAAAAGTTAAAAGTTAAGTTTATAACGATTGTTAGTCACGTGATACCATGTGCCCCTCCTCTCCCGTTAAAAATAAATAAATTGACGTCTCCGTTTATTACGAAGTGAGGACATTGCGAAAATCGAGTACTTGAATAAGGACATTGCAAAAAAAAATGAGGACATTACAAAAACATAATTTATTTAGTGACCAAAATATGGAGTTTACATCTTGACCATCCACCAGAGTGTGTCTGTTCCGCTTCCCTGTAACTAGGTGTACACTGATCCAAGAGAGCATTTTCCAACTAATTTTGGCCATGCAACTTAGGAAAATAAAGGTGCGGGTACGACCACACCACATAACGACTCATTGGAGCCAAAACAACGAGATAGTCGCAGCAATAGATTGATTTGATATTGATGTTACAAAACCCACGTAAGTGTGGACATTAAATTATCAACCATTAGTAACCTAGTATTTACACAAAGGTCTGGAGAAAGACCAGACCAAATGGAAAAAAACTAAAGGCAAGTAAATCTAGTCTACTTCTACTTTAGAATCAATTTCTACCCCCTTTCTATTTTTCAATTAATTGGTGAGATAAGAAAAAATACTGCACTACCCAATAATGAATGACAAAATACAAAAAATAGTAAGAACCAAAAAGAACTGTACACAAGAATGACGGATGCAGCTGCTCAAACCAATATGCTTTTCACGGAATTACTCCCAAGTATGGAATGGAAGGGGAATTCTACCTGAGATTCCATTGCTGCTTCCTAGGAAAATTGTGGGACCAAAGTCATCGGTCCCACATGGCCTGGAAAATCGGAGGTCTGTGCTTCAACCAATGAACTAGCTCCTTATCCAATGGAGACTTGTGTAAAACTGCATCTAGCATTGGACTACCTAAAACTTTTGGGGCGTTTTTGAACGACCATATCTTGTCCTTCGGCCAAGGCCTTTGAGGCTGTTTCTCCTGGAAAAATTGGAATGTAGTTGAACATGTTAATGCAAACAAGGCTTGAAAGAATATTTCTCTTGCCCCTCAGGGCGCAAAAAGAAAATTATACTATTAATGATAGCAATAACAGGATTCAATTCTTGAAATTGTGCTCTCATTTGCTCTTCAGAGAGAGACTAGTCTTCTCTTCTTGCCGGAGAAAATTATCTGCTAGCAAATAGATATACCCTCTCTAAAACCTCTTTAGAAGTAACACAAACACACTCACGAGAAGTGGTACATTCTAAGAAGTTCTGTATTTGCCATTTTAGAAAACCAAACCATATATTCCCTCTGTCCCACACAGGTAAGACCAACTTTTATGCACAAAGATTAAGAAAAAGTAGTATAATTTTGATAGTGGAGGATGTGTTGTATGAAAAGTAAAGTAGGGGAGAGAGAGAGAGAGAGAGAGAGTGGTAGGAATAGCCGAAAAGGAAATAACTCTCACTTGTGGGGGGACGAATGAAAAAGGAAATAAGTCACTTGTGGTGGGACAGAGGGAGTATGTAGTAGTTATAAACCAAAACTCTTTTATATCAACTTTTAACTATCTCTCAAGGTTTCTGAGGTCCAGATAATGCATCACTTCAATTGGACTAACTCATTATTAACATCACTAGTTTACTTGATGGTTTACCAATAATCTCGCAAGTATTGTCAGGCAAACATCGCAACAAAACAAATAAGAACAAAGGGCTGAGAAATGCGTACCATTCTAGAAAGCATAGATTTCACTGTCCTTGGACCATACACACGCTGTCGTGAAGGTTTATGGACTTTGGCATAAAAAGAACCAATTTCGGGTAAAGCCAAACAACCCCTGCTCGATCTAGCAAGGTTACCCTCTGGCTCTGCATTGGCTTGGTTATGCCAAAAGATCAACTGCCCTAAACAATAGTTCTCTCCATATGATTTGCGATACTCGTGGAAGCCTGGTCCCAACTTTTCAGCCGACTTTGGGCCTAGGTCAAGAGGGCTTATGTAAACCGGAGGGGATGTCACAGCTTTATATTTCTACAAGGAAAAATGTATGATTAGGGAGAGATGAGGGAGAGGAATTTCTTTCTTTGATACTCCCTTTGTCTCAGAATAAATGTCGCACTTATTTTTTATATTGTACGAAGGAACTTTGAGCAATAATTTTAGGTTAATTTAATTATCCTAATGAAAATTTATAAATTGTTATTGATAGTATTTATAATGGTGTATCAATAACATGTTCTATATTTTTATTAGGATAATTAAAACAACCTAAAATTATTGCCCAAAGTTCCCTCGTACTAAAATGAAAAAAATTCGACATTTATTCTGGGACAGAGGGAGTATTAGAGATAATGCAGACTTACCCGTATTCTGAAAAAAGACTTGGTGAAAGCATATATGTGGATCAAATCAGCGGCAGCATCATGCCGACACTTGTATGTGCACGGAAGATTACGAACCTCATCCCTTAACCTACAACACCGAGCAAAACAATATAAGGGCATGAAATAAAGACCAACACTTATTTCAATTTTATTACTAAATATTTATATTTTAGTGATTTATATACATAAATAATTTATTTATTTTCTTATTGTATAATGCAATATTATAGGCATCAATTACTGCATGCAATCAATACATCTCCAAGATAATTATCTCATCAATTAATTTATCAAGAAAACAAAGAGGCAATTGTTTAGGCGGGAAAATTTCTCATCAGAAGCTGCCACGTGGTATCGCTGATGTCAGCGGCTTATGTTTTAGTAATAGTATATAGATAAAAAGAGAATACAGTCTGTATCAAGCTAGGCTGAACTTGTAAACCTTCATGCTGCTTACCATATCAAAGATTTCCGAAGTTCCCTCTGTAAGTCGTCAGACCTAGATGGGTCATGAGCACGAATGTTAGACCTGAGGTCCTTCAGCATTCGATCTTCCAAATAAGGAGATATGCAATCAATAAGTTCCTCAACAAATGATCCCTCTCCTTTCCAGACAAAGGAAACTGCTTCTTCGGGACTCAGCCTCTCCAACAGAGGCGGGGCTTTCTTTGGATCACCAAATACACATCTCATCACATACCTTACCTGAAAAAAACGTCCCCAAGAAAATGTTGATTAACCACTACTACTTGTGGTGAAATCCAATGACCAAGGTCATAAAAGAAAGGGGCTGAGTCAACGAGAAAAGATGGGCCTTCAAGAGCAATTCAGTCACCTTGTCAAGCGTTAGAGCCAAATTCTGAAGCCTCTGATTGTAAACACCCTCGGCCTAATCTCATTCAACAAGATAACAGAAAGTGAGTAAACTGAAAGTTCAATAAATTTTTCCTAGTTTAATAGATGAAAAAACATGTACTATTCTGTACGAGTTCATATGAAATATTAACAGGCTTATATCTTGTGTGAATAGTTAATCACAATCACCTGAACCTCAGCGTCACTCATCTCAACATCCACGCAAACATCTGTAAAATATTTCCTCTTTTCTTCCAAATTATGCCTCAAAATTTCTTCTGGAAGCTTGGTTCTTTCATAATTAATAAACCTTACCTTCAATATTAAAGTAAAAATATGAGAAATGGGCCTGCATTTCAACATGAACTGAGAAGTAAATTAGAAAGAATTGTACCAAGCGAGCGGCGTATGCAATCAGCCAATCAGGCAAGCCACCAAGCAAACAACTTCCTAATCCAGCCTTGCCCAACTCAATATAATCCTCATCTGATACTGTGTTTAACTCGCAAGCCTCTAGCATCAATTGATGCCGATTCAGTATCCCATGGCAATCTTTAAGCACCTGACAATCCAGGGAACAGAACATGCAGAACATATAAACTTAAAGCAACAACAATGGAAAAGAAGAAGAAAGAAAGGCATCCAGCAAGGTGAAAGAAAACCCAAGGAGTTTTAATAAGACATCAAAAAAACAACTGAGCGTCCCAAGGACTCCAAAATTTCTTTAAAGGAACATGTGTTATGCCTTAAAACTGCAAAAAGCCAAATTAACACTTGAATAAATACATGTAGAACTTAAAATATGTACCTTCTGAAACGCCCCTTCACCTGTGAGATTCAGGTAACTCCCACGACAAATTTGGCTGCCGCATAAACAAACTGACGCTTCATACTCTTCTTTACTCTGTATCAAGAACCATCAAAGTTAATCATGTCAACAATTTCTCAATATAAAGTTCATAACGAGAGAGTTTTCGGGCAGCAGAATCTCACCTCCGTAACAGAGTTATAATCAAACGTGACCTCTTCACCATAACCAATAGGCCGAACACTGTAAATTCCAATCTGATACTGGCCATCAACAGCAGTAACTCTGCTCTCAATACAAATCAGTAATGTGAAGTCAGATACCAATATGAATGTCTGTTTTGGCAACAAAACAATGTCCCTCTAAAATGAATGTCGAATTTTAATTTAAGGTGAAGTTACTTAATCCTCCTTGTCGATCATCATGTTTTAGTTTATGCTTAAACTCAAATCGTTAACGGTATGTTTATATACAAGCTACAAAAAATGCTTAGATGTCAACATTCTTATATATCTCTTGAAGCCAAAATATACATTCATTTAGGGAGGGAGGGAGGGAATAATATGTTTCCTATCTGTGAGCTCTATAATATTGAAATAACAGAAATAAAATTGAATGAGAATGAAATCAAGTGCATGATCTGACTGGGAGAGAAGATGACTAATCTTAGGAGAATTAAGAACATTTCAATTTAGTTTGTATCAGTGGAGAACAGAATATGCATTCAACATAAAAATCTATGAAGTCTATAATAATGATTAGTTAACAGAAAACATGTTCATAGTTGTCAAAGGCGAAAGGCGAGAGGCGGGCGATATGTACTTGGAAAAGGCGAAAGGTGAGGCGAGAGGCAGGCGGCAAAAAGGCGAGCAAGGAGGAAAATCGAACAAAAATTTAGTAAAAATAGATTATATATATGTATATATATATATATATATATATATATATATATATGTATATATATATATATGTATATATGTGTGTGTGTGTGTGTATATATATATGTGTATATATATATGTATATATACACATGCTAAACATAAACAAAGCATAAAACGTATTATGAACAAGAATAAAGCATGAAATAAATTTCACAATTCAGCATATAATAGTATCCTAATATAATTCAAACCTCAAAAGTAAGAATTCTAAGAAAAAAGAAGCATGAATCAAAATTACGAAGTTCAATCAACAAAACAAGTACTAGTTTAAGCAAGTTAAATAAACTTAAATCCTTAAAGATTATTGAGAAAAGAAATCAAGTTCCAAAATCATGCAAAAGTAAATAAAAAATTGAACAAGGGACAAGAAAGAACGAAAAAAAAATGCAAAAAGGCGAGAGGCGACAAAAAGGCGAGCAAGGCGAACGCCTTGTGAAGAAAGGCGTGCATCCGCCTGCCTGGCTACAAAGAGGCGACCGACCCCCAAGGCGCCAAAAAGGCGAGGCGGGCGGTCGCCTTTAACAACTATGAACATCTTACTAAGAAAGATGAAATTTTCCACTCATGAGTTTGCAGACCCACACAAGATTATCATTGGAAAGCTCTTGAAAATGCTGCCAGCAAGCTAAAATACTAAGATTAAACGTGATACTCAGTTCGAGCATGATCGAAGAAACAGAGGTGAGGCCGCCAACAAGGATATCAGACCGGGAATTTCCTGAGATAGGGCGAGGATATTAAGAAACAATAGAATCTAGAGCTCAGCCAAGCTAACATTCTATAAATCGATATTCATGGATTCCCATTATATATGATATTTGTCAAAATTCACAAGAATGCAAGCAATAAAAGAATAAAAGATTGAGTGATATGACACGCCCCCATCCATTCACAGAAACCAAGGAGATATTCTCTTGAATCAGGCACAAAACTTACTTTGCCTCACAATTAGGTCTACAAGAATGACATATCCGGCTTGCATAGTTTGCCTTGTGCATTGCGTCTACAACTACTAAATCATAACCATCAGCATCACCCTGCCAAAACAAAAGCACTCTGGTAAACACATGTAAAGCAACAGGAGATGAGCCAGACTAAGAAGGTTGTTAAAGTTTTAAGGCACCTTTGGCCTCTCAAGATAGATGTTGTAGAATTCTGGAGCAGGCTCTTTATTATCTTTCTGCAATGCACGAATACCATCTTGCTTCTCAAACCATTTCCATGCAGGATAAACCTGTAATTATAATTAAGAAATAAAATCAGCTCTATGTAACTCTATATCAGATACATCATAAAGAATCAGAACTAAGCAAAATGCACAGGAAAACAAAAGATAAGGTAGAAACTTAACATCTTGCCGAAACACGGTCTTCAAGAAGACACGGAAGAAGGAGACAGTGTCAGAGTAAGAAATTACTGGTTGAAAACTAGCTGTTAAACTATCAACTCATCCAAAAGAGAAACTAGAAGGTAGTATTTGAAAATGTACTGCCAGGCTCTAATAAAGTGATCCAACTGACAAGCAGACAGGAAAACAAATGAAGGTCCAGCTAGAACACAAGCAGAAGGCCGAACTATACAAACATAATTGACACAAATGCATACAAGGAGACTTGAACCAGGGCATGGGTGTGAAGCTTCAATATAAATTTAATTGCAATGCATAATAATGCAGCACTGGACACGCACGATTAAAAAATGAAAAAAAGTAAAGCATTTCCCTAATAATATTTGATCATGTACACAATCAGATATCATTATCAGTCAAACCAAATTGTGTAGATAAGCTTTCTCGCAAGTAGGAGAAGTACCAACTGGCAGCTCCTCTTTGGCATATAAAGATCACACACACCTCAACCAATCTCAAACTGTAGGCGCTTATTTGTGAAGGTACAAACAAGTAAAGTTATAGCCTTAAAAACCGCCCAATATACAACATGATAACTTCTTTCGGGACGGAGGGAGCAAGAACAATAGAATAAACTACAAGAAAAATCACCAAAATCTACAAGGAACAAGGAATTACCTCTCCCAGAAACTCTACCACAAAGTCATCCTCACCAAAACCACCTTCTTTGTTGCAAACAACACCAAGCCCCTTAATGAAAAAATAACAGAATCATCAAAATGAGAGGCACAACTTTCCATTTAAAGTTGAGAAATCTGGCTTGGTGTCCATACCTTTCTATAAGCAACATAACTGTCCTCCGGACGATTGCCAATGGTATTCAACATAAACTGACATAATCCTGCAGTTCGTGTATCATGCTCTTCCTCAGCAGTCTTCAAAATATCCTTGATAACAGGCTGCAAAGAATACACCATAGGAGTGTTTCTGGTGCCCGTAAAATTCCGAACTTTCTTATTCAGAGTACGGAGGAGCACCTCTTCAATGAATGAATGCTTGTCCAAAAGAGGCCAATCTGATTCTTCTGGCATGGAGTCCAGCAAAAGATTGTGAGTGTATGGATCTATGCCATAAACCTCCTGTTCTATCACCTCATCCCCAAGCTGCTTCCGAGGTTTATAATCTTTAACTTCAGGAAAATCCATATCAGACTCCTCGGTGCCATTTTTCTGAGCAATAAGCTTCTCAGCATAGTCAACTGGTAAGGTAACCCGCATTTTTCGTTGCACTTCCTCATCATCAGCAACAACAACATAGCGTTCAATGACTTCATATTTCCTGGTCACAGGAGGAACAAGGCTCGCCTTTGTCATGCGAGCACCCCATTCACGGTCATCAGCAGTAGACTCAAATCCATCATCAACAGTAGAGTTACTATCTCCTCTCGATTCCCCTGCTCCAGCTTCTGATAATCTATCCCCATCAGAATTCGTATCCGAGGAAGTGCTGTCACTATCAGTCTCTGTTTCTTCAGAGGATCTGTCGTGGTCATCAGATGTTTCACTTCCGGAACCAAAATATTTTTTGTTCAACTTAGATAAACGTTTTCTGATTTCACGATCAGACGCATACTCTCCATAATCGGCACCACCATTGGTAAATGAGCCATTGCTTCTACTCGGGTACTTCTTTTCCACCACCTTAGTATGCTTCTTATATATTGAAGAAGTAGAAGTGAATCCTGGAGTGGAGTCATCTTTCCAAGTTCTCATTATCTTATCCCTTTCATATGAAGATCTATAACTTGCTTCCAAACACGTGGCTAGACGAATGAATAATGTAACAATGTGATTCATGTCTCTGGTATCACCACGATTCTTTGCTCTGCATTGGCATAAAATATCAAAATGAGTGAGAGTCAGAACCAGTTAGTTAAAATCAACTATGGATCAGGTTCATGAATTTTATGAGAGAAAGGGAACAGGTTAGAATATCATTGATTATTGTTACATGAACCTGATTCACAGTTAATTTAAATTAACTGGATAGAAGAAGGCTTACTTTATTGCATCCCTGCACATTCGACTAATATCCTCCTTGATAGAGCTCAAGCCACGACCAGCATAATAACCATTTTTCATTCTATCCTCAATTTCTGCAACCTGACATTCAATAAAATCAATGATATAACCACTACTGAGAGTATGTAAACAACAAAAGGTCTCTTGCAAGAAATAAATTAGTAAAAGGTAATATAGTACCTTAGGCACAAAAAACTCGAAAGAGTTTTCTTTCATGATGTCCTTTAAACCCAGAGCTAGAAATTCTTTCATTCTCTTGTAACCATTTTCAGACTTTTTGATGGCCAATCGCCTCAACTGAGCTCCCCTAGATAGGAGTGATGAAGATTTTCTAGCATCAAATACTTTAGAACGTTTGTATAAGCTTTGGCGGAATAACTGGTTTGCAGAGTCCCTCTTATCCTGGCTTTCGAAATAGTCTCTTAGACCGCTAGAATCATCCATTTGACTATCCCTACCATCGTAATTTGTTTCAGTTGTGTGTTTGGCATTCCTTAATTTCGAATTTAAACCACGATTCTTGACCCAAATAATATTTGGAAATCTAATAGTCAAGTCTTCAAACTGGCTGCAGCCTCTGATATCTACCGATGATAGGTAAGGGAATAATTTGATTATTTCTTCAAGCATCGTAGAACTGATGTTGCTACATCCACGTAGAACCAAGGATGTGATTTTCTCTTTGTTATAACCATTCTGCAAGAAAATAAAGTGAATCACCAAAAGTTTGGAGATAATTAAATTATTGTGACAGCCCTCAGTCCGTCCCCAAACCAAATAAGAAAAAAAAATTGATAGGAAAACAAGAAGACAAAATTAACATTTGAGAATGACAAGCTAACCATTATGTTTAGCATCATTGAGTCAGTGCAGTTAGGTGCAACAGCAGACAAGTCAGCCTGCCTCGAGATATCCTTGTAGAAATTTGTCCCTAATCTCCAGTGCTTACAAGTCGAAGCAGCATGAACAAGTGATTTGATATCAGCTCTAAGGAAATGAAATACTCGTGCCAAGACAAAACCATCAAGTAAGCCCCAGCTCCCACTCTCAATTTGAGAGCTTGTGGTATCTTCTTTGTTGAAAGTAGCATCACGACACAAGTTATCAAACAAGTATTCATCCTTCTGAACCATCAACATGTCATCTTCCATTTCTTCCTCTTCTTCAGTTCCATCAATCAGCATCCCTGCTCTTTTGCTACCACGCACTTGATCTGTCCATTAATAAGAGTCAATAAATATATCCCAGGAAAAAGTTGAAGAAAGCAGTCTCAACATACAAATCAGAACTGATTTCCTGATATCCCCAAGAATTAGTAAAACAGTTTTTAATAACTCCATGGCATCTAAGATGAAACATGTGACGTTACAAGGGTAAAACAATTTATGATTAACAAATTAGGGGATTCCTAGTTAAACAGTCAGATTTATAACATGTGAGAATCCAAGAACAAATTAAAATGAGTGACTGGAAAGCCTAGAACTAGACAAATAAATGTGATTGTGAAGAAGTATATAACAAGTATGCAATTGTGCATGCATGACTATATGCCTGCCTAAACTTTCTCAGCTAATTAAGCCCAAGTAGAGAAAGCTGCCAAAAAAGAAATTAGAGACCGGAAAGATAGCGAGCCAAGTAGTTAGGTTACTTTTGCCATGCTTCCCCGTGTTGTGACTCCAAACAACTACCAAAACCAAAAATGCATCTAGTAGCCAAAATTGTATATGCAGTTACTTAAGGTATGGATGCATGTATGAGACAACAACTGAGTCCATACGCTGGATAAGGACTAAAATGGGCTTATATCATATGATAATAATTTAAATTAATTTGCAAATGACAAAACCAAGAAGCCAAGAACTACTCAAAAATTTTGGTATACCTGATGGTAGATATCGATTGCTGCTAGTAGAACTAAAAATTTGTTTTTCTATCTCTTTCTTTGGTTGCCGCTCGTTAATCCAAGGCTCTAGGACCTCATTAATCGCTGCAGCCAATTCCCGACTCCTGTAGGACTTCATGATCAATTCGTGGAGCTTTCCACGAGTATAACCAATGTACTGAGGATGTAAGCAGTGAAAAGAGCTGAGTGAAGCATCCCCCATATCCAAAATCGAAGCTGTAGAATTATTAGTAGATACCACACAGTGATCCCCTTGGCTCTTCCCAGCAGTTTCAGAAGCAGAGGTAACTGGAACCCATACTTTATCAAACTGTCTGAAAACACTAGTATGCTTCTGGATGATACCTTGATCTGCCAGGATCTGCAGCTCTGGAAAAGACAGAGGCCCTCGTTCATGACCAGCCCCATCAAGATAGTACCAATCACCAACATGTAACTGCAAGTCATCTGCAGTGGAAAGACGGTCCTTCGGAATATTAGGCAGCGTAATGCTCTTGCAAGCGGTCTTAGAATCTTGTTCATGTAAGCTTTTTGAGCGAGAAACACCTTCTTCTGATAATCTCTTTGAGTCACTAGTTGAAGAGTAGTGCCGACTAGACCTTGAAGAATATCTTTCCTTTCCTCTAACTTGTACCCGAGGTTCAGAAACAAAAGAGCCATGGTCCTTAACAACACATGTGTTTATCCTGATCACAGGAAGCATAGTCCCTTTCACTTCCCTTGTACCGAAATATTTGATTTGGCTTGATTTGGTTCCACAATTATACTCAATTGACTCATCTGAAGAGGAAAATGCCCAAGGTGGGAGATCAAGCCTTCTACTCTGTAAAGGATCGTAAAGGTCATCTTTGCATTGCCACCGAAGATCTTCCTGTCCAGAAATTGGCATCTGACATAGAGCATAACCATCATTAAGGACAAACTTCTTCTTCCAACCTCTATCTTCAGTAGTTTCATCAATCCTCTTCCAGTCTCCCCCCTTGCATGACCATTGGCCAGAAAACCAGTCAGGGACCTCATCGTAATTGAAGGAATTATCCTTCTCTGACGATAATGTACCACTTGACCATGACCCCACCATTTCCTCTGATGAAATCTCTGGGTAACTGGATATGCCATCGCCTTCTATTTTATCTTTATGATCAATCATCTGATGTTGATGACTGATGAAACCTGTAAATACACCAATTAACATCCTTATCATGATATCCAAGAACTATGCATTTCTTCATTTTATGATATAGTACCCTTTGGTCCAAAATACATGTCGTTTTAGGACTAAAAATTTGGTCCAATATACATGTCGTTATAGGACAAAACCCCAAATTTACCTCTCATTGGAACTTGTTCCATGTCATTAATTACTCCCTCCGTCCCGTCCGAAAAGGCACAAATTTCCTTTTTGGGCGTCCCATTTAAAAGGGCACAACCCTAAAAAGGAAAGCTTTTATTATTTTTATACTCTTCCTACCCCACTCATTCTCTCTCCTACTTTACTTTTACACTCACAACATTCTCTCTCCTAACTATTCCTCCCACTCATTCTCTCTCCTATTTAATTTTTCATACTCACAACATTTAACTTTTTTCTCTTTCTTACATCACTTTCCTTATTCATTTCTTAATTTCCGTGCTAGAAGGCAAAATTGCCCTTTCGAGCGGGACGGAGGGAGTATACTTTTTGAGTGAACCTAACGTAAGAGAGAGACACAATTGATGAGGGCATATTTGGTACTTTGTTCAGAAAGTTATAGTAATAATTACCTTTCTTAATGTGTGAAAAGCTCCGAAACGACATGTATTTTGGACCGGAGGGAGTATTTGGGTTTTTTTATCTGCACATAGTACGCAGCTACTACTAAATTTAGGGTGTCTCGAAGAAAAGACACTAAATTGCACCTTTCTGCACAGAAAAGAGTCTAAAAAGCAAACAAACTTCCAACAGCACATTTATCTTCAAAATAGCGCACACACAAGCAGAGAAATAATCTTAAGACGTGTTTCTCAAGGAGGGAAAAGAAGCAATAACTGTTTATACAATTTTACCAAAAAATGGATTAGACGTGCAACGATATAATGTTTTGCCCCGTAAGTTTTAGAGAGCATTAACAATGGATTAATAGTAACACGCATAAGTAACGTTACAAAATGGTTGAAAACTTAATAAGTAAAAGATCCGGGTTCATACCCAATCGAATGTGGGAAGAGAATCTAATTACTGATCTTGTGACATGAACTTCAAGTAGAAGAGAGAATATATATGGAACCATATTAGACAAAAAATACATAGATGATGATTAAAGAATGGTTGAAAAATCAGCGAAAAGCACAAAAACTCGATTAAACAATGTTTGATTATTTTTCAGCCAGGTTCACACAGCTGAAACATGGTGGTAAGTGGTGACTACTGACTCATCAAGTTCGCTAAAATCAACTGAATAGACCAGGGAAACATATATGTAGACCAGCTCTATACCTAAAGAACTTGATGTAAGGACCCCAATTCAAGGAAGAACCACATCAACAAATCTAGAAAACATTGCATGAGAAATCTAAAGAAATACCTTCAGAATATCCCCATATCTCCCACTCACCATGCTCAAACGTCATTTGTAGCACTTCTGCAGAAAAATAAATTTCAACTGTGTGAAAAGCGGTTATGCTAAAAGATGCAAGGAAAGATGGGAAAGTAAAAATATAAACGTAAACTAAAGAATACAGTAGAGAGGCAGTATAGAAGATTTACCCCCAATTGTCTCCAGCTCCCTTCCAGGAACTGTGGAAAAGCCATCAAAAAGTGCTTCAATTCTCTCATCAATACAAAGGTCTTCTGAAGACTCAGCTACAGTAGAACTTTCATTAGCTGGCTCTGATAAAGAGGTCAAAGCTTTATCTTCTATGTGGTCACGAGACAGAACCACATCCCCAACATCTGCCAAAACATTTCCAGGAGCCTCAGGAGGGCTCACCAGTTGAGTAACAGCATCTGAGAATATGGAAGGGAAATTAGCTGTCACTATTGGAGAAACTGCATTTTCAACAGTAACCCACCTGTCACTATCCAAGTGCTTAATCAAGTGATCAGAAACAAGAAAGCCTTCTTCAACAAGCATCTTCAGGTCATATAATTTGGAAGGTCCCTGTTCCACACCAGAATGATCAAGGTAGAACCATTTGCCAGTGGTTGAATCTGCCAAAGCAGTGGCATGTGGTGGTGTATCACATATATCCATGTCTTCCTCCATAGAAGCCAATTCTTCGGTGGTTTCATCGACCTGAGGAAAGTCACAGTTCACACTAGGACTATAGGACTCTTCTTCCTTGAGAGAAAGTTGGCTGGTATTTTTCTCCAACGATCCACTGTGATTGTCCAAATTACTCCTATCTTCAGAATCCTTAGCTGATAAATTTATTTCTCTCCCACTGGAATCCCCCTGGCTGAGTTTCTCCTCTTGCACTTTGTTCAAGGAAGGAATTGGCCGTTTTTCATTTAATGCACCTTTCCTATTAGTTTCACGGTAACTGATTGACTTGACCCGATTGGCAGGAGGAGATTCCAGGAAACTTGGAGTCCGCTCCCTCCGATCATGATAACGACCTTGATCTTGCGGGGACCATTCAGAATAACTGGGACTTCGATTTCTGTTTTCATAGTGTCTATTCCGAGCATACGGTGAACTATCTCGGCGGGTTGGACTACGATCGCGGTGATCATGGTAGCGGGCCCGGTCAAGTGGGGACCGTTCCCAATGACGTGGGCTACTATTATGTCTGTCATAAACCCCTCTGGATGATAGGGGGGATTCGCAGTTTCTAGTGGGGTATCTATCAGCAGTATTCTGGGTAGAAAAAGAATTCTTATACGAGTGATCAGGGTACGTGGTGCGACTGCCATAGTCAGAAAGTCTCCTACTTTTTGATGGTGTATAGTCAATAAAGTCAACATGGTGTTTCCGGTCAACTGTATTAGAATCAGCAGCATGCCGCTTCAGGCGATTTCCTGATGGATAGTCTCTTCCATGATTCTTGCCATTGCTAAAATCACTCTTCACAAACCCTTCACCATCAAAAAATTTAGAACTGATCCTTGGCATCCTTTCTTTATTGTTGCCTTCCCACCTCGGTAACCTTTTCGAAAACTGACCTCCATTTCTACTGAACTCTTTCTCACCTGAATACTTCCCAGAAGGTGGAGTTCGTCTGAGCTCAGATTTCCACCCATTGTCATGGTGACGCATTTTTGAGTAACTATTGTCATCTCTAACCACCTCACTTCTACCACGCCATCGATCAGGTATAAACTCTCCTCTCTCTACTTCCTCATTAGCACCTCTCCAAGAGGCAGATTCAGTCTTCTCAAACTCTCCCCTTCTTCCAGAACTGTATTCTAACTTGCGCAGGTCTCCTTTCCGCCATTTCCCAGGAATAAACTCCTCTTCTACATCACCACCTTTCCTCCACTGGTCAACCGAAAACTCACCTTTCTCAATCTCACTCTTTATTTCGAACCTTCGGGGCCTCTCGGGAACAAACTCCCCATTCTCAACATCCCCTCCTACTGTCGGCCACTTCAACGAACCCAATTCACCTTCCTCAACTTCATCCTTACCGGAACCATAACCATTCTCAACTTCTTTAACAACCTTACTACCTCTAGCAGACTTGGAAAGCTCTTCTTTCTTCAAAACCTTCATCTTCTTCATCTTCCCACCTATGAACTTGATCGACTTGGAGTTGAACTTGTTAGTACTACCATTTTTTCCACCGCCACAAAATGTCTCGGAAATAGAAAAACGCTCCATAACATGCTGTGTAGGCACACATGCAACTCCTCCATCGCCCATGGAAACACCCAAAGCAACCCTCTACGTTATCAGAAGCCAGAATTCAAAGCCTTAATTATCCCCTTAACCCAGGGCTGTTGATGCTCATATTCCCCAAATTCCTTCCGCGTCGTTTCCACTCCTGAAAAAAGGAAACCCTAGGGTTCCGAAAACCAAAAATTGACCACAATTAGCAATGTAGGGTTACGAGAAAACACAAATCAAACTAAAATTAACGAGAGAAAAATATCTAGAAAGTGAAGAAATCAAAACCCTAGGCTCAAAAATTAAACATTACAGCAGAAAGAAAACTTACGTTGAAAATTACAGAACGGCGGAGTCGATCGAAATAGGCGAATGAATCTTTCGCCGGAGCTGCCGGAGCAAGGGCTCTGAAACACACAAAGAGATTACTGAAAATGTTGAGAGAGGGTAGATCGATGAACAAGGAAGAGAAAGAATAGCTGAAGACGAATGTTAATCTTTCTTTCTCTCTCTACAGATTAGAGAGGCTGTTGGTTGTGTCTTAGTTTCTCTCTCTAAAAGTCTATAAATCGTTATATTGGGTTTGGGCCTGCCTGCGGATGAACTCGCCATCACCAGCGCAGAACGCTTTTTTACGGGGACGGTTATTTGCGAGGCACGCTATTTGTAAGGCACGAAAAATGGACAAAATTGCTCTTTCGTACGTGAACGTTTTGTGTAATTTTACACGACATTGTCAAATACGTTTCGTATATAAACATACAAAATGTATTGAGTTATTTCGTGTATATTCACACGAAATATTAACAAATATTTCGTGTAGTTTCATACGAAACATATCTGACAGTCTGAATAATTCATACTTCCAAACATAAAAATTGGAAAAATTCTGATGAGCCCGGATCTACTGGACCGGGCCCGCGCTCGGTCTAGTCCAAAGAACCAGTGACGTGGCAGTTCCTAGACCGCTGGAGGGGAGACCGCGGACAAATAGGCCCTTGTGGTCAAGATCGTGTCCCTCCTCGCATCATCCTCTTCGAGGACCATTGGGACCCTCGGCTGGATCCGTGCCCGCATGAGTCATGCCCGCATCAACCGTGCTCGCGTCATATATCTTTGATCGCGGCACAACGTTGACCGCGGCACATGCCGCTTCCCGGTTAATGTCGAAGCCTTACCGAGCAAGTTAGCTTACCGGCTCGACAGCCACTTGCCGGCTCCCCATCACGCATTCAATGCGGCTCGCCGGCGCCTACTTATTCCATTTAATGCACTAAGTTCTGGCCACACGGCTCATGTCCCTTTCGGCCGTGTCACCCTGACGATAATGTTCCACTCCCCGACAGGACCCAATTAGCCTGCGGACACGTGTAGGCGGTCAAATACCAAAGTGCCCCCTGGGGCCGATCTCATTGCTTACCTCAACAAGCACCGTGGCATTGCCTATAAATAGAAGGCCTTTACCCCTTGGGCAAGGTAAGTTCCATATACAATTGAGTAAGCTCTTTTACTCTCTACACCTAAACACACACACTCCAAAGGTATTCAAAGCCTTATTACTCGCATTCTTACTCTCACACCCGAGGGCACGAGTTGGAGTAACATCCAACTTCGACCTTAACGGTGCTTGTTTGTGTTGTGATCTAGGTACACAAATCCACTAAATATATCCTAGCCGGATATCCTTGAACCGCTCCCGACCCCGAAAAGCCGTGGCGTCATCGGTGGTTCCATTGTAGGAAGCTTGCTTTCTTTCGTTTCTCGTTAAAAATCTTTTGTTTTCAAGGCACCTCACGTGTCCTAAACAAATTCAAGGCCGAAAGGCTCTTCTATTTTACGTCACTAAGTTTTTCCCATTTAAAACTTTTGTTTTCGGACACACCCCGTAGTCTAAACAACCGATCGTCAAAAGACACTTCTTTTCAGCTATTTTCACCTTTACGTGACATGTCTCAAATTCTAAAAATGCTGGTCATTTAACCATAGAGGAGGAAAACCAAGCCGAACCCTCCAATAACAATAGGGAAAGGCAAACCAACTCTGTCTTCAACGAATGGGGGCCCATTCTCGCCCTCAAAATCCCCGGCTCAGCCCGAAGCTCTCCAGCGGTTAGCAGGAAGCACGTGCCGAGAAAGCCCAAGCCCTACTAAACACTAGCCCAAAACTCCCCAAGCTCGCATAAAAAACACCAATCCGACCACCCCACTTTCCCTGCACGTATCCCGAGAAGGAAGGAAATCCTAGCCTCCAAATCCAAACCGGTCGCGGAAGCCATGGCCATCAACGACGCGGAGATGGAAATATTTGAAATAGAGGCCAATGGAGGGCTACAGTTCCTCAAGGGTCACAAAGGTTCTCCCAACGAGCTCCCGCACACTCGCTTGCTAGTCAAGCCGCTGGGCAAACCGGGTTGACCCACCTTGGCGCGGACACCGGCCGACGGAGCGTGGTGCATGTAGATGATAGCGAGGAAAGGGGGAAGAGGCACAGCCAAATCACCGTGCGAAGTCCAAAGCCGTACCCTTGGCTCCGGCCAAGGAGAAGGCCGTGACTCCACGAGCTAAAAAGCAGGTTGATGATCGTAACCCCGAGTTTGTGGAATTCATGCGTAAGATGTGGGAAACCCATCGAAGGCCGCCTGAAGTGTGGCCGCACTATGGACGCCTTCGGTGATAAAATTGCGCGGCACCATCCGAAGAGGCAAACCCCCGAGATGGACACCTACGATGGATCCAAAAATGCCAAGAGTCATATGGGAAGATTTGAGGGCCGAGATGGCTTTATTCTCCGCGGATGAGTCGGTGATGTGCAAAGCTTTGGCTGCGACCTTCATCGGCAAGGCCCTATCTTGGATGCTAGCCCTCAAGCCCGGTGTATTCGATCATTCGGTCGCTCGTAGTCCTCTTCCTCAATGCCTTTCTTTGGAGCAGGCGTGCCGCTAGACCAAAGACAGATCTTGTCCGTGTCAAGGTGCACCAAATGAGCCTACAAAAGATTATATATCCCGGTTCAGAAGGTGAGCGAGGAGATTGTGGATCCGGACGAGGGGGACATCGACTATGTTTTGAAGGCGGCCTCGGTAACTCCTTCCTCAAAATGAATTTTGCCTCCAAAGAAACCTAAATCGATGGAGGAAATGTATGAAAGGGCATCGGCCATTGCCTCCGCCGAAAGAGCCTAGTGTGCCCGCTCCCCAGAGCTTCGCGAAAGAAAGGATAAGCCAAGTCCAGAGACCACCCCGAGCCCGCTCGGGCCCAATAATCGTGGCAAAACAGTAGGCCGGATCGTAAAGGCTCAAAAAGGCCGTGGCCGAAACAGCTTTACACAGAGCTCACCGACCCAAGGGTGGTGATCATGAGAGCCTCGGTACTTTCCTCCTCCTCCCCCATGCTTCGAAAGCCAAATGAGAGGAGTAGACTTAAATTTGTGAGTTTCACAACGACCACTGCACGGAATCGAGGATTGTTTCCAGTGAAGCGAGTAATCCAAACAGAAAATTAATAACGGGGAGCTAACCAAGTGGGTTAAGGGAAACAAATCACGCCCCCAATAACAATGATCGGCCCGGCACGACACACCCGGGGGACCAGACAGAATGAAAGAGATAATAATGATGACGATTTTGGGGACTACGACATTAACTTCATTGGGGAGGAACCTCCCACTAGTAGGCGCTTGTCTCTCCAAATTCGGACATTAGAGAAGGTTTTTTCCATCCCCGCCCGGCCCCGAGGAAGAGCTGGAAATTGGGTTCAAAAGGAGTGAACTTGCCTCCACCCTTTTTCATTCCACACGGCCACTCACCCTCGAATGAGAATCAACCTGGCAAACATAGGCCGTGTGTTGGTAGATACTTGGAGTGCCGCGACATACTTTACTACCATACGTTGATTGGAATGAGAATGACTAAGCACATCTCACTCCATATGCGGGCATGCTCGAAGGCTTCACAAACCACGCCGTAAGGGTAAAGGGGACGATTGTGTTTGACGTAGCTATTGGGGAAAAACCCATGCGAAGACGGCCAAGATAACTTTCATGGTGGTCGATCTTCCTTCCCAATACAATGCCATTCTCGGCGTAGCGCTCGGGCCGAATTGGGAATAGTTGCGTCCGTCCCCCACGAAGGGTGAAATTTAACACCCGGGCGGGGTTGCTACCATCAAGAACCAGCCGGGAGATTCCTCCGAGCACTTGGAGGAAAAAAGGAAAGAAACAGAAAGGCCGGACATCACGCCCGAGATAGAAGGCAAGGACAAAATAATAGAGGGAAAGGGCGAGGACAAATCAACAAAGGGAAAGCCCTTGCACTCCCGCCGCCACCCGTACCAATTGGCATGCTTTCTTTCCATTCCACAAGGTGGAGCTCAAGATGAGCGAGAAAATCAAAGCGGTTGGTTGCCCCTGTTGAGGAGGATATATTGATCGAGGAATAGAGGGGAAATTGACCGCGATATCATATATTCAATGGCAACGCCGACCGAAGCTCGTGTCAACCCCCCAACTATTGTCATTGACTCCTGCACAATCGTGAAATCGGCGACCTTCAACCTAACGACGAGCTCGAGGAGGTGGTAATCAATCCCCACTTCCCCAGAGCAAGCGGTTAAGGTGGGGCTGGAAATTCACGGCGAGGAAAGAAGGATACTTATTGAGTTCCTTAGAGCAAATTGCGATGTGTTCGCTTGGAGGGTGGAAGATATGCAAGGCATCGGCGGGACGTGATCCTCCATAAAATCAACGATGACCCCTCCTTCAAAAACATTCACCAAAAATCCGAGATATTTCTCCCTGAGAAAGAGATTGCCATCAAGGAAGAGGTGGAAAAGTTGCTAAAAGCGGGGATAATAAAGGAGATCTCCTACCCCAGTGGTGGCCAATGTGGTCATGGTTAAGAAATCCAATGGCAGATGGAGGATGTGCGTTGATTTCACCGATCTCAACAAGGCATGCCCCAAAGATTGCTTCCCTCTTCCTCGCATAGACAGATTGGTGGATTCTATAGCCGGACACGAGTTCTAAGCTTCATTGATGCCTACTCCGGGTACCACCGAGATCCGAGATGGCTCCCGAAGATGTCCGCTCTGTAGCCTTCATTCTTTGCGGGCAAGACATCTTGCTACACTATGATGCCCTTCGGGCTAAAAATGCGGGAGCCACATATCGGCGCATGGTCAATCTGGTCTTTAAAAACCGGCTAGGCGAAATCTAGAGGCCTACATTGACGACATGGTCATAAAAACTAAGGAAAACTCCCACGAGCTCGATGTGGAGGAAACCTTCAAAAACTTGCGCCACAACAGCATGAAGCTAAACCCCCTTAAGTGCGCTTTCGGGGTCAAGGCGGGCAAGTTCCTCGGATTCATGGTCAACCAAAGAGGGATAGAGGCTAATCCGGAGAAAATCCAGGCCCTATTAGACATGAAACCTCCTGCTGCGTGAAGGATGTACAAAAACTTCAATGGTCGCATCACCGCACTTGGCCGCTTTATCTCGCGGTCAGCGAGAGAGATGCCTCCCCTTCTTCAAAACTCTCGAAAGGGGGAAGAGAGGCGATGAATTTACATGGAGCACCGAGTGCCATCGGGCTTTTGAAGAAGTCAAGACATACCTCGGGCGGCCACCTCTACTCGGCGGCCGGTGCCGGAGAAGAGCTTTTTCTATATTTAGCCAGATTCTTGATGCGCGTGCATTTGTTCTTGTGAGGGAGGAGAATAACTCCCAAAAACCGGTTTATTATGTAAGTAAGGCCTTTGTCCGCCGTAGAAGGGCGTTATCTTAATATAGAAAAGTTAGCTTACGCCTTGCTTGTATACGCTCGAAAATTAAGAGCCTACTTTTACGCACATCCTATAAGCGTACTAAGCGAGGCCCCGCTTAGAAAGGTTTTACATAAACCGAGTCCTCGGGGAGAATGCTAGCTTGGTCTATAGAGCTCACCGAGTTCCGGATCACCTACTCCCCCGAGAAAGACAATCAAAGCGAGGCCTTAGTTGATTTTGTGGTAGAATCATCATTCAAATTGGCGGACGGCGACCTCGGAAAAGAAAGCGAGCGAGAATCGAAGATGACCCAAAAGCCCGAGCACGAAATTGTTCAACCAAGGGAGCGTCCGGAAAGAGGTGTGGACTTTATATGTGGACGGCTCCGCGAGCAAGTTAATCAGTGGAGCGGGCATACTTCGATTGCACCCTGCGGGGAGAAATTTATGAGGGCCTTAAGATTCAAGTTCGAGGCATCAAACAATCGGGTGAATATGAAGCGATTATAGCGGGCATGGAATTGGCAAGAGACTTGGGAGTGCAATATTGAGATCAATAGTGACTCTCGGCTCATAGTTAATCAAATTAGGGAGTATGATACTATCAACCCGGTACTAACTCGATCTTGTGACCTTGCAAAAACCCTCATCAAAAATTTCACTTACTATGAGTGAACCAAGTCATGAGAGAGGACAATATGGAAGGCGACCTCCTCTCAAGAATAACCGAGCAAGAAATTGGTGAGTTGGAGACAAATTGCCGGATTGAATTCACGGAGAGACTGCTATAGATCGAATACGGATAAACAATATTGAGGATCAAGTAAGGGTGGGTGGATGAAATGAAGGATTACATCGAGAAGCAAACCACTCCCGAGGATCCGGTAAAGGCTAGAGCCATCGAACGGTGTCCGCGAAATACCTCGTCCTCGATGGGGTGCTTTTTCGGCGATCATTCACCAAGCCTTTACTAAGATGTGTTAAGACTCACATGGTCACCAACTTACTCTATGAGGTTCATGAAGGAGTTTGTGGCGGACATCCAGTGCTCGCACCCTCTCGAGACAAGATCAAATTCCAAGGATTCTTTTGGCCCACAATGAGAAGGGATGCGCGGGAGTATGTTAGAAAATGTGATAAGTGCCGAGAGATTTGCGGACATCCACTAGACTACCATCAACGGAAGCGAGACTTTGGTAGTACCATCGTGGCCGTTTGATACGTGGGGGATAGATCTTATTGGACCATTTCCAAGCTGCTAGAGGAAGCATCAAGTATCTTTGTGGTGGCCGTGGATTATTTTACCAAGTGGACGGAAGCAAAGGGCTTGGCCACTATTTCCGAGGATAACACTATCGGTTTTGTCCACGACCACATCTATTGTCGATTTGGGGTTCCCAGAGCAATAATTTCGAGATAATGGCACCCAATTCTCCGCAAAATTCAACTGCTTGAATGTGTGAGAATGAAGGTGCAACACCGTAAGTCCGCAGTTGCCTATCCTCGGGGAAATGGTCAAGGCGAGGCTGCGAACAAGCTAGTCCTAAGCTGCCTTAAAGAAAAATTTGGAAGGACGAGGAGGACGTTGGTTGGACGAGCTCCGGATCGCATTGTGGGTTGTCCGCACCACGATAAGAAATTCAACGGGAGAAACTCCCTTCTCGCTCACGTATGGGTCGAGAGGCAATGGCTCCGGTTGAGGTAGCCCTACCCTCGTACGAGTCACATACTTCGACGAGTCTCAAAAGCGAGGCAAACGAAGGTGTGACACTGGACGATCTCGAAGGAAAGAGAATGCGGGCACATGAAAAATGGTGAACTACAAACGAAGCGAAGAAGCACCATGATAAAAGAGTAAATAAAAGGAGTTTTCGGTTGGAGGCCCTGGTACTCGAAGCGTAGAGGTCAGGGACCCAACCTGGTTTCAACAAGTGTCCCCGAAATGGGAAGGTCCATATGAGGTTACAAAGATAATCAAAGAGGGCACCTATATGTTGCGACCAAAAGAGGGAGAAGAGCTTAAGCACTCCTGGAATAGCGACCACCTTAAGAGATACTTCGTTTGAAGTCTTTGTAATTTTGGAAGGAGTATAGACTATATATATATAAGGGAGAAGTTATCATCATATTTTGATGCAAAAATCAATTCCGCGGCCTAAAAAGCTAAGGTGGATGCCCGCGTGCGGATGCCGGTGAGTTCAAGAGCCAACATATGAGCTCCTGCTAACGATGCGCAAAGATCTAAGGATCCGCATGCCTATAGATGTACAAAGATCCATTACGATCCGTACTATGATCGCGGGGAGGAATCTCTCCTGCTCGCGTGACACCACCAAAAAACAAGTGGATATAGATGAACGTAGGTACAAAGGCCATGATGCCCGTGCCTACGGACTCTAGTGGGGACAATGACACAGTCCGGACCCACTAATTGCGCGAAGGACCTCGTTAGGGCCGTTACTCGCATGCCTGTATGTGACAAAGGCCTACATATAAGCCCGTTCACCAGATCGCCATGAGACCCTCACGAAAAACCCTAGGGAGTTTTGAATAAAGGGTCAAATAAGTGAGAACCTCCAATAAGGGGATACGGATGCCGGGGTTAAAGGGCCTCTATGCTAAAATATGCTCCTACCTTTACATTGCGCGGACAATAGCCTCACGGCCACCTTCGCATGCCACATGAAAGTATGCTTGCCTTGGCTACTTTTGACTTACACCACTCGCAAGGCTGGGAATAAGTGTAAATGGAAGAGAGTGATCAAACTAGTTTAAACAAAGCCAAATAGACAAACTGGGGTCAAGACCCCTAACTTTGCCACAAGGCTAAACAAACGCGATCATAGAAGAATAAGGCTGACTCTCACGAAAAACCTAAGGGTTTTGAATAAAGAGTTAGGAAAACTCAAAAATGCGGGCGAGAGGGCCTACTAAGGCTGCCCCGCGAAGGAGAGTATAAAGTTAATTGCAAGTCAAAAACGCATTTGGAAAAAGTAATAGGCAAGAATGCGAAGTGCGAGGTGCTCGAAAATTGCCAAACTACTCAAAATAGCCTACGAGACAAGCAATTAAGATAAATAATAAAGGAGCCAAGTGAAAAAAATTCTTCTATTCATGTTGAGGAAATATTTACAAGGTTCCTACACTATTACAAAAAAGTCCTAATCTATTACAACAAGGAAAAACAAAATCCTATACCTTGAGGAGCTTTCTCCTGGGGCTCCTCGGTGGCCGCACCCTCCTGTGCCGCTTCGGAGTCCGGAGTTGGGGAAGCGAGTGGTCTCGGGGTCACCTCGGTAGTAGGAGCGGCTTGTTGCTCGGCGGAGGCTAGTGCGGGAGGCGCCCGCCCGGAATAGATCTCGGGGTTGGCCCCACAGGAAGGACTCCGAGCCAGGGGGCATCCCCATGGATAAGGGTTGTCCCGGCGCGAGCATCCGGTTCGGAGATCAATCAGAGGGCGATCACTTCGGCCACCGGGCGAGAGAGGCCGCTGCGGAGAGATCCAAACCCTTGACCTCTTCCTCGGAAAAGGGGACTAGCGCATGCCGGGCACACACTCCGCATCGGTAGCAACCGGTGAGCCAATTACGGCCAAGCTAGCTGCGCGGAGAACATGCCGTGGCCGCGAAGTTCCGGATACGTGTCCAGGACACACTGCCTCATCTTGGGCCAAGCACTCCGCGGTGAACGGTCGAGTGAGCTTTTATACTCCTCCACGGCTTGCTCGCGAGCCTCGGCCGGCATCCTCTCCCTCTCCGGCTCAAACTGCGTAGAGGAAGCGGCTTCTCGGAGAGCTCGTCGGCCTTAGCCTCCCGGGAGTTTTACCGACTCCTCCGCGGCTCCCGGTTTGGTTGCGAGCTCTTCATTCCTTTGCTCCGGCTTGGTCTTGTGCCCGCGGAGCTCATTCCGTGACCACTTTGCCTTTTCTAGGCTCTGCTCCAGCTCGGTCACCCTCTCCTGGAAGCCCTTCAGATCGGACTCCTTGGTGGTGAGCTCCTTTTCCTTGGCATCCGGGAGGGAGCTTAGAGTGCCCACCTTCTCACAGGCTGCTCCGGTTCGCGGAGTTTGCCCGCCGAGGTCCTTGGTGTTCTTTGTCGAGCTCGGCGGACAGTGTCACAAGTCTCCTGAGCCTCGTGGCCTTGTTGCCCACCTGCGAGGAAGAAGGTCAGAATTAGGTGGAAATTCAAAGGCTAAGTGAGGGAGTCGGAGGAAAGGTCCCTACCTCAGTAAGGGCAACCCCAATGTCCCCCATCAGGGCTGATGCATTCTCCTTCTCAGCCACCTGGTGGTAGAAGTCAGGGGCGAAGAGCCGGTTGATCAGCCCAATGCCCACAGCAGAATTTTGGGCGAGAGGGCATACGAGGTCCACCCCGGTAATGGCGGGCACGTCCCCCACTGCTTCCTTTTCTCCCATGCCTCCTCTCGGGTGGCCAGTGAGGAGATAGGGTAGGCTATTGAGCGGTGTCCCCGCGGTTGGGAGCTTGATGGTAGAAGCGGTGTCAGCAGCAGGGGGGCTGCGAACAGAGGTATCCACCACTTTCTGGGTCTTGGAAGACCTCTCCCTGTGCGCCAAATCCGCATCTCTCTCAGGTCTCTTCTTGGATTGCTCCTGATTATGCCCGGAGGCAATAGTGCGGCCGGAGATGACGCCGGACAGCGGTGGGTGGTGGAGGACCCCGGGGAGGTGGAGGCGGGTTCCCGGTTTTGAGAATGATCACAGGAGCGGCGAGTATCCCGGTTTTCACGCTCACAGCGAGCACGGTCTTGTCTTTCGAGGGAACCCCTCCCATCTCATTACGCCTCTTCGGGCGGCTTCTTTGTTGGCCCTCATGTTCTTGGCCTTCGGTTGAGCGGCGTTTAGTGGAGGAGCCATCGAAATTGTATGCAGTCCGGATCTACTCTGGAGGGAAAGAAAAATGGTTAGCAAAGCAGTTCAAAAAATCAAAAGCAAAGTAAATTGGCAAACAGTGTCATAGTGGAATCAGAGCCCAATTATTTCGGGGGGATCTAACTCAGCGCCCGGCCATACAGGTCTTACGATCTGCCTCGAAGCTGGTAATGTTCGTGCACCCGCCAATCGGGGTCGCGGGGCGGAGGCTCTATTACTACTGCAGGGGCATGAGGGCGCCCTCACTGCGAGGAGCCACCCCGAGTAGATCGGTAGAGGCTCATCCTCCACTATGGCGCCCACGTCATATACGGGCTCATCCCCGCTCTCCAAATCTTTGGGCCGGATATTTCTCTAGGGCACGGCGCAGGGCATCGGCGGAGGAAGGGTCTGGATAGCTACTCGCGGCCACCTTCATCGGGAATTTGGATTTGAGGGTTTTGAGAAGGGCCATCCGAACCTAGACTCGATGACCAAGATGTCCCTCTGGTTCCATTGGTCAAATTTATTTGAGGGAGGAGAGAAGGTTCGGGTAGAATAATTCCTCGCCTTCAAACTCAAAATATTGCGGCTGATCTGGTTCTGGTAGTAAGCATAAAGCCCGGCCAGGGTAGGTTCATAGCCTTGGAATCTGCAGACCGCGATAAAAGAGACAATGGCCCGGATGGCATTGGGAGTCAGGTGCATGGGCAGGCAGGAATTAAACTCCAGGAAAAAATAGAAGAAGGGGTCCAGGGGCAGCCTCAATCCGTTCTCAAACTGGGCTCCATAAAAATGCGAGGCCTTATTGTCCTCGCGGACATCAGCTACCGTCTCTGGCCGCAGTTTGTCCTTGTCCTTCAGATGAACATGTCCTAAGGTGCGGACACGGTAGGCGTTGCGGTCCACATTATACACTTCGTATATGTCCTCCTCCCAGTCAATGGTGGCCACCTCCTTGGTCTTCTTGCTACGGCCGCGACCAGGATTCACCCCCCTAGCTGGCCTCTTACCTTTGTTCCGGGCGGGGGCCACAATCACTTCCTCCTCCTCCTCGGAGTCGAGCTCTCGAAGGCATCCACTATATTGGTGGTCTCAGCGGCCTTCTTGGAGGTCCCCGCTACCCTCCTATCCCCCTCTCCTTGGTCATCTTCTTCGGTCTCCGAGCTCGAGGAGCCAAAGAGACCGGTGGGGTCACCACGGGCAGGGGCCATCTCCGATTCAACCTCACCGGATTCAGTAGTCTCAAAGTTCAGAGGCTCAAGTTCCTCGCCCTTGCTCGGCTCAATTGTCCTCGCCACAGGGCCGCGGGCACAACGGGGGAAAGATGGTCCTTATGGGCAGAACATCTAAAGGGTCATTCAAGTCTGTGCCGGTGCCGCGCGGCATTGGTTTGTTCGGGATCCATCGGTTCGCACTTTTCCCGTCACAAACTACTTCGGGGACGCGAATCGCTCTCCTCACTAGTTCAATGGCGTTCGAGCCGAGCCTCTCTCGCGGGAAACACATAAAACCCCATCACAAAATTTCTCGGCCTTGGTATTCCCCAACACCAAAACATCACCGTTCCTTTTTATCCTCCTATCCTTGGCCTCCCACAATCGGGGTGGGACAAAAGGCCCCCATTGGGATTTTTCGCAGAAATACTGGAAGCACTCAAGGGATAATCTAAGCCACCCATGGCCTACCTTCCTAAATATCCCCCCTGTCCGTTTACAAACAGCAAACAGATCTGGAGTGCTCCCATCTCCTAATTCTATGGGACGGCGGGGTCCAAATTCACGAGTGGTCATCTCGTTCAAAACTCAGAAAAGAAAAAATAGAAGGAGATGAAGAAGAAAAGCACCCAATACTTACGAGAGAAGGATTGAGAGAGGGATTCGGAAAGCACTAGCTTGGATTTCGCAGCAAGATTTCTCTCTCAAAAGCTCTCTGAAGGTTTGGAAACGGTAAAAAGGGTTTGAGGTTTAAGGGTTTGGTATTTATAAGGCCTACCTATGCGGGTTAACCCGTTAACCCGTATTAATTAGCCCACAAATCCTACCTCGGACCCTGAACCGTTTCCAAACGTTTGGAAATTCAAAAATTAAATGCCTTTTGCATTTATTACCCCCCTTGGGTGAGCGACACGTACCCCTGACGTACCACTAACCCGTCTTTTCATACGCGAGGGCCCGCTGTTAGCAGGAGGCACGCCATGCAAGGGACTACGTGTCACTCACCGGGTGCCTCCCGAGCGTTCCCTTTGATCCATGGGGCCAAGCAACAAGCAAGGAAAACGCTAACACCGGTGCTCGCGCGAGGAGCAACCGAGGCGGACCAGAGCTTCTAGTAGCTCCTCACTCGGACCATAAATAATCACACTTGGAGCTAGGGGCCATTGATGAGCCCGGATCTCTTGGACCGGGCCCGCGCTCGGTCTAGTCCAAAGAACCGGTGACGTGGCGGTTCTAGACATTTGGAGGGGAGACCGCGGACAAATAGGCCCTTGTGGTCAAGATCGTGTCCCTCCTCGCATCATCCTCTTCGAGGACCATTGGGACCACCGCCGCTGGATCCGTGCCCGCATGAGTCATGCCCGCATCAACCGTGCTCGCGTCATATATCTTTGGCTGCGGCACAACGTTGACCGCGGGCACATCTTGCTTCCCGGTTAATGTCGAAGCCTTGCGAGCAAGTTAGCTCTGCAGCTCTGACAGCCACTTGCTCGGCTCCCCCATCACGCATTCAATGCGGCTCGATCCGCGCCTACTATTCCATTTAATGCACTAAGCCGGCTACACGGCTCATGTCCCTTTCGGCCATGTCCCACTGGACGGATCAATGTTCCCTCCCCGACAGACCAATTAGGCTGCGGACACGTGTAGCCGGTCAAATACCAAAGTGCCCCTAGGGCCGATCTCATTGCTTACCTCAACAAGCACCATGGCATTGCCTATAAATAGAAGGCCTTTACCCCCTTGGGCAAGGTAAGTTCCATATACAATTGAGTAAGCTCTTTTACTCTCTACACCTAAACACACACACTCCAAAGGTATTCAAAGCCTTATTACTCAGTATTCTTACTCTCACACCCGAGGGCCTGAGTTGGAGTAACATCCAACTTCGACCTTAACGGTGCTTGTTTGTGTTGTGATCTAGGTACACAAATCCACTAAATATATCCTAGCCAGATATCCTTGAACCGCTCCTGACCCCGAAAAGCTGTGGCGTCATCAAATTCAAAAACCAATACAGCTTTATTGAAAAAAAAAATCATAAAAAATGGTATACTTTGCCATATTTCACATCACAAATCCAAACTTCCAAACAGTTTTTAATGATTCATACATACAAATAAAAAAGGCTCAATAAGTCAAATGATACATTCATACTATGGCCTATTTCTTGAAACTCTTTCTTCGTTCGACGCAATTGAGAGTCGGTTGAATGTCTCTATCCGAGCTCTGTATGGCATGACCAAGTTACTTGCGCTTGCATCACGATGAGCCTCCCAATATAACGCTGGCGATGGCATTGGGTAATCATTATCTAACATGTGCAGCAATATAAAATGGTTTCCAATGTGTCCAAGCACAAGTGTGTCTATGGGTGGTCCTACTCCTTGTGGTACAGTCACCGGAAGGCATGTGAAGCCACCTGGTTAGCGTGTCACGAGATGAACACCACATTATACCTCGTGGCAATGATGTGCCCTAGCTCTGGGAGGGTCATATAATAATACTCAGGAGCCGGGGAGGAATAGTAAGCAATGCGACTGTAGAGCTCGTCCATACTAGTCCAAGATATAACTCTCTGATAAAGCTCGCGTTGACTATGCAGCTCAAGGCAACAATCTGTGCGGACTTGAGGCCACATGTCCTCATCTCCGTATATCTGCGCAGCTACGGCTCTATAGCCACAATGTCCATCACCCCTCACATCTGTGATGCCTTCAATAAATGACGAAAATGCCCATTTATATATAAATTTTTTTTTCATTCCTCTCATTCCCTCCAACGTTCAAGCTTCTCTTCTCTCTCTCGTACACGAACCGACGAACACGAACGACGAACGACGCTACAATGGTGAGAATGAAAATTCCGGCAGTTAAGTCCGGCGCTTCCGCCGCCGCTACCGCCGCTGCCATGGCCGTCGGAACATCGTCTACCACCGTGCCTGTAAAGAAGGTAATCCCTCCCTCCCCGGCCTCGATTTTCTGGAGTTTAGGTCAAAGAGAGTATCATTATTACTCAAAAATTAGTTTGATGAACTGGGTTTTAAAATGAGATGTTATGAACTGGGTTTGAATTTGTTGTTTCCATTGATGAACTGGGTTTGAAATTGTATTGCGAAATATGTTTCTGGAATGTGATTGTTTCGTGTAATTTTACACGTGCTGTTTCACAACATTTCGTGTAAAATTATACGGCTTGGTTCCAAAAATTTCGTAAATAGGCACACGAAACACAATGGAACAATGTTTAGTTTGTTTCGTATGCCTATACACGAAAGCAGTCATTCTATCTCGCATGAAAAGTACACGAAATTGTTCTTAGCATTTCGTGTATAGTCATACGAAATGAACTAAACATTATTTCATTGTGTTTCGTATGCCTATACACGAAATGATTCCATATGATTCGTATGAATTTACACGAAATAACTCACTACATTTCGTGTATAGGCACACGAAATGTGAACTGTGAACTGTTATATTTAACTATCTTATTAAAAAAAATTGTAGGGACGTGAACGTATGACTGCGTCTAACAGGAAGGCCGAGAAGGCAGCAACGAAATTTCCCGGACGCACCAAAAAGAAACATGACAGGCAAGTTTTGCTTGATGAGAGTTCTGAGGATGATGATGAGACGGGTATTCCCGAGGCAGATGCGGAGGTCTTAGTTTCTGACTCTGATGAGGAGGAGGAGGAGGAGGAGGCGACGGAGGAGGGGGAGGCGACGGAGGCAGAGGAGGAGGAGGAGGAGGGGGAGGCAGCGGAGGAGGAGGAGGAGGCGGCGGAGGAGGAGGAGGCGGAGGCGGAGGCGGAGAGACGTGATGTTAGACCATTGAGGCATGGGAGGAGGAGGGGTCAGGATGTGGCTAGAGGGCGGGGACGGAGGAGGAGCGAGGGTGCGGGTGCGGGTGCGGGTGCGGGTGAGGAGGAGCCACCATCATGGCGGTGTGAGCGACCCAGTGGCGGCCCGAGGTTTGTGATTTGTTATACGGGTTCGGTCATCACCGAGCCCAAGAGATTTGGGGCAACCCCACTGCCGATCGGTGGTGAAGTTCCATACCGGCAGCGGCATCTCGATAGGTAAGCTATTTGTTTACAAAAATAAACTTTGACGAAACATTGGTTTTAATGTAATCATTATTGTGAAATTCTAAAAATTGTTATTGATAAATCTTTAAACGGGTTCTCGCGTGATAGGCGGCCGAGGATGATCGAGCATGGTTGGCTGCGATCGATGCTACGGGTATCCATCACTGCGCATGATACCACCATTCGCCGGACTAGCTCGGCGCTGGCGACGACATTTGTGGAACGGTGGTCTCTGAGACTAACACGTTTCACATGCCGCGTGGGGAGATGACGATTACGATGCATGACGTCACTCATATTCTAGGTATATTGTTGTTATATTTTTCATTTTCAATATGTAGAGCTTTGGTTGGCTTGCATATGACATATTCTTCATTTACAATTTATAGGTGTCGGTTTGCACGGGTTTTCTGTTAGGACGGCGGATCCGAGCCCGACCTACGCCGGATACGAGACACCTCATCGGCATGCGAGGGCACGTCCTACACATTACGTGAGCTCCGTCTTGCCTTTGAGGCCCGTTCGGACATGTCGAGATGACCGGCGTGCATCCACTTATCTCCTGTTCCTCTTGGGTTGCACGCTGTTTGTGGACAAGAGTCGAGGATAAGATGCACTGCGGCTTATCTTTCCACGTGCATGGATCTTGAGAGATTTGGGCGTCTCGCACAGGGATCAGAGCTTGCTTTGGCGTACATCTATCGCGAGCCGGGAAAGGCGTCCGGATCCGGATGCGCTCGAAATGGGAGGCTGTTCGACTCTCCTAGAGGTAATATTTAATATTTATTTATTACTCCTTTTTTTCCCTAAACAGACGTCTTTTTTGACATATTTCTAAAATACTTTTCAGGCTGGATATACGAGTACTTCCGGACTTCCGGCGACTTTGAGCCGGATTGGCGGGAGGGGCAGCGAGAGCCCGGAGATGGTCACGCCCGATAGAGTGGCAGGGAGATGGAGCATCTGCTCGAGTTTCGGCGCACCCTAGACGGGATGCCCGTTGAGAGGGTGAGCTTTTATATTTAAATTGTTATACTCCCTCCGTCCCATTGAAAGTATTCTGTTCATGTTTGCTAACAAAGTGAGTTATAGGTATGTTGGACGCCTTATGGTACCGGGGTGGATGCGGCTTTTACCGGTTTCATACTTCGAGAGGTGTTATACGCTTCTTAGACATCACCGAGGCGTATATGCACGACCGGGTGACCGAGCGGATTCGCGATCCGGCGAGAGGATCCCTAGGATGTCCCCCTTGCCTATCTCGACGTGCATTTTGATAGCCGGTCAGAAGGGGTACAAGAAGGTGTATGGCGATCGTGATGATGTTTGGGGACGAGTGGATGGAGTACAACATGGAGGCTTACGATCCGGTTCGTCGTTTGGGGCCATCGGTGACTACATCTCCTCCGGTGACTCCACTATATGGAGTGGTTTCGAGCTAGGAGTCATGTTCGGATTAGTAATCCGATACATGAGCCCGCAGTGACATTCCACATCATCATGGTCATCCGAGCCACTACCCGCGATCGAGAGATAGGCTACTTCCATTGTTCACGGATGACCGGCTACCTGATGACCTCAGAGCTACCATTGTGCAGGTGCACGAGAGTTTAGGATATCAAATTTAGTGTCTACCGGTTTAGGATGAGTTTGGGATGATGTGTGGATTATGTACACTGTATTTTTGGATTATATATTTTGATGTATTTTTGGATTATATTTTTTTATGTATGGATTATGTACACTGTATGGATTATATATTTTGATGTATTTTTTGTGAATTTATTTTCACAATTGCTTTCCATATGTTGTCCAAGGAAAATTTTGGTGAATTTTTTTCAATGTATTTTTTACTCATTACGTACATACGATGCATTCGGACATCATTTCGTGTGGTTATACACGAAATGATTCCTATAGTTTCGTGTATTTTCATACGAACTACTTGTTAATATTTCGTATAAAACTACACGAAAAGTGATATATAATTTTAAGCCTGTATTTCGTGTGGTAATACACGAAAAGATGTCTATAGTTTCGTGTATGCTCATACGAAATATATGCAATCTTTTTTTAACTCAATTTTCATTTGGATTTTGAGGAAACTCATGTAGATGAAAAACATTTTAAATGTCATTTAGAATCTAGAAAAAAATTAAAAAAAAATAAACGAGGTAGCCGTATACCATTTTTGGCAAGATCGGGACACAGAAAACCCTAAACACCCTAAATAATGGCAAAATTTTGTAACTCAATCTCCATTTGGATTTTGAGGAAACTCATGTAGATGAAAAACATTTTAAATGTCATTTATTTTTTAGAAAAAAATTTAAAAAAAATAAAAGAGGTAGCCGTATATCATTTTTTGGCAAGATCGGGACACAGAAAACCCTAAACACCCTAAATAATGGCAAAATTTTGTAACTCAATCTCTATTTGGATTTTGAGGAAACTCATGTAGATGAAAAACATTTTAAATGTCATTTAGAATCTAGAAAAAAATTAAAAAAAAATAAACGAGGTAGGCGTATACCATTTTTGGCAAGATCGGGACACAGAAAACCCTAAACACCCTAAATAATGGCAAAATTTTGTAACTCAATCTCCATTTGGATTTTGAGGAAACTCATGTAGATGAAAAACATTTTAAATGTCATTTAGAATCTAGAAACAAATAAAAAAAAAATAAACGAGGTAGGCGAATACCATTTTTGGCAAGATCGGGACACAGAAAACCCTAAACACCCTAAATAATGGCAAAATTTTGTAACTCAATCTCCATTTGGATTTTGAGGAAACTCATGTAGGTGAAAAACATTTTAAATGTCATTTAGAATCTAGAAAAAAATTTTAAAAAAAATAAACGAGGTAGCCGTATACCATTTTTGGCAAGATCGGGACACAGAAAACCCTAAACACCCTAAATAATGGCAAAATTTTGTAACTCAATCTCCATTTGGATTTTGAGGAAACTCATGTAGATGAAAAACATTTTAAATGTCATTTAGAATCTAGAAAAAAATTAAAAAAAAATAAACGAGGTAGCCGTATACCATTTTTGGCAAGATCGGGACACAGAAAACCCTAAACACCCTAAATAATGGCAAAATTTTGTAACTCAATCTCCATTTGGATTTTGAGGAAACTCATGTAGATGAAAAACATTTTAAATGTCATTTATTTTTTAGAAAAAAATTAAAAAAAAATAAAAGAGGTAGGCGTATACCATTTTTTGGCAAGATCGGGACACAGAAAACCCTAAACACCCTAAATAATGGCAAAATTTTGTAACTCAATCTCCATTTGGATTTTGAGGAAACTCATGTAGATGAAAAACATTTTAAATGTCATTTAGAATCTAGAAAAAAATAAAAAAAAAATAAACGAGGTAGGCGAATACCATTTTTGGCAAGATCGGGACACAGAAAACCCTAAACACCCTAAATAATGGCAAAATTTTGTAACTCAATCTCTATTTGGATTTTGAGGAAACTCATGTAGATGAAAAACATTTTAAATGTCATTTAGAATCTATAAAAAAATTTTAAAAAAATAAACGAGGTAGGCGTATACCATTTTTGGCAAGATCGGGACACAGAAAACCCTAAACACCCTAAATAATGGCAAAATTTTGTAACTCAATCTCTATTTGGATTTTGAGGAAACTCATGTAGATGAAAAACATTTTAAATGTCATTTAGAATCTAGAAAAAAATTTAAAAAAAATAAACGAGGTAGGCGTATACCATTTTTGGCAAGATCGGGACACAGAAAACTCTAAAAATCCTAAATAATGGCAAAATTTTGTAACTCAATCTCTATTTGGATTATGAGGAAACTCATGTAGATGAAAAACATTTTAAATGTCATTTAGAATCTAGAAAAAAATTAAAAAAAAATAAACGAGGTAGGCGAATACCATTTTTGGCAAGATCGGGACACAGAAAACCCTAAACACCCTAAATAATGGCAAAATTTTGTAACTCAATCTCCATTTGGATTTTGAGGAAACTAATGTAGATGAAAAACATTTTAAATGTCATTTAGAATCTATAAAAAAATTAAAAAAAAATAAACGAGGTAGGCGAATACCATTTTTGGCAAGATCGGGACACAGAAAACCCTAAACACCCTAAATAATGGCAAAATTTTGTAACTCAATCTCCATTTGGATTTTGAGGAAACTCATGTAGATGAAAAACATTTTAAATATCATTTAGAATCTAGAAAAAAATTAAAAAAAATAAACGAGGTAGGCGTATACCATTTTTGGCAAGATCGGGACACAGAAAACCCTAAACACCCTAAATAATGGCAAAATTTTGTAACTCAATCTCCATTTGGATTTGAGGAAACTCATGTAGATGAAAAACATTTTAAATGTCATTTAGAATCTAGAAAAAAATTAAAAAAAAAATAAACGAGGTAGCCGTATACCATTTTTGGCAAGATCGGGACACGTAAAACCCTAAACCCTAAATAATGGCAAAATTTTGTAACTCAATCTCCATTTGGATTTTGAGGAAACTCATGTAGATGAAAAACATTTTAAATGTCATTTAGAATCTAGAAAAAAATAAAAAAATAAACGAGGTAGGCGAATACCATTTTTGGCAAGATCGGGACACAAGAAAACCACTAAAACACCCTAAATAATGGCAAATTTTGTAACTCAATCTCCATTTGGATTTTGAGGAAACTCATGTAGATGAAAAACATTTTAAATATCATTTAGAATCTGAAAAAATTAAAAAAATAAACGAGGTAGGCGTATACCATTTTTGGCAAGATCGGGACACAGAAAACCCTAAACACCCTAAATAATGGCAAAATTTTGTAACTCAATCTCCATTTGGATTTTGAGGAAACTCATGTAGATGAAAAACATTTTAAATGTCATTTAGAATCTAGAAAAAAATTAAAAAAAAATTAACGAGGTAGCCGTATACCATTTTTGGCAAGATCGGGACACGAAAAACCCTAAAAACCACTAAATAATGACAAAATTTTGTAACTCAATCTCCATTTGGATTTTGAGGAAACTCATGTAGATGAAACTAAATAATGACAAAATTTTGTAACTCAATCTCCATTTGGATTTTAAGGAAACTCATGTAGATGAAAAACATTTTGAATGTCATCTAGAATCTAGAAAAAAATTAAAAAAAAATAAATAGATGAAATATATTGCTCAAATTAATTTCGTATGACAATACACGAATTATTGCTTCACATTTCGTGTGTTATTATACGAAAACCTCTCTATGATTTCGTGTATTATGACACGACAATGCGGAGTTTGTTTCGTGTATTTATACACGAAACGAGTTAAACCAGGAGCTATATTAAACGCCGTCAATCATATTTTCGTCCCAGCAGCTATTACGAAACGCAACCAGCAGCGTTAAACCGGCGGCCCATTCACCATTCAATAACACACATTATCCAAGTTCTTACAATCATATTATGGATTCCTCACATTGTTTCGATGATATTAACCTTGATGATATAGAATTTATCTTTGAAGAAGAAGACGAAAGGGCACCAAATCAAGATTCTCCACAACCTTCATCTCCTTCTCCGCATCAAAATCAAAATCAAAATCCAAGCTCCAATGAAGTAAGTTCATATGCTACTATCTTATCTTTGTCATATGTGGATTCTATTGACAATGTTCCATATACACACTAGAATAAAAATGCAATCTTGAAATACACATTCGAATAAAAATCCAATCTTGAAATTTTTGCTTTATTAGTTATTTATGCAACTATAATTTGCAGGGTCAATATCCGGATTTGAGTGATCAATTCACGACATCACAATTATTTGAAAATAGAGATGAACTTCTAAAACACGTACGGAGTATTGCGGCCCTTCAAAATATAACACTTGTTATACAAGATTCGAGAAAGACTAGTGGGAATATCCAAGGCTACGCAAAGATTATATGTCATTTGGTGGCAAGTATAGGCCTGGGCAAATCTAAAAATCGAGGCTAAACTAGCAGAAGAGGATTGGGTGCAAGTTTGAACTTCGGGCCAAAGATATGGAGTGCTTTGGGTTATGGGGTTATGTTGTCAAGCATGGTTCTCATAATCATGACTTTCCAACGTATCCGGAAGGTCATCCGCTCGGGAAATTGTCACAAGATGAGTATGAGGAGGTGTGTACCGCAAGTCAATCGTCCATGCGTCCGAATAACATTCTCACAATGTTAAAGAAGAAGGATAAGAAGAATGTGAGTACTCGAACACGTCCATAATGCCATCGTGAAGTTAAAAGCAAGGGAGACGGCGAGGGGAGATCACCGGCTATGACAATTAAGTAAATTACTCGACGATAAGCAATATATTGTATTCACAAAGGAAAGCCGGAGACGAGTGACATCATCGGCGACGTATTCTTCTCTCACCCACTAGCATCGCATATGCTCAACTGCTTTCCATACGTAGGGCGAGGTAAATTTCTTGTGAATTTTTTTTCAATGTGTTTTTTACTACATTTGCATGCATACGATGCATTTCGGCTTCATTTCGTGTGGTTATCTACACGAAATTTTGCCCTCTGGTTAAAATTGTATTTTTATACGAAACATATGTTCATATTTCGTATAAAACTACACGAAAAGGATATATAATTTTAAGACTATATTTACGTGTGGTCATACACGAAATGGTATCAATTTATGTCGTGTAAAATACACGCATATAAATGTACAATTTCGTATATAAGTACACGAAATATAATTATGCGTACCGTTGTTATCTCGACTCTGTTTCTCTTTTAAAATCCTACTAGGTGATTGCACTTAAACACCAACCGCTATGGACCGGCCATTCTACATATTTTGGGATTTACTTCCACCAGGAAGAATTTCACAATTGCATATGCGTTTCTCCAAAATGAGAGAAGACCGATAATTTTAAGTGGGCACTCAAGAATTTGCGTAGTCTTTTTCATCCTCCCGACATGCCAACGAGTTTTCTTCACCGATCGAGACTTGGCTTTCATTAATGCCGTCAGCGGGAATTTCCGAGACCGCGCATCATTTGTGTCGAAGGCATATAAAAGTCAATGTTCGAAAGAGGGCGTTGGCTAAATACAGGAACCGGAATTCGCAAGCATTCATGAATAAATTCAATGCGGCAATATCGACGGCCCTTACGGAGAATGGAACACCCGTTGGCAACGGTTTTCTAAACGTTTCTTTGCTATCCGCTTTATTGAGCTATCTCATGATACATGGATTACTCCATACTCTCAAAATATTCGTCGTGCATACGGATACGTTGCTCTTCGGAACCCAGCGCACGAGCAGTCACGAGAGTGGCGTATGAGTTGAAGCATGCGTTGGGAAGTACTTCTTCTACTTTTGACACAATTTTCAAAGTTGCTCACGAGATCATGGAAATTCAAATAATAAAAATCAAAGCTAGCATGGAGATGGCGGAAAGCGGAATTCCGGTTGATATGAAGACTTGTAATCTTTATCAGGACATATTGGGGCGAGTGTCGAATGTAGCCTTGGACATCATCAAAAAAGAGCGGTCTCGGCGTAGTCGGGGATAATGTCATGGATCCTCGTAATGTGGGTGTTATGTTAGGCGAACACATGGACTTCCATGCGATCACGAGTTACCCAGCATCTGGTGCTTACAGGGGACGGATTGGGTTGTCTTCGATTCATGCTTTTGGAAGAAGTTGGACATTGAGCGAGTCTTGTCCCAACTAGGTCTTCGATCAATGAAAATTCTTTTGTATTTATTGGAACGAAGTCTGAACGCACTGCTGAACCGATCAAGAGAAAGTTATTCCAAACGATAAATGAAGAGCTACATCCACAAACCCAGAGATGCTTGAGCCACCTCATATTTCAAAGGCAAATAAACCCCGGACCGCCGCCCGAGAATACTTTGATTGGGAGCATACAGAGACGGATATTTTGGAGTCCCCACTACACCACCCTCCACAGCTGGGCAGTGCAGATCTACATTCACTTCAACCCAATCGGGTATGATGTCGTGGGACTCAAACTCTTTGAAGTCCACGCCCAATCCGAAAGTAGGTTCAAACACTACACCATCTAGCCTCTACTACTCCTACGTCTCTTCCACCACTAGCTTCTTCAACTCGTGGGAGAGGACGAGGTCGGGACGAGGACGGGGACGTATCGGAGTCGGGAGTCGGGGTCGTGGAAAGGGAAATGAGACAAGTCACTAGTCCCTATACTTGGGTATACTATGTCATTTATGCACTTTAGTACGGTCCCATTTATTGAAGGCATCACGAGATGTGAGGGGTGATGGACATTGTGGCTATAGAGCCGTAGCCGCGTATATACGGAGATGAGGACATGTGGCCTCGAAGTCCGCACAGGTGTTGCCTTGAGCTGCATAGTCGACGCGAGCTTTATCGAGAGAGTTATATCTTGGACTAGTATGGACGAGCTCTACGATCGCATTGCTTAATATTCCTCCCAGCTCCCGAGTATTATTATATGACCCTCCTGCAGCTAGTGGCACATCATTGCCACGAGGTATAATGTGGTGTTCATCTCGTACACGCTAACCGGTGGCTTCACATGCCTTTCTGGGTACCACAAGGAGTAGGACCACCCACGCACACACTTCGTGCTTGGACACATTGGAAACCATTTTATATTGCTTTGCACATGTTAGATAATGATTACCCAATGCCATCGCCGGCGATTATATTGGGAGGCTCATCGTGATGCAAGCGCAAGTAACTTGGTCATGCCATACAGAGCTCGGATAGAGACATTCAACCGACTCTCAATTGCGTCGAACGAAGAAAGAGTTTCAAGAAATAGGCCATAGTATGAGTGTATCATTTGACTTATTGAGCCTTTTTTATTTGTATGTATGAATCATTAAAAACTGTTTGGAAGTTTGGATTTGTGATGTGAAATATGGCAAAGTATACCATTTTTTTATGATTTTTTTTTTCAATAAAGCTGTATTGGTCTTTGAATTTTTCCAGTTTTTATGTTTGGAAGTATGAATTATTCAGACTGTCAGATATGTTTCGTATGAAACTACACGAAATATTTGTTAATATTTCGTGTGAATATACACGAAATAACTCAATACATTTCGTATGTTTATATACGAAACGTATTTGACAATGTCGTGTAAAATTACACGAAACGTTCGCGTACGGGAGGGCAATTTTGTCCATTTTCCGTGCCTTGCAAATAGCGTGCCTTGCAAATAACCGTCCCCCTTTTTTATTTTGCTTTTTTTTGTTTTTTTTCTTTTTTTTACGGAGTACTGTATTTTTCTATTTCGGATCGGGACGCGTTAAATTCAGTGATATTGCCAAATTATCCCTTCATTTCTAAAATAGTGTCACAGAAGCTCATGACACACATATTTTAGGGCTCGTCTAGTGCACAATTTTATAAACGGAGATTTTTTAAAATGGAGCTTTTTTTGGATGCTATAATTTTGAGCGGCCAAAATATTCCCAACTTTTTAAAATTCAACCCTCTAAAACTCTTGACTAACACGCTTAATAAAAAAAAACTGAGTTTTTTAAATATGTTGCAAAGTCGTTTCTAAATTTAGCAAGTTGGAGCCCAAAAATGTCACTATCAAGGGGATGAAAATGAAAATTGATTTAACACATGATTTTAGCAAATGATTTTGGAACATGGGTGGAAAGAAAGTGGAAAAATGTTCTATACTACTCACACTCTTTGAAAACTTTTGAAAATGTGCAAAAAAAATTTCTTTTTCATTAATTAATCAACACTAGGTGTCTAGACTATGTTGCAATATTTGAACATTTTCTAATTATTTCTTTAAAAAATAATTGTTTAATGAGCTTTAAAATATATTGTTTTAATTCAGAAAAATGAAAAAAAAAACACCTCATTTTTAGTCTAATAAACTCATTAAACTGTTATAATCTAAATATATATTCTTAAATTTTAGACTAAAAATGAAAAAAATAAATTTTGACGAGAATGTTTACGAAGTGAGCACATTTGAAAAATGCAAAAATACAATGAAAATATTTAAATAATAAAAATTTAATGAAAACAATTTAAAAAGGACTAAAATTTTGTGACTAAAATATGATTTTTGACTCGGACTTTTAGATAGTCGGAGTTTCCCCCGATACTTTAATTATCAATTATCGTTAATATCTATAAATATATATTAAAGCAAAGTTGTTCCTAAATTTGGCAAGTTGAAACCCAAAAATGTCACTATCAAGGGGATGAAAATGAAAATTTATTCAATACATGATTTTAGCCAATAGTTTTGGAACATGGGTGAAAAGAAAGTGGAAAAATGATCTATATTACTCACACTCTTTGAAAACTTTTGAAAATGTGCAATTTTTTTTTCTTTTTCATTAATTTATCAACACTAGGTGTCTAGACTATGTTGCAATATTTGAACGTTTTCTAATTATTTCTTTAAAAAATAATTGTTTAATGAGCTTTAAAATTTATTGTTTTTAATTCAGAAAAATTGAAAAAAATATCTCATTTTTAGTCTAACAAACTCATTAAACAATTATAATCTAAATATATATAATTAAATTTTAGACTAAATTTATTGTTTTCTAATTATTAATTAATAACAGTTTTTTTTGTATTAATGATAATTTTTAAATTTAGATGTGGATATTTAATTTGTTTTTTTCATTTTTAGTCTAAAATTTAAGAATATCTATTTTTTTACAACTACTTTTCTTATGTTTTCGAGATAGATGATCATTAGTTAGACATTTTTTTATTTTACTTTTATCAAAAAAAGAGGAAGATTTTATTTTTAAAAAAATAAAAAAATGAAGAATGTGGAGATAATATATGTGACTATAGGGAGGGCCGAGGGGGGGTAAGGGAAGTTTTGAAAGCAAAAATTGGGTACTTTTATTTAAAAAAAATAAATTCATTATGCTATATAGTAATTACTATTAATGCATGTTTGTAAGCTTATAGATCCGGATTATTAGGCTTAATAGTTGGAAATCTCATTTTGCTTTAAAAAAAATACTGCTACTACTATAAATAATAATTCTTTCTTTTTTCAAAAAAAAAGTATATGAATTTTTACTTTCAAAAAATAAATATGAATGATTGAAAAAATAAAAGAAAAATGTTCATGATTTCAAATTTATGCAAATAAGATGATTGAGACTTATTCATTTATTTATTTGTTTGAAGCAAAAAGATAATTTAATTGAGAAAAAAGGTAAGGAGATAACTGCTCTTTTCAATAAAAGTCATACATCTAAAATGGTGATTAGTGTCTGCCTTAGCTGTTTTCTAATATTATCTTTCGAGAAATAAAAAACTATTTTCTAATATTATCAAAAGATTTTTCTTAACATTTTTTTTAATCAAAACCTTCTTACTTTGAAAATTATAAGTTTCATTAACCGAACTTATTTCTGGAAATTGGTGAATTTCTAGGTTTAAAATTGGAAGCTTCTTTTTTATTATTTGAACTTAGCTACTTTGTTTTTGTGTTTTTTTTTTTAATGATTTTAGCTACTTTGTTTAAAAAATAAAATTCTTTATTACTTTATCATTATTTTTTAATTTATGATGACATATTTTTTTTATAGAAATAGAGTTTTCATTTTTTTATTTAGTAACTTCATTCAATGTTTTGTTATCATAAAATTAAATAAAATTTAAATATAGAATAATAATTTTTAAAATGGTGCATTAATTTTTTTAAATGGTTACTAATATCTATAAATATATTAAAGCAAAGTCGTTCCTAAATTTGACAAGTTGGAGCTCAAAAATGTCACTATCAAGGGGCTGAAAATGGAAATTGATTCAACACATGGTTTTAGCCAATGGTTTCGAAACATGGGTGGAAAGAATTTGAAAAAATGATCCATACTACTCACACTCTTTGAAAACTTTTGGAAATGTGCAATTTTTTTTCATTTTCATTAATTAATCAACACTAGGTATCTAGACAGAAAATGTGCTTATCAATCTTCCTCCACGTGGCAAGACTATTCACCTGACTCCTTGATCTGAAACCAGAACCCACGACTAGCCGGATGTGTCTCCGGCTTAGACCCTCGGGCGTGAGAGTAAGTATATGTACTGGAGAGCAAATAATGTATTGAACAAAGATGATATTTAGATAACAAAATTGTAGTTACCTTAGAACCGTTGTGGTTGTCCTGTATTTATAGTTGATGTGAGTGGTATATTTGATGGGGCTACATGAGCTCCGTGATTTATGGGACAGTTACACGTTGAGGGAACGTGCCCTGGGATGGCTCCTGAATTATATGGAACCAGTTATGGAAAGAATAGTTGCACGTGCGCCTGTGATTGTTAGGTCGACGTTTGCTTGGCAGGTCGAGGTCGACACTTGAGGTTGGGTCGACCTGACTGACGGGTAGAGCTGGATCGTACCCGAAGTGGAACTTGGATCGTAAGGTCGGACTAAGTTAGGTCGGGACCTGATAGGCCGGACAATGAACTTAAGTCGACTGATCAATAAGATGGGCCTTGAGCCATGTAATAATTGGGCCTAACCCACTGATAATGTGGTGGAAATAATTGCTTGAGGACTGGGCTTTACTCGCTTGGCCCAGTTCGACACTTTTGGTATGTTCAGTGGCCCCCAACTTTCTGAGTTGAGTTTGTCGACTAGAAAGTTAAGGAAATTTTGATGAAGATTGTTGTGACTCGCAGGTCGCTACTCGTTCCGATATTTAGTCGACCAAAGTGACGTGGCTCCATCCTGGACGTTGGCAACGAACGGTCAGATCTGGAGGAGCACCGTTTTCCGTAATCATTACTATTTGACGTTTGATAAACCGCATTGGAAATTGTTTCCTCATTTAATTAGGAGAATAATTTTTGAATTTTTCCTCTTCCATCTTGATTTTGGAAAATATAAATACCAGATTCCTTCTCCATTTAGAACTTTCGCTCTCTCTGAACTCTGGTGCAACTCCGGCGAAGATAACGGAATAGCAACTGATTTAAACCGGGCTCTCATTTTTTGCTACAGCTTCTTCTTCCGAAACCGACTAAGGTATTCCTTCTCATATTCTTGCATTAGGGTTTCAATTGCTGCTCTATTTTTTATTTTGCCATGGTTTGAACCTTCAGTAGCGAACCAGGAGCTTGGTATGGGTATTGCACCGTTAACCATCGAGTGTATAAGCATATAAACGGAGAGTGGAGAGAAATGTCCTTGAATGAATGTGCCTCCAACTTGACAAGGTGGGGGCTGAATTTTAGGAAAATAGGAATGCCCATAGGAGAAGACGTAGGTGAATTGGTAATTGACGACTCAAACGTTGTCTCCTTTCATCTTTTTCATGAATTGCTTGACCACATATCTCTGTTCTATGTTAAGGATGTCAATAAACCCTCCTTCCTTAGGAATAAGAAAGGTTTCCCGGGGGAGTCTAGGTCACCCTTAGTTAGGTCCTCTGAATGTGTTCATAGGTCTGACTCCCCTATTTCCCCTTCTTCTTGTACAGATATGGCAACTCGGGAAGGAAACACAGCTTCAACTTCCTCAAGTCCTCGAATTGTAGACGTGTTTGACGACTTGGCTGTATCGGGGAGGAACGAAAGGGGTTATGTCCCTCAGAGACCAATGAGAGGGAAAAAGAATTTACCCTCTCGATATAGCATGATATATGATTTCTGTGAGGTAAGTAAGGAGGATTTTAGGGTGACTATTCATAGTAAGAAGGATTTTTTGGCTCAATTTGGGAAAACCTATACTAAGGACGCCACTAAAGTAGCTTTCTTTTACGGTCAATTCGAAGCTGGCCTGAGGTTGCCACTCGACCCTTTCATCAATGAATTCCTTGAGTGTACAGATGCCCTACCTCTCCGGTAGGAGCCAACACTTCTTAGGGTTACGGGTGTGTTTTGCTATGGTTTGCAGGTTCTTGGGGTACGAACCTTGTATGAGGGTGTTTAAGGAATTCTTTAGTGTTAAGTATGGTAAAACTGATCTGGGGATTAGTACTCCCTCTAAACCCAACTCCCCCAAATTGTTCATGAACCTTCCCATCAAAGCAAGTGGATGGAACACCCAAGTAGTTGTTGTGGAGAGTAGATTAGGATGGGAATTCCCCTTGCCCAACTCTGAAACAGACCCCATAGAAGAGGAGAACTACTGGGATCCACCTTGGTATTTTGACTTGTATAAGAGACTATGCCGGCTAGCTGAGAGGGGGCCCATTAGTTGGGAGCGTCTGGGGACTACAAAGTATAACTATATCCAAGTCGGAATGACGGCTGGTGAGGGGGAGGTGCAACTTCTGGTGCCTGTTGGTAGGGGCACGATATATCCTGACTGGGTCACCCACGCTTTGGGTAGATTTGAGGACAAATGTCAATTTTGCCAACGGACAGCCAACTACTGCAAGGACAATGGGGAGCATGTTGGTGGTAAGAATTTACTCGCCTTTATTTGTTAACTCGTCAATTGTTAGCTCACATGTATAGCTCGCAGCTCGCACATAGAATTATTCTGAATTGCATGCACAACTCTTAGCTCGTCAATTATTAACTCTTATGTTGAATTTGCAGTTCGTACATAATTTGCTCGCACATAGAACTTCTGCTCGTATGTGGAACTTGTGTATGTCGATCTAACCCTTTGTCCTTTTGATTTTGCCGCAGTCCTTACCCCTGAACAAGAGGCAAACATGGTGCGTATTGTTGGAGTATCTGATAAGAAGAAAGCCAAGAGGGCCCATGGAGCTGCCAACGCCCGAGCCAACAGGGAAAGGGAAGCCGGGAGGCATAATGCCCTGCTGTCCAAAGATAATGCTGGGATGGTGCCAATGGAGGAGGTTGAATCGAAAGATCCCTTACAAAGTGGTACCCAATCTAGGGATGTGACTGAAGAGGGCAATGAGTCCAACAGGTCGATTAGACCAAGCTCAAGCTCTGATCCAAACCTTGAGTCAAACATTGCGACCTCTGAGCAAGGGACTAGGGGGACTAGCCCTTTAATTGTTGTTGATATTGATGATGAAACTGTAGATGAAGAAGATGATCGTCCCCTGAACTCGAGGAAGAGATCGAGAACTGAGAAGGGAAAAGCTATGTCCCCGAGCCAACTTCCTCCTCCAATGCCTTCTCCCAGGAGCCAAGAGTCAATTGAGGCTCAAATACAGAGGCTGAGTGATGTTCCTCCTCTCATAGGGGTCAACAGTATGTCTCGCCGCTTCCCAGAGATGAGTCTTGGCCAAGTCGTGGTCAGGAGAGCCATTGATGTCGATCCTTTGCTCACTTTGCGATAAGGGGATGACTCCCAGGAAGAGTTCTCACCTGTGTCCGGTTTGGTGCGAGTGAGGTAAGCTTTCATTCTCCTCCTCTGTTTAATTGCTTATTCTTTCAGCTCGTCAAATTAATTTCTGAGTCTTCATCGAGCTAATCCTTGATTTTCTTTAGCGCAGTCTCTAACTATGGCGGAGCAGGCCAAGAGTTCCTGGAGGGTCTCTATTGAGAGGGAAAGGCAAGCCATGAGCCAGTATTCTAAGAAATCTCAGGAGCTGTCTGAGCTAAGAGAGAAATACAATGATCTTGACAACTCTTTTGATGCTCTGGAAATGGTGAAGAAGAAGGCCTTGGCGGACAAGGACAAAGCTTTGGAGGACCTGACGTCTGCTGGGACCAAGCTTGGGGAGATAACTGAAGAGAAGGATGCTGAGCGTCTGGCTCATGTGAAGACCAAGAAAGAGCTTGCCACAGTCTCCCAGATCCTCAAGGAGAGGGACTCCTTTCTGGCCGAGTTGAATGAGGAGCACAACGCTGCGAGGGCCAACTGGAAGGAAGAGCTTCAGGTCGCTGCTAAGACAGTCGTTGACAAGTTTAAGGATGGAGATGAGTATTATAATGCCATTGTCGAGAAGACGAGGGATTTTCTTGACCTGGGCAAACGCCACATGGCACATCGGGCTCTGGTGGACTCAACGGCTGAAATTACCCTTGAGCAGTTAGTTCGCTGGGCATCCGAACCCCAGTACGACATGGCAGCTCGAGGTGGTCACTAGATCGTTCCTTACACTGAAAATGACCTAGCTTTCATTGCTCAGCAGGATCAGGAGGAAGCTTGTGAGCCATGGACTGCTCCTCCCTTAGCTCTCAGAAATTTTGATGTGGCTCTCCAAGAAATCGAAGATGCCAAAGATATGGAGGAAGATGACGAACCTGAGGAACGAGTCTTTTCGTAGCCTGCAAACCCTTAAGCCCCCAGCACCGAGAAGAAGATGTAGAGGGCCGAGTGTAAGTACGTCAATCCAATTCGCGACCCTTTTAGGTGCATTTTAATGTAATAAAATTGCATTAAGGGGCATTTTTGTAAATTCCCGATCCATTTCGAGACTTCCGGAAACGTTCCATAAGTTTCCCGTGAAGGAAGTACCTTTTGGTACTTTGCTCGTGCTAAAGGACCTCCTGAGAATAAACCTTTTTGGACTTTTTGGGTATTTATACCTGAATATTTCAGAAACTGGTTTTGGCGCCAAAAACAGCTGGTGTCACCTTGTGTCAGGTGACACATCGAGGCATGGAAAATGGTTACAGAAAGTCGTGCGACACAAGGTGACCACTAACTGTAGCCTATAAATAAGACACTTCCCCTCTTAGAAATAGATCCCAACTTCATACATTGTTACTCTGCCAAAATTGCAAAGCCAGAACACACACACTAAACACACACCCCCTCTCTCTCTCTTCCCAATTCACCTCTAATCCCTTCCAATTCAACCCACATCCCTCACCTTCTCTTAGATCTACTCTCAACTGATCATCTCAAGCTTTCCAGGACCAGAAGCTGTTATTGAAGTATTCCGTATCTAACTTGATACAGAATTCGTGGAAGCAACAAGGGTAACACCCTTAATTCCCTCTTCCCTCTCTCTTCTACCTTGCTCCTTTCATAATTCTATTGTTTCCTTTCCCTTGGATTCAGTAATCAGACTCTATCCGTCTCGATTACTGAATCCCAATCGCAATATCTCTGTTTAACATCATTGTTTTGGATAATTGATTATTCAATGTTGAATACTTGTTGAAATTGGTGTTTAGACCCCAAGGGGGTGTGGATCTACCCATATCCACACTCCCTGGGTTTAATTGTTGTTAATTACGTATTTCAAAGCTCATGTGATTGATCAATTGGATCTGTGTTGGTTATTGTTGCTATTTGTTTGAATCTGTAAGTCCCTGCAGATGGACGTTGTGTGTCACGCGACACCTTGTGCATGTGTGATCATGTGTCACGCGACACATCTGGTCACTCATGTCCTGTGTCACGCAACACACTATGCCTGTCTGCAGAGACCCTTTTCCTTTGTAATCTGTTCTAATCTGTTGTAATGGGATGTGGCCTCCCTAAATAATTGGTTCACAAGTTGTAAATTTCCATGTTCATATTAATAAAATTCATGTTTATTACAATTGCTTATTGTCAATGCTTGTACACATTTATGGTTTAATTGGATGTTTAGTTAGAAAGACTCGTCTACAGACGAGACGTGTTGGGTGAACTCTCGGTTCTTCCCAACACGTAACCTGACCCCCGGACCCTTTCTCTTTCAAAAGGTTTTTCAAAGTGCACCTCTTAAGCATGGCGTGGCGACTCCCTTTTTTTTGACTCCTTTTTCGGCGAGCGCGCATTCAGTGGCGACTCCGCTGGGGAATACTTTTTGAAAACCTATTTTTTCAAAATCAAGAGGGTCAAACTTTCATTTGATTAAACATCTAACATATCCATTCTTGTGTGCATCCTTGACAATCTCTTGTAGTACATGCGTTTTGTTGATTATGAAACTTGTGAACCTTGTGTGTCTTTTGGCCATTTTTTTGTGCTTTTGTTATTGTGCTTCGTCTCTTGCCATGGAGAAGCAGGGGCTGATTTGATTTTACAGGATTCTGGTTCAGTGACCACTCAAGTCGTGCGACACCTCTGTCCCTTGCAGTCCTGTGTCACTCGACAGGATTGGTCACTGAACATCTCTTCAGAAGCTGGTTTGAGGGCAGTCCCTTGAATCAAGTTTGGCTCAGTTGATTGTTGTTCCCCTTGTTCCTTGTGAGAGTGTGTGTATTTTCTCTTTTTCTTTTCAAAAATAAATAAAATAAAGTAATAAAAATTTCGTTTTTCATAAATAAAAGAACATAGTCATCCGCACACTACACCACATAGATTTAGAACCCTGGTGCGATTGACGGCATAGCGGACGCCATGAAATTCGCCACGCTTGAGCGCCTAATGTCAAACACATCCCCCTAGCGCGTTATAGGTGGCGCCACACTTAAACCTTACCCACAGTTGGTTTTTGATACAACATTTTTAATCACACCAAAATGAATTGTTTTGAAACTTACTATAAGTCCTTATACCTTCCCCAAAACCTCGCATTTTGTGGGCATGTTGCCAATGCAACATGGTTTCACGTGGGGACATGTCACTCCTGTGGCATGTTCTAACAAGAGATCATGCCGCATTGCCAACGTGCACCGACGAGAGGTCATGCCGGATTTTTTCTTGAAATTCTTCGAGAATATCCGTTATGCTGCCCAAATTTCCCCAGAAATTTGGATAACCTCTCCGTCCCACACGATGTTAGGTTTTGCTTAGGTATCATTACCTATTATAAGATTCAATGCAAAGCATTTAATTTTATTTGAATGTTGCGTCCCTAGGCTCCCCCAAGGTGTAGTTTGTGCAAATAAAGGCTTCTCCTTTCCCAACTGTACTTAGGATTAAAACACTGATTTATACTTGAAGATAAATAAAATTGTTTGTACGAGTATGTCCCTCGTTTCCTTTCCCTCTCCCGTTTTTTCCTCAAAAGTCTCCCTTCACTACCTTATCAACCCGTATCTACCCTCTACAGCGGTGACAAGTTTGGTGCGTGCTCCGATATCCAATGCTCATTTGGTTCTCGCCTCCGGAATATTTGTAGTTTCTATGAAGTTCTCATCTGTAATGCTATTCGAGATTTCTGGTGCAAAAGATATGCCATCCGCTCAGTCTGGGATTCCTCTCTACTCCGGTCAGCTGACATGAGTGATTTGTCGCGATGAGTTGCGAGCTGCTCTCGAGGCTGCCATGGTTCGTGAATGTAGGGCCCAATTGCTAGTCCAAGTTGCTAAAGCCCAAGAAGAAGAGACGCACGCTAGGCTCGTAGAAGTGACGCGCTGTTCGAGGGGTCACGATAATTCGTCACGAAGACGGGTCGTACGAAGAAATCATCGCATAAAGCGTGTTAATCGGGGAAGGGATGTGTAATGAAAAGGGTGATTGAGGATGAACAGACAAGGTTCTTTCCCTAAGACCTCAAGTGGTCCAAACTCGTATTAAGGATGGACAACCGATCCTCAAGTTTTCGCTTCTCCCAATCAATTTGAGCTGAAGAGCCAGTATTAGCAAGATTCTCGAGGGTCATGTCATCATGTGAACAGTTATTCCAACCAGAAGGAACCCCTGTCATTCTGCTCTGACCAAGCTCCCCTTCAAGGAGGTATTTCCCAGTCACCAATGAGTTCATATAGCTTCAACTTAACACCTCCGCAAGATCGCCAGAATGTGCCTCTCATACGTAACCGTGAATCAGATGTCTTTCATTCCTGCTATGAACCCCTATCCAGCAAGGGACGCCAATACCTGAGGCCCCTCCAAAGACAGTTCAGACGAAAAGGAAGAAAGCGTACTGGGGAAAGGTGGGAATGCCTATGAATCAATTTGTCAAGATTTTGGTGATCGGAGGACTGGTTCAACCAATAGTCAATTATGTCCCTCCTCATAACAGCACAAAGTTAGATCCAAGCAAGTATCGTTACTATCACCAATATCAGGGCCATACCACTTGTGAATGCAGACAGTTGAGGGTGATAATCCGGGAACTTATTGATGAAGGGAAGATCGAAATTGGCTCTCATGAGAAAAGTGTTGTCCAGAATCGTGGTCGGTTCCCACCGTGCAAACAGCGAGAATTAGATGACCTGGGAATAACAACCGAGGAAGCTTTCAATGGGTTGATGCGAAGAGGAATGATAAGGCCGCTTGATAACTACCATCCCATCAAACCCAATCCGAGTTTGGATCGCAGCAAGTATTGTTACTATCATCAGTATCCCGGTCATGCCACCAACGACTGCGTTCCCCTGAAGTGGTTGATTCAAAGGTTGGTTGACGAAGGTAGGATTGAAAAAGTTCCTCCTAAGGTGGTCGATAATCCTCTTCCGCAATTCCAAGGATTCCCCATGTGAAGAAGTCAGTCAGACAGGCATCGTAGGGTCCTAAAATTGTTTTATTTTGCTAGCAGATGTTTTTATGATTCAAGTCTATTTCATCCATGTTATGAGTGTTTTATTTCAATAATAAAATATTTGTTTCTATTCTTGCTAGACTCGAGACATTACTTGCACACCCACATTACATCTAATTGAACTGGTCTTATTCTACATAATCACTTGTGCTGCTCAATTACTAATGCTTTGAAATGACTAATGTTTAAATTAATCAGAGTGAGAAAACCGACTGGTATCTTTTCCAAACTGGGGCTTATCAACTCCCCACCTCGTTCCTCGTATGCTCACGATTTTCATGGATCTTCCTCAGAGTAAACTCAAGTAAGCAAATGAAGACTCAATCTCGTTCGGACCATCCGGTAGGGACTGCGGTTGAAACCTCTCACCCATAGGAAATCCATTACCTCACCCTCGCTAAACAATATCCCTTCAGTTCAAGATCGGCATGTTTTGAAACCCATTTAGCCATCGCCAGAAGAAGAGGGACTATCACTGAGACTCTCGTGAAAAAAAAGATTGACCGTCTCCAAGCTCAAGAACGACGGAAAGCAATGATCTTTCCTGTGGACTAGCTGAAATTTTCCTCTCAAAAACAGAATTGAAAAAAGAGAGAGAGACAAAAATTAAAAATATAATAAAAAAAATAAAAAAAAAAGAAGAAGAAAAGAAAGAGAGCCTAGTCCCTAGCGATCCTCTCGAAATCAAAAGTCAAAGGATTCGATCGTTATTCAAAAGGAGTCTCATAGTGAATAAAGAAGCAGCACGGATGTCCCTTAAAACTACCTTGACCAATTCCAAGCCGTCCTCTCGATTTTAGAGGATATTCCCATTACCACTACCCTTGCCCTTGGCAAAGCCAAGATTGACCTCTCATTCTTAGAGGCAAATCGATTCCCTCACCTTAGAAATCCCAAACACGTCCTCAGAAAGCCAACCTCTCATCTTTAGAGGTTCAGCCAGCAAAAGGCCTAGCCGACCTCTCATCTTAAGAGGTCATGATATCCCGAATTACCCGAAGACCGATCGAAATCCCGAAGCCCACCATAGCTCCTTACCCGATAGCGCTGGATTGTCAATCAAAGATTGTGCAAGTACTACCCGTTCATTGTTTCATGAGAGCATTTCTCCTCCGCAAAACACCTCCCGTGAATGTCCCACTGGGGCTTCGCATCTGCATCCTTCATCGACGCTCCAAAGAAATTCATGCGTCTAGTTCCCTCAAGGACCGTCTCCAGACACAAATATACTTCCCATCATTCGGAGTTTGAGTCTCGATATCGGTGGGTTTTCTCCTCATGATTAACTGAAACATTTGCTCATATCAAGATTGGTGTTTGACTAACCCGAACATCATTAAAGGGTTTTAAGCAGCCTTGTGATCATCGTGAATAAGACAGGTTTTCAAGTGTCTCGGCAAGTCTTCTTCTCTACACTTTTAGGGATATAGCGCTAAACATTGTATTTCTGTCAAGCAAGGGCTTCCATACACTTTCCACACCTTGTGATGCTTATACTCTCCCAAAAGAGTCAAACCTAAAGCGAGAATGTCATACACAAGTTCGAGAACCATTCCCACCTTTCAAAAAATGTGCCCCTGCACGTAAGCATTTTCGAGTCTCGTCCGCTGACTGATTGACTGAAGCTCGAAGAACGACCTCCTCCAGGATTACACAATGTGTTGACTGTAATGAAGCTACGTGTCAGATTGGGGCTTGGCCAGAGGAAAAGAATGACATGTGCATTTGTGCAGTTCCTGGGGCTGGTTCTATAATCTCGACTCTTGGGAATGGATTGGTTACTTAAGGTCTATTCCATGTTGGGGACTGCTGCATTTCTTTGCCCTAAGCAAAAGGGAGAGGTCTTGAGGTAATGTAGAAGTCTGATTTTGAAGTACTGTCAGCATGACTTGTTGTGTCACGCGACAGAAGGTGCCCCAGCTGTCCTGGGTCGTGCGACATCTTGAGTCCAGCACCAGACATCAGCAAGCTGCAATCTGATCTGTACCAGGGCACGCCCCGACTTGTCTCAAGCTACAAACAGCAAAGCTACCCTGCAAACATCCTGGGAGTGGAATTCATTCAACTAGCATACACATTAACTATTCATATACAATCCAAACCATATAAACCATTCATACCTATGCCATAGCCATTCAAAAAAAAAACATTCATTCTCATTCTCCCAAAGGTGGACTCGTACAAATAACGAAGATAACATAAAAGCTATTAATAATGTACTAAGTCTAGGAAAGTGCAGAGCAAATAAGTTTTTACAAAAGCAAAAGAAAGAGTGTCTGTTTGTTCCTTCCCAAAAGGGGTACAATAATCAATGAGCTATGTTTTGATCCAAGAGGCTACTCTGAGTCATCATCTTCAGAAATGTAGACATCTCCGTCATCATCAGAATCATCATCATCATCAGCACCTTCGCTGCCCTCTCCATCTGCATCCTCCTCCTCAGTCTGGGCAGGATCCGGATCAGCAACAGGATCGTGGTAAACAATGGGATCATCACGGAAAAGCTCGTGGACAGCAGGGATAGCCATGGTCTCGATCTCATAAGGATCGCCAGAAACATCACTCTCAGAGCTAGGAGGACTAGGTGGACGACGAGAGGCAGTCTTGGTCCTGGGCCTATGTGTATCATCCCCAGCCATATCAATACGAGACCTCTTCCTGTCAGGCAAGCTGTGCGTAGAATCATCATCATCAGAGCTCCGAGCCAAGCACCGCTCCCTCCAGTAATGGGCACTCCTCTCCACTCGATCAATCATATCCATGGACCCTAAGTGGCAAAGTGACGAGCAATGCTCCAAGAATATCAGCCAAAACCCGATACAATCAAACAAGGAAGAATCAGTGGAGCTAGTCATGGTAAAAGCAAGAGATGTAAAACAGCTCAAAACAATAAAGAAAGAGGAGAATAGTGCTTACATCCGGTTTCCTATATTTTTTTATTTGGAATGTGGTGCCCAAGATCACGGCTTTCCTATATTTTTTTATTTGGAAACCGCTTTCTCGTGTAATGGGATCACCGCCTCACATCGCTTTGGAAACATCCGGTTTAAATTGAAAAACGGAGTCGCCACGCCGTAAGTGCTCCAATTTGAGCTTGTTAGAATTTTCGTTAGAAAATTAACGAAAGTTATAACATTCCTAACAATTCCTAACATTCCTAACATTTCTAACAAAGTGAGGGCAAAATGGGCATTGCTATTTAAAGATAAACCTTCAAAGGAATCTCAAAAAGCAAAAGAATTAAGAAAATCCCGAAACAAAGAAGTTGAAAAAGCTTCGTTTGATTTTTTGAAAAATATTCATTGTGTCCAAAGCCCGGAGCCGCATTTAATGAACAAAGGCACGCCACCAACCCTATCCGCGCGGACATGTCCGCATTTTTAGTAGGGCTATAAATTGAGCCCTCCAATACAAAAAAGAAAAAGAACAACAACACAACTCACAAAGATTTGGCGAAAATACTTGAGAAAACAAAGGAGAATTCCCTAGAATTGTCACCTTTTTCTCTTGAATCTTCCCAACTTTCACTCACTCAAATCAAATCCACTCACTCTCAAGTTCAAACACAAACACAAAAACACAAGGAAGATAGGTATAACCTCCCTCTCCTTACCCTAAATTCTCTCATCCATGCATGCATTTTCAAACTACAAAATGTAGTTTGTTCATTTTCTTGCCCTAGATCCAAGAGGATCACTATGGAAGTTCATCTCCATGGATGATCCTCTACAAGGATCAACATTTTCTTCAATGTATTCTTACTTACTTGCAAATGCATTTTCAAAACCCTAAAAACCATTTTCAAGCACCAAATCTTGATTTCAAAGGATAAAATTCCCCTTCCCAAGCAAATGAAGTGCTTAGTCCTAATGTACCCCAAGGATGGTTTAGTATAGTTGATTCACCACTAAAATGTCAAGTGATCACTAACCAAAACCTAGGGAAATGGGGACAAGCATGGATGCAAAAACCCCCTTTTAAATCATTTTTCCTTTCTTGAGAAGTTGCTGTCCAGTAGCAATTTTCCAAGACCCCAGTCCATTGTATTAATTTTTGGACACAGATAAACTTGGAATTTGGTGTTGACTACAAAATACTTTTTGTAGCCAACATCCAGATATTTCCATACATATTTTTACTTTATTTTTTTCGTGAGTAAAAATCCCTTTTTCAAATTTTCTTTTGAAGGTCAGATCACCAGTTTCTGAGAGTCCAGATCTCATATCTGAAATTTTGAGAAGGTTTTGAGTCCTCAAATCTTCTCCAAAATGAAAAATTCTTTCACATAAATCTTATCTGAGGTGTTTGGAACAACTTTCATTCTCTGAGTTTTCTCATATTATGAAGTTTTGAAGCCCTTAAATCTATTTCAAAATCAAGTGTCCACTGCCTTTTTCATTCTGGCAGAAGTGCTCTTCAACTTTCAAAAATCTTTTCAGCACCAAAACTCTACCCAAAAATCACACCAAAAATCATGGCATCTGACCAAAGTCTAATAAAGAATTCTAAATTTTTACTTTTATGAGTTTCAACTTATTTTGGCCAAAACACACACACACACACAAATGATTTTCAGCTTGGAAGACTCGTTTTACGAGGCATTCCGGGTGCACACTAACGTCCTTCCCGGCGTGTAACATGACCTCCGAACCCAAATCTCTAATCTCGGGCATTTTTCAAAGTTTTGGCCCTTAAAACAAAAATGGCGTGGCGACTCCGTTTTTCCGGTTTTATTTGGTTTTTCAAAGAAACGAAAAATCGAATTTTCCCGCGAATGGCAACATCATCACACACGCCATTTTGATTTCCTCAAAACTTTGAAAAAAAGGATTTGGGTCCGGAGGTTAAGTTACCCTTTGGAAAGAACGGATCGTCGTTCACCCAAAGAGCCTTGCCGGAGCAAGTCTTCCAAGATCCAATTTTCATGCTTGCCTTAGTGTTTTCGTGTGTGGGATGTGTGCTTTGAAAAGGAGGGAATGTACCAAGTGGTCTTCCTGACGTATAAACCATGAGTTGGTTATCGCCGATTCCTTGGATTTTTGATGTGTTAGGGACTTTGGTCCCATTCTCATCTTGGACTTATGATCATCATGATGAGACCTTGGGTCACATGTGATCGGAATAGGGACACCGTTTTTATAGTTTAAGAATGAGACTCTTTAGAAAGGAATGACCTTTGCCCATCAATCCTACATCTTGAGACGATTTGAGCTCTTTCGGGACATTTGATCGGAGATGTGTGGCTTAAGTTCATCCTTTTCTAAAGGAGAATCTGTTTATGGCATCTTTAAGTGGCGGAAATGATGTAAAGATAGGACCTTTACACCATTTCGCTCCAAGAGATGCTCCAAGTACCAAAGGGGACTAGGGGAGGGGTATAAAGATTGGATCTTTATACTCATCATATGCCTTTTTGTGCCTTATGAGGGTCACTAGGCAATCCTAGGAGAGAGATCCAACCATGAGGGACATGGGAAATGCATTTTAAGCTAAAGATAACATTTTTACACTAACATATGTAATGAACATGATGCAAGATAAGACTAGGAAATAAAAGGAAGGACCTTAATGGTTTCCTATGTCCTTTATGAACCTTTTAGGTGGACAATCCTTGGAAACAAGGTCTATGGGAAGGGGAAATGACATTCATGCATAAAGATGACATCTTTATAGGCAAAGATGACATTTTATATGCAAAGGATGCTACTTTATATATAAAGATGTCATTTTTACATGCAAAGGATGCTATTTTCACATCACCATGTAAGAGATCCACCCTAGAACAAGCCTTTTGAGGTCTTATTGTTCATCCTTGGGTTGGATCTTCCATGGATCCTATGTGATAGGGGAATGGGGTATGTATGATTTACATGACTAAAGATGTGATCTTTAATGACAATATATCAAATACCAAGCAAATATATGATAATATGTAAAGCAAGGAGTAATATGAAAAGTAATGACAAGTATATTTCTAAGGAAAAGAGGAGGAGAGGTTACTAATGGTGGTGTTCCTCTATCTCCTTGAAGTTTGCCTAGGGATGGATCAACTTTTGAAGGGTTTTGAAGAGGGGTGAGGTGGTTTTGGTTGCTCTCAGCTCTCTGGAAATTCGCGTAGGAATTTTGGTAGAGTAACAATGCTAAAAACTGTATATCAAAATGGGTAGAGGAGGCCTCTTTTTATAGGCAGTCTGGTGATGGCTAATGAAGCCGTGCGGCTGTAACCCCAGGGCTAATAAGGTCGTGCGGTCTTATCCAGAGGTGACTCAGCTTAATTTTAGAACCATGCAAGGTGGCCTTCTAGAAGGTCTTTTTCAGCGAAGGACTACGTGGAATTTTAATTCCTAGCAAGTCCTTCGCCCCTCGGAAGGTTTGGAAAAGTTTCCAAATTGCCCCTGAACTTTAGGAAAGTCCGGGGAATTGCTGAAAAACTTAAACGGAAGGCATGAGCCAGATTTGGGTACTTACAGAAGCCCCTCGGCAACGTCACTTGCAGGGCGAGTGGGGTTGTCGATAGAAAAGGATCCAATCTGGCAAACTTTCGAGACGAATTGGGTGGCTAAGGTGGTCGAGTGGCTGAACCTTTGGAAGGCTACCTACGTATCCTAGAGGAATCAAGCCATATCGTAGTTCGGAAAAGATCCACTGGGAAAAGGGGTGTCATATGTGACGAATTGACTGAACCTAAAGTAGGCTACCTACGTATCCCGAAGGAATCAAGCCAGGCCGTAGTTCGGAAAAGATCCGCTGGGGAATGGCAAAGAGAAACTGGTCTCTTGCTGGGGAAGTAGAAGGGAAAGTGACCTAGGAGGTCAAGTGACTGATCCTACTGGGGATACGCTAGATGAAGGAATTTGACCTATGTGATCGGATATCTAGATCTCTCTGAGGGGCTACTTCACCACTGAGGAGTGATGAAGGAAGGGTGTGACCAATGTGGTCGGATGACTGGACCTTTTATGAAAGGCTCACGCACCACTGAGGAGTGATGAACGAAAAGGGTGACCACTGCGGTCGGATGGCTAGACCTTTATGAAAGGCTCACGCACCACTGAGGAGTGACAAATGAAAAGGGTGACTAATGTGGTCGGATGGCTGGACCTTTATGAAAGGCTACCTACGTATCTCGGAGGAATCAAGCCTTGGTCGTAATTCAAGTCTCACTAGATAGTTAGGAAAAGTGTCTAGGATCCTTGAGGTTTTGACGATTCATGGAGGAGTCACCTGATTTGACAATTAATGGAGGTTGTCACCTAATTGACAATTAATGGAGGTTGTCACCTGATTTGACAATTAATGGAGGTTGTCACCTGATTGACAATTAATGGAGGTTGTCACCTAATTTGAACTAAATCTTACATCGCTATCGAGGAGATAGAGGTAGCTGAAGTTGGAAAACTAAAGCGTACTTCACTATCAAGGAGATAGAGGTAGCTAAAGTTGGAAAACTAAAGCGTACTTCACTATCGAGGAGATAGAGGTAGCTAAAGTTGGAAAACTTGAGCGTACTTCACTATTTGGGAGATAGAGGTAACTAAAGTTGGAAAACTTGAGCGTACTTCACTATCTGGTGGATAGAGGTAGCTAAAGTTGGAAGAACTTGAGCGTACTTCACTATCTGTGAGATAGAGGTAGCTAAAGTTTGAAGAACTTGAGCATACTTCACCATCTGTGAGATAGAGGTAGCTAAAGTTTGAGTTTTGACAATTCGGAGGTTGTCACCTAGCGTTTATTCCGTTATAACGGAAGTAACGGAGGCGACTCGGGAGAAAAGTCTATTCTTCTTGGAGATAATGAGTATCCTTGGGAAACAACGTTATTCTGGTTAAGAAATAACGGGAGTGATATGCCTAAGTGGAAGGTCTAGGGGCAAAGATGTAATTTCTGCTCAGAGCAAATGAGGTCGCCCGGCATGAGATGAGGGAAAAAGAAGCCGTACGACTTGGAGTTTAATTTCACCAGATTATTTAAACTGGATGTGAACGGGCAAACAACATTGCTGTTTTGCTTGTGCCGAGGAAGAGGGAGAGAGAAAAGAGAGAATTTTCAAAAAAATTCAATTCTCTTACTTTCTTGGCTAGATGGATCCTAAAGGGAACCCGCACCTAGGCAAGCACGAAGAAACATATCCGAAGCCGCTAGGAGGTGGAGGAGGGAGCTCGTTCGAATGGAGAGGAAGTATGACTTCAACACGCCTCCATCTGAGCTTTATCCGGGTAGGGGAGTACACAAGTCTACGAAATCTCAATCTGTTGGGGTAAGCATTCTTGATTTGCTTGATTTTATCAATTTTTTATTGAATTTTGATTGATTTAGGGCTTGACCCGAATTTTAGGAATTTTTCAAATTTTCCTAGGATTTATTTTGATGATTAACCTATGAGGCTAAGAGGATAAATGAACATGCATGTGTGATTTATTTGAAAAATAGTGAGAATGACTCATTTTTTGAAGATAAAGTAGGAAAAATGATGTCTAAAATGTGACAGAGTCCTTGCATGTGCTAGAACTAGGTCAATTTCTGATCTTAGATGGGAAAGCAAGATTTTGGACGATGAAAAGGATTCATGCATACCATTTTGAAAGATTAATGCTTATGTGCAGAGAATTTTGTGAAAATTGGAAATTTGTGCTTAGGAGAGCAATGTGCTCGATAAGGCGTGTTTTAAATGATGAAAGACACGTTTTTCTAGTTAAAAGATGTTAGAAATCTCTTATGAATGCTTTTCTTTGAAAATATGTGCACTTTTGAATATATATGCATGCTTTTGAAATGAGATGAAGGACTGACACATTTTTTTGTTGTATTTTCCTACAGGAGAACAAGTCGAGGGGACCTTCTGAGGTTGCTGTGAAGCTATGGGACAGGATGCCCAACTTTGAGAAAGATGGGGTGAACCCCAAGCAGCTTGTGATGGCTATCGGTCTTGATTTGTTTATTGATGCTATTGGTAGAGGTATCCATGTGACTTCTAAGAGTAAGGGGCTAGTCCAGGCCCTCTCAGAGTTCTGGTGGAACACCACCCACAACTTTCATCTCAGCTGGGGGGAGATCACGGTGACTCCAGCCGACTTCACTGCTATTACAGGCTTGCAGTTCACTGGGAGGCCTCGCGACTGAGAGACCATATTATCCGCAGAGGAGTTCAGGGGCTCGGTCGGGTTTGAGCTCCGTCCTAAGGGGCTCCTGGATGGAGACGAGGAATGTGGAAGTGGCGGTCCAGGAGTGCATGCAGGGGTTTGTCGTCAATGAGGTGACTGCCCACCAGCTCGCGAGAGCTTTCTTGTGGTTGATGCTGTCAGTCACTATTTTTGCCAATTCTGGGACGTTGGCTATGCTATGCCTCGCTTGATTCTTTCGAGAACCCGGATGAGGTTGGGGCGGCTCGGGTGAGGCCGGATTGGCGGAGCTTTATTTCTCCTTGGATATGTACAAATGAACAAGGTCGCTTCTATGGATCGCTTCTCTTTTGCGCTTGAGGTAGTCTCACTTTCCTTTCTCTCTTTTATCTTTCCTGTCTTGAGACTTTTATGAGAGAAATGACCCTTTTTGTTTCTGGGCATGCAGGTGTCCGGGTTTTGTGAGGTGATTGGGTTCTTTCCTTGAACCAAGCAGAGTGATACGGAGATCTTCCTGGCCATGATTCGTTGGAGGGTAGATGCTAGAGACAAGTTTACCGGGAAGACCCGATCACTTTTGACTACAAGATGGTGAGACCGGTTATTAACAGGGATGGACATGATGGAGTTGAATTCTATCCATGGGGAGGTACCTGAGGTCCCGCTAGGGGATGCCGTGGAGGCGACTAGGCATAGGAGGTGGTTGACGGGCTTGACATGTGATGTCATTTACTTGGGGGACCGTTTTTCTAGGCAGCATGGCCATGTCCCTCCTTTGGACGCCATCACACCTCACGATCCTCCAAATAAGATATGCCGCAGCCTTGTGGACCTGTCGGTGGATGATATTGCGAGATATCAGACTGGCGTGGCGGCCGTGGAGTATTTTGACTTGGCTACCCCGTATGCCACCTTCGTGGAGCAGCGGTTGAGGACGCCACAGAAGCTAGTGAAGCTGGCCGTCACTCAGGGGTACGGGGAAGCTGAGCCTACTGACCCGCCTATGCCTCCTGCTCATCTCTCCTATGTGGTCAACGGGGTACCGAGGAGGTTTATGATACCTGTACCTGACACGAGGGAGCCCCGGTATACTCTGTCGCCTGACAGCACTGTAAGTACATCTAAGGTCTCTTCCCTTTTTGGATTCTTTGCTTTCTGCAATTTTGAACCCTTCTTGAGATATTCTGAGTTTTTCTTCTCTTTTTTCTCAGGTTCCTGCTCGTTCCTATGACGGCTTGGTGCGGCAGAACAGGGGCTGGAAGGATGTGTGCCGGTCCCTTCTGAGGAAGTTGGCTTGTGCTTCCAGGGCTGGGGTGAATGTGCAGGAGCCCGTGCGCAAGAGAAGGCACGTTGGGAGCACAGCCTCTACCTCATCGGCCTCAGGGTATCAGACCTCATCCACCAGCGCCATGCCTCGGGGACAGTGACCCAACACGGGCATTCTGGAGCAACTGGCGGAGTATGAGCACGTGGCCGTCAACCTGTCTGATGTGGGTGATGATGAAGATTTGATGAAGGACCCTGAATTCTATGATCTAAGCAAATGGATTTACGAGGAGTCGGAGGCTTAGGGTTCCTTAGGTTCGAACTAAGAGGAAGGGAGAAACAAACAATGAACATTTATGCACATTTTGTTTATTTTTCGCTTTATTTGGGCGCCAAGGAGGCGAAGACAATGTATTAAGCCTTTATTTGCTTTTCCTATCTATGCTTTATGTTTTTGCATATTACTTGAGCCTCGGGGTAGCTTTTTTTGCTCGAAAATGGGGCAGAAACTGGGCCAAAATGGTTTGTGATGATATGTGATTGCATGGATGGTGTTTGGGAACTGTTTGAGACAGGTTTCGAGCAGATGGGGTTGTATCTCTTGGGTGCGGACTGAACTGTTGTTGTTGCTGAGATGTTGTCAATGTGGACTAGAATTCCCTCTTGGGCTGAGACTGGGTTTAAACCTCGGATCTTGATTAATGTTTCTTTCTCAAACTCTGGCACTTGAAGCTGATGCTGACAGGCTTTTAGAACCAAAGACTAAAGCAGACGTCGAACTGACTAAACCTCTCTTCTAAGGGTGGATGCGATTTATCGAAGCCCCGGTCTGAGAAAAAAATTCTGCAAAGCCCCAGGTTTTATTAAAGCAAGGAAAGGTCCTCTTTATTGGCAAAGCCCAGGCTTGAAGAGGTGACTTGGTAGAGTTCCGACTGATGACCTAGAGAAAGTCCCAATCTGATTGGTACTGCAAAAGTGATCCTAAGGTTGATCTGACCAAGACTGAATCCATTTTGTGACATGGTGAGGAACCCGATGCGGACCCCAAAAAAATGACTAAAGAAGCCCCAGTCTAAAGAAATGGCTTGGCAAAGCCCCAACCTTGAAGAGTTTCAAGGCAGCCCTAATGCGAATTCTAGCAGAAGAGGGAAAACCTATCCTTTCGTACTTACTTTCTTATTTTCTTTAGTCACTCAATCAACTTTAAGAAGATGCAAAAGAAAAGAATTTATACATGCAGGGACATATTTTTTGAAAGGTGGGAATAGATCCCGATTTCGTGTTATTTTGATGGCCTTATTCGATGTAGGCACAAAAACTCGCTTTGGATTTGACTCTTTTGAGAGAGTATAAGCGTAGAAAGGTTTGTAAAAGTGTATGGAAGCCCCTGCTGACAGAAAATCAGTGTTTAGCACTATCTTTCCTAAGATGTAAAAAAGAAGACTTGTCAAGACATCTGAAAATTTGTTTTATTTACAATGATCACAAAATTGCTTAAAACCCTTTATTAATGTTCGGGTTATTCAACCACCAATCTCGATATGAACAAACATTTTGATTAATCATGAGGAGAAAGTCAACCAGTGTTGAGGATCAAGGTTGACTGGGTGTGAAAGAAAAGTTTGTGTATAGGGAGGTCATTGATGAGACCGAGTTTTTTTGGGATTCGGATATGTTTATGGGAAAGGTCATTTTATGAGATCAGATTTTTCAAAAATTTGAATATGCTTATGACCGGATCATTTCTGGTTGCCGACGTTTCCCTCATTGTGAGGAGCTCAGGTCGCCGTAGTTCGGCTTCAGCTGAACTGTGTTTGGCTTTGGGAAATGAAATTTGTGGTTCTTTTAGTGGAAAGGCACGGATGAGAAGGTTGGATGCTGAGGCGTGGGCCTCGGGATGATTCCTTGACCGAGTCATTTTTGGACGGCTGCTTCAATTGCTTCCTGATTTTCGTCTTTTATTGGGGGAGAAATAATTGGCATATGCCTAAAGGCTTATGAAATGTTTCTGCCTTTGCTTTGACCACTCCATTTGTCATTGACAACTTTCATTCTTTCAGCTTTAACTTTGCCTCACCTGTCAAGCTTCTGATTGGCGGTGCTGGGTCCTTGGCCTCATTTTTTTTATGTGCAACCCTGTTTTTTGCCTAGACTGTCCCTTTCGTGGTTTTCAAATTTAGCCGGGTATTACTCTTTTACACTATATTTTTCTTCTTCTTTTTTTCTTTTACGTGCAACCCTGTTTTTTTTTGCCTAGACAACCCTTTACAAGGTTTTTAGCCTAGCTGGGTATTACTTTTTTTTTTTTGCATTTTTTTTATTAAAAGCACATGAGGGCCAAGGCGAGCCCCTGCTTGAACTTTCTTGATACCCTTGAGGTCTAAGGCAAGCTCCTAGGTTGTTGTCGACTTGGGGTCAATCTTTCGAAGCTGAGTGGCCTTTTGTTGTCCCTTGACGTTGCCGCCGTCGTTGACTTGGTCAAGGTGATGGTGAGGACATAATTTGGGAGGCGTATGGCTTGATGAACGCTTTTATGAGGTAAGGAAAGTGTATGGCTTGATGGATTGGTTGACTTTCTCACACCGATTAATCAGAACGTGAATTATTTCGAGAGATTATTTGTTGAGCAATGCAAGTGATCATATAAAATAAAACCATTTTATTAAATGTAATATAGGTGTGCAAATGATGTCTTAAGTCTAGTAAGAAAAGAAGAAGACTTTTTTACAGAAGATTGAAGATTAATTACAATGTCCGAGGAGGACTTGATTGAAAGAGGAAAGCACTAGAACCTATGAAAGTTGACTGAGAGACTATTTTATTTCTTAGTCTTGCTTAAGGATAGGTAACCCCTAGCCTAGCTACTCTTCGCTGGTTGGACTGCCAGGACGCTTGAGATTTCCATTTTCTGTTAACTTTCGAATTCCATACCGCAGACCGAGGCAGTGATCAGCTATGTGCCCATGATACTGGTGGAAGTGGAGGGATCTAAGGCCATGGAGCAGCTGGAGCAAGTACAAGTTGTCCAAAGAAATGGGTCGGAAAAGTCACGGGGACGAACTTTGTTGACTGAGCATATTGATGGAAGGAAGTGAACCTGGGAGGACTTTGAGGGATATTGGGATCTGTTTGGGAGGATTCAACGATGCGCTGGTTGTATTGAGTGAAAGGGGTAGTACCGTCTGGTTGTGTCTTCGGGACTTTCTTAAGCTTAGAACTAGTTGTCCTGTCAACTTCTCTCACTTCGGGCACTTGGATTTTGCACGGCAGAATCATTTCTTTGCCTGTTTTGACATCTTGGGTCGAGGGAGTACTGGTACTCATCATGAGATCAAGCTTCTCCTGCATTTGTTTCACTTGCTCTGTCAACATTACCACATGGGGGTCAACGGGAACTCTCGAGTTATTGAAACTCGCAACGAGACTTTTATCAGTAGAGGGAACCACAGCCGCAGACTGGTGAAACTGACGGGTGAATTCACTAAGTCCAGTAGATGGTAACTGAAAACTTGAGGCATCCAAATTTTCTTTTAGCCACTCATGATCGTATTCAGGCGGGTATAGGGGTCTCAAAACATAGCCACATGGCTCAAACCGATTATGTGAAGCCGGAGCATAAACTGGCAGGTACTGCTGAAATTGAGGAACAGGTGTGATGAAACCCAATCCGTTCTGGGAAGCTGGGGGCGATGGAGCCCTGATGTCCTGGGATGTTGGAAAGGACTGAAGAGGAGTAGTCCTTGGTAAGGGATCATATGTAGATGGAGAAAGGTATTTGATGTAGGATGGAGGGTATTGGTTAGAGGGATTGAGATCACTGTTTCAGGAGTCTCATCTTCGACCATGACCAGGGAACCATTTGCCTCAACTGTTACCTGAACTCCATGACGGCGGAGAGCACTGACGAGTATGGCCAGCTGCTCTTCATGAACCTTATGGGCATTTTCCAAAGCTAGGGCAAACTCTTCCTCTCTAGTCACTGAATTACCCATACCATCACCGTTTTCTGTCATATCTGCCATTCTAAACCCCTGAGTAAACAAAACTGATGATCCTGCTGGACTGTCCGAATCCTAAGGTTTCCGCACTGAAAAGCCACTGACCCGATATTTTCACCCACTTCTTTCTCGCTGCGGAAAAGAGATAGGCAAGGTTTAGACATGGGGTAGGCAAGGTTTAGACTCGGAAGTAGGTGAGGTTTAGACTCGGAGGTAGGTGTTTAGGCTGAAGGCTCAAGTAACATGCACTTATTTGCTTAAATTTTGCATAAAACACATTTTCTCCTAATCCTAATTGATCGGAAAGGATTTGACCGTGAAAGGTCAAGATTGAAAATTGGACCGTGAGGGTCTTGATTGGAGACTTTACCGTGAAAGGTCAAGATTGCCTATTTGACCACGAAAGATTGATATCGGAGGTTGGACCGTGAAAAGTCTCGGTTGGAGATTGAAGATCAGACCGGGAGGGTCTCGATTGGAAATTTGACCGTGAGAGGTCGGAATCAAAGAGCGGAGATCGGACCGTGGAGGTCGCGATTGGAAACTTGACCGTGAAAGGTCAGGATTGAAAATCAGAGATCGAATTGTAGAGGTCGCGATTTGAAATTTGACCGTGAAAGGTCAGGATTGAAAATTGGAGATCGGACAGCGGGGGTCTCGATTGGAGATTCCAGAAATAGGACATGCAATTATGATTCCATTAATTGTTCAAGTTTACTTAAAACAGTGTCTTTTTTTTATTTCTATTTGGTTGGAAAAGGGGGTGCCCTTCTTTTTCGCAACTACTCTAGATCCTGGATCAGTGGGTTTCGTCACTACGTCTATAAGCCCCTCGTTTTTCACCTGTATTTCGACCTCCCAGGGTGGACAGCCCCGAGCGAGGGTCCTATAGGGCACGCAGATCCCACCGATCGATAGAGAAGAACGCTCCTAATGGGTCTAGTGGGTCATAGAAACTTTTAACGCACGAGCAATGCCGATTATAGTCAAGGCAATGCCGGGAAATTCTCGTCTTTCAGCCTTAACGGAATTTTGGCAGAGTTTCGCTTGCGCGATTGACGTTTTGACTTTTTGGCATTGTCCAAGAAGATAATAGGCATGGGTCGGGCGGTAAAAGGCGGATGACACAGTGTCACATTGAACTTCGTTGCATACGTTGCGGAAGTCAAAGTCAAAGTCAAACGCCGGAGTCAAGATCTTGCCAATTCCTTGTCGGAATTTCGGCAGAGCTCCGCTTGTGCGAAAGATCTTGACTTCCGTCATGGGCTAAGGTTTGACCTTTACGAGAGTATGCAACTGGGCTATATGACACGGACTAGACCAAAAACCAACAAAAAAAGTCACGGTTTTGAAATGTGTGACACGGACTGTGCATTGGTCGACACTGGCTGCCATGGGGAGTTTGGGATGATTCCGTGCGCGCCCGGGAGTATCGTAATACTGTCCGTGACTGCAACTGAACAACCACCCCGGGTTAAAGGGACGTGCGTGCAAAGTGTACAGGATATATAAGGTGCGCGTAGTGTGCGGCCTCCTAAAAATGTTCCTTTTTTAGTTAAAACAGAAATTTTCAGAAATGTGTTTTAAAGGAATGATTTTTCGGGACGGGGGAAATGCAACAAATAAGCACGTAAATTTTCTGGGAGCTCCGGTCATTCTTGGAACTGAATAGCCCCAAGCTGCCAAGGCTGTCAGATTAATCTCAATTTTGTCCTGGTGAAATTGCTAATGAAGCCGCCCGGCTAGGATTCAAGGAGAATCAAGTCGTACGGCTGCATTAATAAATTTTCCGGGTTCCAATCTCTTTGATCTGCAGGATATTTTCCCAGCCTTTGTGGCACCTTTTTCAGCTTCCAGTAAGCTTCCTGTTCAGCATTCAGACAATGCACTATTCCAAGAACCAATGATGCATGCAATGCAATGCAAGAAAAATAATGCAAACATGAGAATTGGATCCGCGGCATAAGGCTAACCCACTCGGAAAAAGCTTTTCTTTTTTTTTTTCGAAAAGAGATACCGGTACATGGGATTGTTAGACCATAGTTTATCCTAGACTCGGGTGAGGAGGCGATAATGGGAAGTTTAATGGTTTCCACCTATATACCAAGTATCATTTTTTATTAAAAATAAAAGCTTTTTGGTCCTCCCCAGCAGAGTCGCCAAACTGTGAATGTGGTGCCCAAGATCGCGGCTTTCCTATATTTTTTTATTTGGAAACCACTTTCTCTTGTAAGGGGGATCACCGCCTCACATCAGTTTGAAAACATCCGATTTAAATTGAAAAACGGAGTCGCCACGCCATTTTGATTTCCTCAAAACTTTGAAAAAAAAGGATTTGGGTCCGGAGGTTAAGTTACCCTTTGGAAAGAACGGATCGTCGTTCACCCAAAGAGCCTTGCCGGAGCAAGTCTTCCAAGATCCAATTTTCATGCTTGCCTTAGTGTTTTCGTGTGTGGGATGTGTGCTTTGAAAAGGAGGGAATGTACCAAGTGGTCTTCCGGACGTATAAAATATGAGTTGGTTATCGCTCGGGATTCCTTGGATTTTTGATGTGTTAGGGACTTTGGTCCCGTTCTCATCTTGGACTTATGATCATCATGATGAGACCTTGGGTCACATGTGATCGGAATAGGGACACCGTTTTTATAGTCCAAGGATGAGACTCTTTAGAAAGGAGTGACCTTTGCCCATCAATCCTACATCTTGAGATGATTTGAGCTCTTTCGGGACATTTATGCTCGTCTCAAGTGATGATCGGAGATGTGTGACTCAAGTTCATCCTTTTCTAAAGGAGAATCCGTTTATGGCATCTTTAAGTGGCGGAAATGATGTAAAGATAGGAACTTTACACCATTTCGCTCCAAGAGATGCTCCAAGTACCAAAGGGGACTAGGGGAGGGGTATAAAAATTGGATCTTTATACTCATCTTATGCCTTTTTGTGCCTTATGAGGGTCACTAGGCAATCCTAGGAGAGAGATCCAACCATGAGGGACATGAGGAATGCATTTTAAGGTAAAGATGACATTTTTAACATGATGCAAGCTAAGACTAGGAAATAAAAGTAAGGACCTTTATGGTTTTCTATGTCCTTTATGAACCTTTTAGGTGGACAATCCATGAAAACAAGGTCTATGGGAAGGGGGAATGACATTCATGCATAAAGATGACATTTTTATGTAAAAGATGACATCTTTATAGGCAAAGATGACATTTTATATGCAAAGGATGCTACTTTATATATAAAGATGACATTTTTACATGCAAATGATGCTATTTTCACATCACCATGTGAGAGATCCACCCTAGAACAAGCCTTTTGAGGTCTTATTGTTCATCCTTGGGTTGGATCTTCCATGGATCCTATGTGATATGGGAATGGGGTATGTATGATTTACATGACTAAAGATGTGATCATTAATGACAATATATCAAATACCAAGCAAATATATGACAATATGTAAATCAAGGAGCAATATGACAAGTAATGACAAGTATATTTCTAAGGAAAAGAGGAGGAGAGGTTACCAATGGTGGTGTCCCTCTATCTCCTTGAAGTTTGCCTAGGGAAGGACCAACTTTTGAAGGGTTTTGAAGAGGGGGAGGTGGTTTTGGTTGCTCTCAGCTCTCTGGAAATTCGTGTAGGAATTTTGGCAGAGTAACAATGCTAAAAACTGTATATCAAAATGGGTAGAGGAGGCCTCTATTTATAGGCAGTTTGGTGATGGCTAATGAAGTCGTGCGGCTGTAACCCCATTGCTAATGAGGCCATGCGGTCTTATCCAGAGGTGACTCAGCTTATTTCTAGAACCATGCAAGGTGGCCTTCTAGAAGGTCTTTTCTAGTGAAGGACTACGTGTAATTTTAATTCCTAGCAAGTCCTTCGCCCCTCGGAAGGTTTGGAAAAGTTCCCAAATTGCCCCTGAACTTTAGGAAAGTCCGGGGAATTGCCGAGAAACTTAAACGGAAGGCATGAGCCAGATTTGGGTACTTACAACCCTGAGCATCACGTCTCGGCGCCACCTGCGGTACCTCAACCGCGTCGTCACATAAGCTTTATAATCTCCATCCTCAGTATAATTGAACGCAGCCTCCCCCTGGATCAAAGCAGCTACGTCCTCTAGTTTCCGAGGAAACCATATATCCGTTGGAGGATCAATCGGGACTCTATCAATGCTACCAGGGCCGTGTTGTCTGCAGACCCGCTCTCCCAGATATAGTGCATCACCAGACAGGCCTATCAAGAGCTTGCGACACTCGGTAAGATGTAAAGTATATCCCAGATCAAACCCAGCATATCGGTCAGTCCAGGGAAACAGACTCAGACTCCCGGGAACTCCTCGCAAGCATATCATAGTATCAGGGTAAGAAGCCGTCACCCGTCCCCTGGTGTCCGCTGTCCGGACCTTCTGCAGCGCGTCTTTCACCCAGCGCCTCATGGCAGGAAACATAGTGACCGGGTATGCCTCCTGAACCCGCCAAGCATAACAACCGATGATCTCATAAGCCCAAACCTGGAAAAGAAGGATCAAAGCAAGTCAGAATGACAGTAAGAGATGACAGAAAGAAAGAATGTTCAAAAGGATGGGGTCAGATTGAGAAATAGCTGAAGGACTTCGCCTCCCCCCTGCTCACATCATTCAAAGCCAAATACAGCTCAGCTAATCCTGCCTCTCCCCAGGACAAAGTCCCAATAGTATCCCAAACTCTCAAAAGCTCCAACAAAGAAAGTAAAGCAGAAGATGTGCCGTTAATAAACAGCATGTCAGAAAAGCCAACCCATACAAAAGCCCTAGCCAACCTCCTAGCCCTCAGCCTATCCTCCTCAGTATCAGCCACATCAGCTGGATAATCCCTACTCTGCATAACAATCTGACCATGAAGCTCCCCTAGCTCGTACCCGTTCCCCTTCTTGTCCTTGGGAACAAAACCAACTAGCTCCATAAAGTATGCCTCGGTGGGAGGCTGAGGATCATCCGCGAGTGCAGGCTCCTCCAGATATAAAGGCCCGGCAGTAAAGGGAAGACCGGTGATAGCTGCGAAGTCATACGGCGTGACCGTCGCCTCCCCCAGGAAAAATGAAAAGAATGGGTAGTCTCCCACCAAAACTCTCGGAACACCTTCACCATCCCCACGCTCCGCTGAGTATCCCCGATGGCCTTTGCCATCTCAAAGAACCGACCCAACCCGGCAGCATATATCAAGCCCTTCGGTGAATGCTCCATCTCCTGGCTGTCGGGCAATAGATCCCACAGCCGACCAATAACCTCTGGTGAGCCTCTGGTACTCAACTCCTGCAGGTAAACACAGCACAGGTATGAATATCTCAAATCTTTTCAAAAGAAGCATGTCAATCAATTGTAATTTTGTAATTTCCCTTTTCCAAGTAAAACTAGGGTTGAACATTTAACATGCATCCTTGATTTTTCTCATAGATCAAAACCATGCAGCAAACTCATAATTTCACAGGTAAAAGTTCGAACAGTTTGGCACAAAACCCAATTTTCAATGCAACGAAGGGCAAGGTTACGGAATTACCGTATTTTTCTTCCCAGGCGCAGAAGTGTGCTCCTTAAGTTGGGGATAGAAATCTCCTCGCACTGCTTGAGGGATGAAGGGCCTCTGATTCCGCTGAGCATTCTTCCTTCGAGCAGCTAATTGAGCTTGTTGAGGTCCCTTCTTCGTGGGACGTGGTCTAGGAGGCATGATTGCAAGACAAAAGCAAAATCAACACCTTGGATTCACTTGATTTCCCTTGAACTCGTACGAATAGCTTGTTTCTCCTCTCAAAACCGCTCGCCTCCCTCTAAATGGTATTTTCAAAATGGCGACTGTTCAACGTTATAAGGGACTGCTCTCTGGCTTTATGTGGTTGTGCGACACTACGTGACACATTAGCCAAATTCTCCAAAAATACCCCTGTGCTTCCCAGATTTACAATTTTAACCCCTGAGGCATGCTTTGTAGATTTCCCCTGCAGGTACAACGATCAACTGAGCACCGTCAAAGGACTGCCCCTCGAAGCAGAAAACCGAGACAAAGATTCCACATCTGTCAGTCTCCCAAACAACACTCACCAATATCACCGGCCCCGCTGCCTAAGCACTAGTAAAAGTCCGCTCCCTAGCAAGCAAATACTCCAGTCCTACCAAGCGAAGTCCCTGATTCCAAAGATTAATCAATCGTCAACAAAGATCGTCCCCAAGCAGCAAAGCGGAAATGCACCAACGATAATAGCACTAAACTCCCCAGCAGTTACACCTATCCCCAGCAGAACAAACAGTAGAGTGAGTCCCTCCGGCAGCTACCCTGCACTAACACCCAGTGGTATGAGTCCTTCCAGCATCCACGAAGACCAGCAAGCAGTAGCGTGAGTCCCCTGGCAGCTACCTCTTTTCCAACACCCAGTGGTATGAGTCCCTCCGGCATCCACGAAGACCAGCAAGCAGTAGCGTGAGTCCCTCCGGCAGCTACCTTGCACCAACACCCAGTGGTATGAGTCCCTCCGGCATCCACACCCCCAGTTGCAGCATGAGTCCCTCCGGCAGCTACAACCTTTCATCAACAGTAGCATGAGTCCCTCCAGCAGCTACTCGCCACTACCAGTTGCAGCATGAGTCCCTCCGGCAGCTACAACCTTTCACCAGCGGTAGCATGAGACCCTCCGGCAGCTACTCGCCACAACCAGTTGCAGCATGAGTCCCTTCGGCAGCTACAACCTTCCACCATCCGCAATAGCATGAGTCCCTCCGGCAGCTACAGGTAAGCACAACAAAGGTATGAAGGCCCTTCTCCACCCTTTCTTGCTTCTTGTCAGTTTCGTTTCCGAACTACGATTTGGCTTGATTCCCTCCTAGAGATAACGTAGGAATCCTTTCTCCAAAGGTCCAGCCGCCTGATCTCCCCAGATCACTGTCTAGCCCTCTGCCTTATTCCTTGACCGCTCATTGGGATTGGATCTTATTTTATCGACAACCTCACTTATTCCAAAAGTGACGTTGCCGAGGGGCTCTGTAAGTACGCCAATCCAATTCGCGACCCTTTTAGGTGCATTTTAATGTAATAAAATTGCATTAAGGGGCATTTTGGTAAATTCCCGGTCCATTCCGAGACTTCCGAAAACGTTCCATAAGTTTCCCGCGAAGGAAGTACCTTTTGGTACTTTGCTCGTGCTAAAGGACCTCCTGGGAATAAACCTTTTTGGACTTTTTGGGTATTTATACCTGAATATTCCAGAAACTGGTTTTGGCGCCAAAAACAGTTGGTGTCACCTTGTGTCACGCGACACATCGAGGCATGGAAAACGGTTACAGGAAGTCGTGCGACACAAGGTGACCACTAACTGCAGCCTATAAATAAGACCCTTCCCCTCTTAGAAATAGATCCCAACTTCATACACTGTTACTCTGCCAAAATTGCAGTGTAACACACACACTAAACACACACCCCTCTCTCTCTCTCTTCCCAATTCACCTTTAATCCCTTCTAATTCAACCCACTTCCCTCACCTTCTCTTAGATCTACTCTCAACTGATCATCTCAAGCTTTCCAGGACCAGAAGCTCTTATTGAAGGGTTCTGTATCTAACTTAATACAGAATTTGTGGAAGCAACAAGGGTAACACCCTTAATTCCCTCTTCCCTCTCTCTTCTACCTTGCTCCTTTCATAATTCTATTATTTCCTTTCCCTTGGATTCAGCAATCAGACTCTATCCATCTCGATTACTGAATCCCAATCGCAATATCTCTGTTTAACATAATTGTTTTGGATAATTGATTGTTCATTGTTGAATACTTGTTGAAATTGGTGTTTAGACCCCAAGGGGTGTGGATCTACCCATATCCACACTCCCTGGGTTTAATTGTTGTTAATTACGTATTTCGAAGCTCATGTGATTGATCAATTGGATCTGTGTTGGTTATTGTTGCTATTTATTTGAATCTGTAAGTCCCTGCAGATGGACGTTGTATGTCATGCGACACCTTGTTCATGTGTGATCCTGTGTCATGCGACACATCTGGTCACTCATGTCCTGTATCACGCGACACACTATGGCTGTCTGCAGAGACCCTTTTCCTTTGTAATCTGTTCTGATCTGTTGTAATGGGATGTGGCCTCCCTGAATAATTGGTTCACAAGTTGTAAATTTCCAAGTTCATATTAATAAAATTCATGTTTATTACAATTACTTATTGTCAATGCTTGCACATATTTATGTTTTAATTGGATGTTTAGTTAGAAAGACTCGTCTATTGATGAGGCGTGTTGGGTGAACTCTCGGTTCTTCCCAACACGTAATCTGACCCCTGGACCCTTTCTCTTTCAAAAGTTTTTTTAAAATGCACCTCTTAAGCATGGCGTGGCGACTCCCTTTTTTTTACTCCTTTTTCGGCGAGCGCGCATTCATCGAGTTGCCCCTAGTGATCAAGCTGATGCTGGTCAAGATTCTTGAACTTATTTTGAATGATGTTGTAACAAACAAGTTCCAAAACAATTTTTTCTTTTGTCTTGAAACTACCTGAATGCCTTGGCCCAGTTTTTTTGGAGGCATAATACTTCGTAACTTTTATCTGTCTAAGTCTTGGCCCGCTTTGGGAGACTTAGTTTTATTTAGTCGTGGCTGACCTTCGCTTGAATGTATTTTTCTTTGATCAAACCATTTATCTTGAATGTCAAGCCAGATTCACTAGGACGACTAAGTCGCTCTAAGACTTTGGTCGAACTGATTTTCGATAACTCAGTCGACCTTAGACTTGTATAGCTTTTGTAAACGAGGTTGACTAAGAGTCGATCTAGTTTAAGAGATCAAAGTTGACTAAGGGTCGAGCTTACTAGAACGAAGCTGACTAAGAGTCGAGCTTATTAGAATGAAGCTGACTAAGAGTCTCGGACTTGTTAAAGGAACAAAGCTGATTAAGAATCGAGCTCGTTAGAACGAAGCTGACTAAGAGTCGAGCTTGTTAGAACGAAGTCGACTAAGAGTCAGACTTGTTAAAGGAATAAAGCTGATTAAGAATCAAGCTTGTTAAAATGAAGCTGACTAAGAGTCGAGCTTGTTGAAATTAGTGTAACACAGTGTTTGGTCGAATTGAACTGCGATTTTTATTGAAGTAGGAACATGGTTACATCAAATGGAAGGCTAAAACTATGACAAATTCAAACTTGAAAACTGCATTAACTTTGAACTGAACTATAGAGCTGAACTAGAAGTAGTATTTAATAAGGTGAGTGGTGTGCCATGTATGCTTCAACTCTTCACCTCCTGGGTGAGCAATCATGTAAGTCCCCTCCTTGATGACTCGGGTAACAATATAGGGACCTTCCCAGTTGAGAGATAGCTTGTTCTGTTGGGTTCTCCTTCCTGTTGCTTCAATCTTTTTTAGCACGTGATCTCCTACTTGGAATGATCTTGTCTTCACCTTTTTATCATGGTAATTCTTGGTCCGCTGCTTGTAGTTGACCATTCGTAAGTAGGTTGTGTCTCGCTTCTCGTCGATTAAATCCAAGTCGATCAACCTGTTGGTGTCGTTCTGCTCTTGGTTGAAGAAGGTTACTTTAGCAGTAGGAAATCGCAACTCGGCTAGTGCCATGGCCTCCGACCCATATGTAAGAGCGAATGGGGTTTCCCAGTAGGCCCCAGAGTGGTTGTGCGAGCGCCCCGAAGAGCAAGGGAGTTCGTCCCAACCGATTCTTGCGTCGCCCAACTAAGCCCGTCTTTAGTGAAGATAGGGACGAGCTTATTTGATGCTTCGGCTTGCCCATTTCCTTGAGGATAGGCAACGGATAGTGCCCGGTGCTTGATCCCTACTCGATTCATTTCTTCTTCGAAAGCTACGGAAGCGTAAGCCATTATCTGATACTATAGCTCTAGGGATCCCAAATCGACACCAGATAAAGTCATGTATAAAGTTGATAGCATTTTCCTCTGTGATGCGAGCTAGTGGCTTTGCTTCGACCCACTTGGTGAAATAATCAATGGCGACGATCACATACTTGCAGTTTCCCCGGACGGGAGGGAAGGGTCCAATCAAGTCGACGCCCCACATATCAAATGGCCAAGCAACGATCACTGGAGTTTGCTCTGTTGTAGGCAGATGAGGTAGGTTGGCAAACCTTTGACATTGGTCACATTGCTAAACAAAATCATGAGTGTCAGCTCTCATGTGTGGTCAGTAGTACCCCAAAGTGATCAATTTGTCGTCTAAAGTCCTGGCCCCCGGGTGTCCGCCACATACTCCACTATGCATCTCGTGCATTAACTGGGTAATTTCTTGGGGATGAATGCATTTCAGCAATGGCCTAGTATATGATCTTCTAAATAGCATGCCTCCTTGTATGACATATCTCGGAGCCTTCTTTTTGATAGCTCGAGCTTTCTTCTCGTCCTCTGGGAGGTCGCCTGTCTCTAAGTACGCCTTCATTTCTTCGATCCAACACTTGTTATAAACCCAATTCCTCGAAGTGTCTTCCACACACTGAATTTGAACCCTTTCATATGCTGGGTTCTCAAGGTAGGAAATAGGTTCTTCATGTGGCTCGTCTGTAGTAGCTAGTTTCGAGAGTAGGTCGGCTAATTCATTGTCTTCTCGACCAGTTGAGAAGACTATTAAGGTGGAGTTTAGCACCTCATATTCTCCTCTGACCTGATTGACTATTAACTAGGAGTCACAATATGCCATGATTTTAGTCGCTCCAAAGCACTTGGCGTACTCGATGGCTGCAACCAAAGCTTCGTACTCTGCTTGGTTGTTGGAGGCTTCAAACTTGAACCTCAACGCTTCCTCATAGACTGTCCCAGACTCTGGTTCGATCAGTACTATCCCAGCTCCACTAACATACTTCGTAGCTGACCCATCTGAGTAGACCTTCCAGCATTCGTCGGGTAAAGAAGTGACGAGCTAGGACTCTGGTTCTTTCCCCTTAGCTTTCTCCTTCTGAACTCGCACCTCGCTATCTTCCTTGGTGAGCGTTAGCTCGACCAAGAAGTCTGCTAAGGCTTGAGCCTTCAACGCCTTTCGAGGTCGATACTCGATGTCGAATTCTATGAGAGCAATTGACTAGTTGAGCAGACGACCTGAACTTTCTGGCTTATGAAGAATTTTCCTCAAGGGCGCATTCGTGAGCACCACAATAGGATGAGCTAAAAAGTAAGCTCGCAGCTTTCTCGAGGCTACAACTAAGGCATATGCGACCTTCTCTGCATTGTAATACCTGCCTTCAACATCTGATAGGGCTTTGCTGACATAGTACACGGGCTTTTGAAGCCCCTCATCTTCTCGTACACTAAAACTGCTTTGGCAAGCGATTGATCACCCACGAGACATATATACAAACAAGGTCTCTCCGATAGTCGGGCTACTCAATAGAGGAGGAGTAGCGAGGTACTCCTTAAGGTTTGTTGGAACGACGAATGACATTCGGCCGTCCATTCAAAATTTTTCGTCCCCCTCAAAGCTTTGAAGAAGGGAGAGACCATTCGCCGACTTGGCTATGAAATGACCTAGAGTGCCACCCTACCATTAAGTTCTTTGCATCTCCTTTATACTTGTGGGCTCCTTCATGTCGACTAGAGCCTTTATTTTCTCTGGATTGGCTTGATACCTTCTTTGGGACACCATAAAGCCAAGGAATTTGCCCATTGCTACCTTAAAGACACATTTGCTGGGATTAAGCTTCATGTCGTTTGCTCGTAGATTGGCGAACGTTTCCTTTAGGTTGAACACGTGACGTCCGATCTTTGTTTTGATGACCATATCGTCGACGTAGGCCTCCATGTTTCGGCCAATCTGTGAAGCAAAGACTTTGTTGACCATTCTTTGGTAGGTCGCACTTGCATTCTTTAACCCAAATGGCATCATAGTGTAGCAGTAGGTGCCTCCAGCTGCTTGGAAAGCCGTCTTCACGATGTCATCCTCATGCATCTTGATTTGATGGTAGCCTGAATAGGCATCTAGAAAGCTGAGGGTGGAATGGCCAGCAATGGAATCAACGAGCTTGTCAATTCTAGGGAGAGGATAGCTGTCTTTTGGGCAGGCAAGATTGAGGTTGGTGAAGTCGATGCACATTCTCCATTTGCTTTTTGACTTCTTCACCATGACCACATTGGCTAACCAGGTTGTATGTGTAGCCTCCTTTATGATACATGCACTCAAAAGTTTTTGTACCTCAAGTTTTATAGCCTCCTCTTTGTCACGAGCGAAGCTTCTCAATTTCTGGGGTTTGGGCTTTATGGTCGGGTTGACCTCTAGTCTATGAACAGGGACCTCCTCCTTGATCCCCTTCATATCTTCTACTCGCCATACAAAGACGTCATTGCTTTCTTTGAGCAGCTCGACAATCTCTAACATTTCTTCAGGTGACAATTGCTTTCCAATCTGAATTTTCTGCTCGGGATAGGAAGGATTTGTAATCACTGCTTCCAACTCGTCCACAGCCTCTAGCTCTGGACCATCTCTGAATTGTAGGGTTTCAATGATGATCTCCCTAACCCTCTGTCTTTCCCTGGCCCCCAAGTGGGGAGCTTCCTCAGCTATCATCTCATCCAGCTCATCTGCAATCTCGCTTTGGTGGTGGCCCCAGGAGTTATTGTCGATGCTGGAGGCATAACTTGCCTATGGAGACTTGGTCGACCATAAGCGTATCCGGATCGACCATGGTGACTTCAGTGACGTGTCGACTCAGTCATGATCTCGTCATGTGAGCGATAGGTCGACTCTTCCACAATGGTGATCGTAGATAGTCAAGTAGTTTTGGTGACTGACTGAGACAGCTTTAGGTATACTTCCACAGTTTCAACCTCCAGTTCCCTCTTCTTTCTTTCTCGAAGGACATGATCAAGGTATGCTCGAGATGTGCCTTGTACACAGCCAACTCCAGCTGACGTGGGGAATTTAACTCGCTGATGGGGGATTGAGGCCACCATTCCAAGTGCGACCTGGCCAGGGATACCAAGTATAGCAGCATAATCACTGTTCACATCAATAACAATAAATTTTACCTTGGAAACGACCCTATAGGGGTGTTGGCCTAGGTCGATGTCTAGCTCGATCTGTCCTTTGGCATCGACCCGGTGGTTGGTGAAGCCTTCCAATCTGCCATCATACCGTTCAAGCTGCTCATTCGAGAAACCCATCTCCTGGAACATTTTATAGAACAAAATATCCTTGCAGGCCCCAGTGTCGACTAAGAGTCTGCTCGTCGTACATCGATCAATGAGTCCTGGGATGACGAGAACTTGCTCTCTAGCCGCCATATTAGTTGCTAGCTCGTTCGGATAAAATCTAATCACCTCGTCCCTGACGTAGCTCCTTGGCGGCACATGTGGGGCTTTGTTGAGCTGGAAAATCTTATGCTTGATGGGCGTATTCTTGGCTTGCTCGGTGATGATGCCCAAATTCATCATAAGGCTGCCTCGGCTCTAGATGTCCACCGCGGGTCGCTCACCACCGCTTTGTTTGAGGCCTTTTCACGTACGCGTCGAGCCTTCCCTGATCGACCATCCTCTGAATGATACGCTTCAGGCTCATACAATCCTCCGTAGTATGGCCCGTATCCTTGTGATACTCGCAGTATTTGGTGTTGTCCCTTCTGAACTTATTTCTTTGGGTTCATAGGGGCGAGGTGGGGCTAGCTCGATCGCATTCATTATTTCGGTTCGACTCACCGTTAAGGAGTGAAAGCTTCGGGCACTTTCTCGGTCGCCCAGTTACATTCTTGACATTCTTATTGTTTCCCCCATTCTTGACTGAGTCCTTTTTATCATCAGCGACCTCAGTCTTGGGGACTTTCCCATTCTTCTTTTCTTTTCTCTCCTCGGCCAAAGCTACATTGTAGGCCTTCTCGAACAACTCTTAGCGAGTAGTAACTGTCCGGACTGTCAGCTCGTAGTCCATATCTGCAGACGTAATTCCACTCACGAAACAATTGATTACCTCCACATGCAGTGAGGTCCTCCTCGATTTTGTCGACCATCTCTTTAAACTTGGTGTAGTAGCTCATTGAGCTTTCATTTTCCCTTGCACCAAATTTTTTAGATCGGTATTTGTCATCTTCCTAGCTCCGACGTCGAGAAATTTCTTCCTCATGTAGGTCCAAGTCGAGATGCAACCTGGTGCCAAGCCATTGAACCAAGTGAGGGCTGCCCCTGTGAGTGTGCTTGTAAATGCCTTGCACATCATGTCGTCCTCGTGGGAGACAAAACACATGGTAGCCTCCAAGTGTTGTATATGGCTTTTGGCGTTGGTTGCACCCGAATATTTCTCTAGTGCTTGGCAATCGAAACCCGGCGGAGGTCGACGGTCGAGCAACTCCTTGGCCAGAGGTCGAAGAGCGAAACCTTCTCGCTCATCCTTTCTAACATCCTCCTTCTTATCAGCTTCCCACTGCTCAAACTTCTTCTTCCATAGGAGCCATTTTCTAGCATCTGGCCTGTCGTCCCTAGTGTGGGAGACCTCATTTGACCTTTGCCTCTCTTCATGGTGATTTTCTCTCTCGGAATTGGCTCTGTGTGCATCGCTTCTAGGGGAGTTATCTCTCTGCCCCTCCTATCCTGTGAGAAGGTGACCTCGCTGGCGAATTGGCGACTGCGCCTATCATCTACGAGCGGCGACACACCTATCCTCTCTTAGTGGCGACATGCGCCTATCATCTATGGGTGGCAACTGCGCCTACCTTCTCTTATAGGCGACACTGCGCCCATTCCTTTCCCTGTGGGGCTGCGACCTTTGTGTCTGGTCGGTGATCCACGTAAGCTTCGACTTGCCTCTAGTTGTCGTCTTAGATCGGCTGTGCTTCCTTCTCTCTATTCTGTTGAGGCGGCCCTCGGATCGTCACTCGGAACATGAATAGGAGATTGAGGCCGTTGCACCATCCTGTGCTCGACATTACGTCCCACGGTCTCATTCGGCCTAGCACTCCTAGCATCGCCTGTTAGAAACACGAGAGGGAGCCACCCTCTGCGACCTTACGCGGCTTGCTCTGCTTCCTCCATTGCTATTAATTACGCTAGAATTTGAGCTCATTTTAGCAAAGATCTCCTTTACGCTTAGGGGATTGGATGAGGGACTGCCTGTTTCCGGCATTCATGTGCCCAGGTTTGACGCTTTAGAGGAGGTGGTGCTCCTTGCCCTTCCATAGGTCGCTTGTCTCTCCTCCCCGTCGGCAATCCCACCGCCAGCCCACACTATTAGATCGAGTTGCCCTAGCGTGCTGACGCGGTGGAGGGGGAGGAGGCAAGTTAGCATTTCCAGCGTTTGTATTGGCGTTAGTGTTTCCTTCGTTGTGTTCAAGTGAGGCCTCAGAGACATGTCCATCCGAAGTCACCATGCTTGTAGGTTGAAAAAGCTTTCGAGGTCAAGTATGCACGAGTTCCCGGCAATGGAACCAAACTGATGTCGTAGGAAATGTGTTTATCAATCTTCCTCCACGTGGCAGGACTATTCACCTGACTCCTTGACCTGAAACCAGAACCCACGACTAGCCGGATCTGTCTTCGGCTTAGACCCTCGGGCGTGAGAGTAAGTATATGTATTGGAGAGCAAATAATGTATTGAACAAAGATGATATTCAGATAACAAAATTGCAGTTACCTTAGAACCGTTGTGGTTGTCCTGTATTTATAATTGATGTGAGTGGTATATTTGATGGGGCTACATAAGCTCCGTGATTTATGGGACAGTTACACGTTGAGGGAACGTGCCTTGGGATGGCTCCTGAATTATAGGGAACCAGCTATAGAAAGAATAGTTGCACGTGAACCTGTGATTGTTAGGTCGAAGTTTGCTTGGCAGGTCGAGGTCGACACTTGAGGTTGGGTCGACCTGACTGACGAGTAGAACTGGATCGTACCCGAAGTGGAACTTGGATCGTAAGGTCGGACTAAGTTAGGTCGGGATCTGATAGGCCGGACAATGAACTTAAGTCGACTGATCAATAAGATGGGCCTTGAGCCATGTAATACTTGGGCCTAACCCACTGAGAATGTGGTGGCAATAATTGCTTGAGGACTGGGCTTTACTCGCTAGGCCCAGTTCGACACTTTTGGTATGTTCAACTATGTTGCAATATTTGAACGTTTTCTAATTATTTCTTTAAAAAATAATTGTTTAAAGAGCTTTAAAATTTATTGTTTTTAATTCAGAAAAATTGAAAAAAATACCTCATTTTTAGTCTAATAAACTCATTAAACAGTTATAATCTAAATATATATTCTTAAATTTTAGACTAAATTTATTTTTTTCTAATTATTAATTAATAACATTTTTTGTATTAACGATAATTTTTAAATTTAGATGTGGATATTTAATTTATTTTTTTCATTTTTAGTCTAAAATTTAAGAATATATATTTATATTATAACTATTTTTCTTATGTTTTTGAGATAGATGATCATTAGTTAGACATTTTTTTTTATTTTACTTTTGTCAAAAAAAGAAGAAATTTTATTTAAAAAATTGAAGAATGTGGAGATAATATAGGTGACTATAGGGAAGGCCCGGGGGGGGGGGGGTAAGGGAAGTTTTGGAGGTAAAAATTGGGTACTTTTTATTTAAAAAATAAATTCATTATGTTATATAGTAATTACTATTAATGCATGTTTGTAGGCTTATAGATCCGGATTATTAGGCTTAATAGTTGGAAATCTCATTTTGCTTTTAAAAAAAAATATCGCTACTACTATAAATAATAATCCTTTCTTTTTTCAAAAAAAAAGTATATGAATTTTTACTTTCAAAAAATAAATATGAATAATTGAAAAAATAAAAGAAAAATGTTCATGATTTCAAATTTAAGCAAATAAGATGAATGAGATTTATTAATTTATTTATTTGTTTGAAGCAAGAAGATAATTTAATTGAGAAAAAAGGTAAGGAGATAACTGCTCTTTTCAATAAAAGTCATACTACTAAAATGGTGATAAGTGTCTCCCTTAACTGTTTTCTAATATTATCTTTCAACAAATAAAAAATAATTTTCTAATATTATCAAAATATTTTTCTTCACATTTTTTTTAATCAAAACCTTCTTACTTTGTAAATTATAAATTTCATTAAACGAACTTATTTCTGGAAATTGACGAATTTCTAAGCTTAAAAGTGGAAGCTACTTTTTTAGTCTTTGAACTTAGCTACTTTGTTTTGTGTTTTTTTCTTTTTTAACGATTTTTAGCTACTTTATTTAAAAAATAAAATTCTTTATTACTTGATCATTATTTTTTAATTTATGATGACATATTTTTTTATAAAAATTGAGTATTTCGCTTTTTTATTTTGTAACTTCATTCAATGTTTTGCTATCATAAAATTAAATAAAATTTAAATATAGAATAATAATTTTTAAAATGGTGCATTAATTTTTTTTAAATGGTTACTAATATAAATAATATTTTAAAGTAAAAAGTGGTTTTTTAATGTGAAAATCGATAAATTGAGAAAACTAAATGGGGGGATGGAGCCATGACTCTATTTTTTAGTTTATAGACATAATTTAGGGGTGATTGTCTGACTATGAGGAAGAAGTTAAATTTCTTTTTGTGTTGGAAGTAAAAAATATCATTAAATGAGAAGATAATTTATTTGAAGCTGATATGAGATTTTTGGGTGGCGGATTGAAAGTTGTCCACAAAATCTTGCTAGCGAAATTAATTGACGATATTTATGATAGCATCTGTAATGGACTCAATACACTCTAATTTAAAACAATAATAAAATTATTACATTTATGATTTTGTAAGAATTTTTTGTAATTATTTTGTGTCCTTACTATTACCAATTAGTATAGGGGAGAGAGAAAAAGGTTGGTTAAAAAAAAAGTGAAAAAATGTTTTAGAAAATTATAAAAGGCGATATGTGATTCTATTTTATAAGTTTCAATTTCTTCAAGCAAGTCTTTATTTTTACTCTCTCTATTTTAAAATAAATATAAAAAAATAGATTTTCTCTTAATAAAATAGCAAATTTGAAAAATTACTGAACATTCATTTTAGAGATTTAAAAAGGTTTGCATGCATACTTTCGGAGAGAATAGCCTACTATGTGAATTTTCTTTATTTTTTATTGAAAGATATCTTGAAAAGTATTGATTCGAGTAGAAGTGAAACACTATTTGGTGGGAAAAACTGTTGTCGGTGGAGATGATAGTTCTTCAAGTGCTAAATGCGCTACACGAATGTTTAGTTTCAGGAAGTATTTCGAAATGTTTAAGTAGTATTCACACTTTGGTCTTTCGATTTACTATTTCAGTACATGTATGGCTATATATAATCGACGTGCATCGCACGGGTTTGCTGCTAGTGTTTTAGAAACAGAGAGTCCTCCATCTCGTAATAAGACCCATATTTTAATTGGTAAAGCAATAAAATTAAGAATAAACTTTAGAAATAATAATTATAAGGGGCAATTATCAATTGATCCCTGATCCTAATGAAATCAACCAGTTAGGACATGAAATATGGGAATCGACCAACATGTCCCTTCCTTACATATGGACATGCGTGTCCATTGTAAATATCAGAAACTACAAGTATGCCACCGGTTAAAAGACACTTATGCGCTCAATGAAATTACACATGTCCACATACATGTATTTGAAAATTAAATCAAAACTTTCTTTTTTTTCCCCTCAAAACTTTAACATGAAATATCTTAAGATCTAGAAATCAAAAAAAATAAATAAAACCACCGTTGTGTTCGTATCGTCAATACGAATCAAACTAGTAGCATCAACATATAATCTGAAGCAAATTTGAGAAGTTCACAGTTGTTACAAGTTCACAGTTGGTTTTTATAAGTTCACAGTTATTTTTTACATTTGTTCCAATAACAATTAAGAGAAGTTCACAGTTGTTTTAGCTAAATTCATAATTTCTGCATAAAAATGACTATTATTTACTTAATTCACAGATTTTTTTAGTTAAGTTCATAATTGTTTTAGTTAAGTTCACATTTGTTTTTAGTCTTTTATAGCATTTATTTTTACAATTTTATGAGATTATTTGACCTATTTATTAAGTTCACTGTTGTTTTTTGTTAAGTTCACAGTTATTTTAGTCCTTTATGGCCTCAATTTTTGCAATTTTGTGAGATTATTTGACATATTTGTTATATTTACAGTTGTTTTACTTAAGTTCACAGTTGTTTTTTATTAAGTTCACAATTGTTTTAGTCCTTTAAGGCTTCTATTTTTGCAATTTTATGAGATTATTTGACATATTTGTTATGTTCACGGTTGTTTTTACTTAAGTTAACTGTTGTTTTTAGTCTTGTATTTCTATATTTTTGCACTTATATATGATTATTTGACATACTTATTAAGTTCACAATTATTTTAGTCCTTTATATGGCCTCTATTTTTGCAATTTTATGAGATTATTTGACATATTTGTTATGTTCACAGTTGTTTTTATTTAAGTTCACTGTTGTTTTTTTGTTAAGTTCACAGCTGTTTTAGTCCTTTATGACCTCTATTTTTGCAATTTTATGAGATTATTTGACATATTTGTTATGTTCACAGTTGTTTTTACTTAAGTTCACAGTTGTTTTAGTCCTTTATGACCTCTATTTTTGAATTTTATGAGATTATTTGACATATTTTTGTTGCATAATTAGTTACTAAAGTGTCTACTTTGTGCATGTTTAATATCTATGACTAACACTATCCCAAATTCATCGCTAAATTAGACATGTGCCAACATATGTCCTTTTTAAAAAGACAAAATTGTCAAATTAAAACATTTCCCCAATTTTTTACACTTTCATCTTCTTCCTGAACACACAACGGTCGGAGAAGGAAGCTACCACTGGAGCTGGTCTTATCCCAATTACAGTGTCTTGGAAATTGATCGTAGCAGTGGCTAGGGGTGTGGTGGCGGCATAGGCTTTAATGGCGTCCCTTCATCTGAGCCAACAACACAAGCTGGAATCAGCATCACCGACAAGGCCTTCGCCGTTTGAAATTCCGTTCGCTAATATCATTTCGACACCGCCGACTTTCTTCACAACCAATCCCTTAGCTACCCCAGGGATACTTCCACGATCACAAATAACAATTTTCCCCTTAAAAAGATTAGGATCAAGCGAATATTCCATACACAATGAAGCAGATAGTAATCCGGATTTACCTGGATAAATTAAAGGATATTTCTTACCACTAATTGGTAGTCTGGCGTATAACGATACTTACCGTTCCCTAGGAGTACCTCGGTAGGGAAATTCCTATCAATTGTTCCTGCTCCAATTGTTGTCAGCCAAGGCGCAAGGTTAGTAACCGACATTCCGTTAGGGCCGTCGTTTTCGGCCGACGACGACACAAACACACCTCTCGCTGCCACGCCTTAGGCTCCAATTGAAATTGGATCGAGATAATAAGGTGATGAAATGCCGTCGCCGCCGCCAATTGAAATTGAAATTACATCGACGCCGTCTGTGACTGCAATATCAAACGCAGGGAGAATGTCTGAATCAAAGCAGCCAGAGTTTTTCCAACAGACTTTGTAGACGGCCAATCGCGCTTTCGGAGCAACGCCTTTGGCAATACCGGAAGCATAATCAGACATACTAGCTTTAAAAGTGTACCTTCCGGCTATCGTCGGAAATGGAGAAGCGAAAACGCAAAGAATTGGCGATGATGGCGTCGTATGAAATATGATTTGTGGCGGTTACACATTTCTACCCGTAGTATGGGAAAGAGAGATCATCGGAGTTGGAAAGGGAAGGGTCGCCGGAGGGGAGGGAAGGGTCGCCGGAGGGGAAGGGGAAGGGTCATTGGAAGGGGTGGTAGAGAGAGAAAGTGAGAGAAGAGAGAGAGAGAGTGATATTTTTATATTTTTTGGTTAGGGAGAACTAGGTGGAATTTTGATTATGATGCCGGATTAATTGGTTAAATTTCAAAATTCTTGTCTTAGTTGATTTTTTGACTTGGGGTGAAGGACCCAGCGGTAATTTTCTCTAATTATATAGTATATTTTATAAGTATGAAAATAAAATAGTTTATCCGTTCAATCTCGAATCGAACCAACTTTTTTGACACGATGATTAAGAAAAAGTAAAATAGGAAAAATGTGTTGTGAGTATAAAAAGTAAAATAAGAGAGAGAATGGATGAAAAATAGTAAGTTGATCGGTGTTTTGAGTATAAATGTAAAGTTGGAGAGAGAATAAGTGTGAAAAATAGTAAAAAAAAATTGTCATTTTGGGAAGTTCGATTTGAGGTATAACAAATAAAAAATGACAAAAAGTTCGATTTGAGGGGGATGAAGGGAGTAGTAATTAGATGATTGTTGTGAGTATTACAAGTGAGTTTCATTAAATAAAAAATGTTATATAATTGTTATTATTAATAATTATAGTTATCAATGAAACAAAAATAAATAAATTTTTAAGTGACAAAAAGAGTTTTTTCTTGTCGGATATAACACCTCTTAGAGGTGATCTATACATGTGTTGATAAAAAAGAAACAACATCTTTTAAATAAATAAAAATGAAATATTGACCCGAAAATTAAGAGAAAGAAAAATGTGAGACCAAAATAAGATAAAAGAAAAATATAATAACAGTAATTATTTACTAGTCCCTTCGTTTAGAAAAGTTAGTCTTATTTTGATTTTCATGGTTAACTTAATCAAACTTTGATCATAATTTTATAAAAATATAATATACAATTTTAAAAATTATTATTGATTCATTATTAGAAATACTTTTAATTATAAATAGTATAGAAATAATTAAATTTTTATAAATTATGAGTCGAGTCAAAGTGTTATAATCTTTGTTGGGACGTTTGTCTTCCAGGATAGAACGTGCGAATTGGGGACACTTTGCACCTAAGTATCCCGGTGAGCTGAAGAATGCTTGGACAAAATCACCTCTTGTTACTACGGATGCAAGGAGGCCAAAGAAAGAATAACAAGATGCGGCAAACGAGATGGAGGAGGATCGAAATTTTCAAGTGTGTTCTTTGTTGTGTTGTTCTCTTCGTTTTCTTTATTGTCAACAACTTCATTATATATAGTCTTAGAAATCAAAACCGGAAATTTAGGATTTAATTCGATATTAATCACCATTAATTCGAAAATAAAACCCATTAAACCGAAAATATTAAATCCATTTAATTTTCGGTTTCAGTTTTGATATTCATTTTCACGACTATTACACTTTGGAAATCAAACAGTCATCAATGCTCAGGATCTGCTCGGCCGAGCAGGCATAAGCCTCGGCCGAGCATGCTTGTCCAGAAACTTCTGCCTTGGCCTTGCTCGGGCGAGTCACCTGCAGTGCTCGGCCGAAAATACCTGTTCCAGAAATTACACATTCTGTCATGCTCTGCTCGGGCGAATCACCAACTGGCTTGGCCGAGCATATCAGTCAAAGCTTGGCTTTATTTTGATTTACAAAATCAAAAATGTTAGCAAAAGGTGGGCTTGTCTGCGTAGGCAATTTCGGTGCTACATTCGTGTCCGCAGGACGCGCACATGCACGAGTACGCACCTCGCAAGCCAAATTGGAAACTTGATTTGCACCACCCCCCTGCACGGGAGAGAGAGCTTCTATGTTATAAGGGTGTTCACGGGCCTAAAACCCGCGGGCTTTGGCAAAACCCGGTATGGCCCATTTAGTTGAGGGATTCAATTTCAAGAGCCCAACATAGCAGGCTTTATGCGGGCTCAAATTAACGGGCTTTTACGGGCATTGAGTGGGCTCGGGCTTGACGGACTTACAAATTAGATGTTGTATTTTGAAAATTTTATACCTATTACATTTTGGGCTTTAAATTATTTTCAGCCCATCAATCAATTATCACTTTATCATTTTGCCATGAAATTTTTGAAGCCCAATTATTCAAGATCAAAAGAATTGACATATAAATTATTTTTCAGCCCATCAATCCATAACGAATAAAAAAAATCCAAGTTGTAATCAACTGATGAAAGAAGTAAATGGGTTTTGAGTCTTTTGGCTTTGTGAGTGTTAAATTTATTATATATATAAATTACAAAACGACGTAGTTTTGAAAGAGACGGGCCGGGCCGGGCCCTAACGGGCTGTAGAACAATAAGAGCCCGATCATAGCCCGAGACAGCGGGCCTTCAAGCTGTCAAGCCCAGCAGGGTTGAAAATATTGTGGATTTTGCGGGTCGATGGACGGGTTTGCACACCCCTACTATGCTACAAAATCTTGAACACTACTTTAGTGCCTAAGTCTTTATACTAGACTCAAGTTCAATTCCTTTTCAATGTGGGATAACTCCACTTTCCTTTTATTTTGAGCATTTATATCTCAACAAATGTGAGATAACTTCATTTCCTTAGCAATGTGGGATAACTCAAGTTTTTCCTTTCCAACCCACTTATTTTGACCATTCATATCTAATTTATCTAACAACTATTTTGGACAAATAAATATTTAATTTCTTGTTCTCATGAAGTAGAATACAAACTCATAAATATTTAAATAATTTGACAAAATTACCCTTTAAAAAATAATTCATAATTTTCTTCAAAAACACACTATTTTCCAACATAATATTGTGAATATAGACTGAAATATGATACTATGTGTTAATAGTTAATTTGGTGCTCCTCTTGTTCCAAAAAATATAGTATATAGTATTATTTTTGAATTTTGATGAATTTTATTAGGCTTTCATAAAAAATAGAAAAAAATCTACATAATATTCAGAATCGTTTTTGATAAATAATTAAAAATATTGTCAATAAATATTTTAGAAAATTATAAAAATAGTTATATTTTCATAAAATTTTGTCAAAATTGAATCAAATTGGCCAAAAAAAAAAGCTATAATATAAATTTTGAAAGAAAAGAAATAACTTTTATAAAACTAAATATTTATTTTAAGATTTTTCAAAAAAAAAAAAAATTGTTACTTTAGAACGGATGGATGAGTTTTTTAGGCTCCGTAGTTAGAATGATTCACATAATCACATGAATATCATAAGAATCATTCATTTGTTTCCAAATATTGCGTCTCCAAAATTAATTTTCTTTAATGTTTACATTTTAATGGCATAATAAATTAAGTTATTAATTAACGAGTTGGTCTTATAAAAAATTAGTTTTTTCTTAAGATATGAAAAAACGTGTTTTCAAATTAAGCGGTGGCAATTTTGTAAATACTGGCAACCATGTTCAAAATAAACGGTGGCATTTTTGTAATTACTGGTTTCCCCGTTTATGCCAGTGTCTGTTTAACAAACTGCCAGTGTGATAAAGTGCCAGTTCATGTATCACAAATTGCCAGTGAAAAAAGTGCCAGTACCAATTTAACAAAGTGCCAGTGTAAACTGACACTGGCACTTTGTTAAACTGGCACTGGCACTTTTACACGGGCACTTTTATATACATGAACTGACACTCTTCACACTGGCACTCTGTTCAACTAACACTGGCACTTTGTTACACTAATATTTTTGCTGGCTCTCAAAAACACAAGCACTGGCATTCAAAAAAACATGAACTGGCATTCAAAATCACGTACACTGGCACTCAAATACACAGACACTGGCACTCAAAAAACACTGATAATCATTTTTGCTGGCATTCAAAAAATATGGACTGGCACTCTATTTTACACAGACTGGCACTTGATTATACACTAACGGGCACTCTGTTATATACCAACTGGCACTCTATTTTACACAGACTGGCACTTGATTATACACTAACGGGCACTCTGTTATATACCAACTGGCACTCTATTTTACACAGACTGGCACTTGATTTTGGTACTCCTTATCTCTTTCTCACCCACACAGACCTACACATTTCTTCATATCTTCACAATCCAATCATTCACACCCAGAAATCAAAACAAAACAATGGCCCGCCGGCAAATTGCGTACGAGATGGCAATTGTGACCGGAGATCGGTATCTCGAATTTCTGTTAAATTTTGTTGAGAAGCAAGCTGGATCTTTGATTGAAGGTGGAATTGCTTTGAAGCTTAATCCGATTGGGCTTGAATCCCTAGTAGAGCGCTTGCGGAGAAGTCGTCGGATCTGTACGAAGTCATCGGAGAAGATGGAGATCGCCTGTTGGATTTGGATGTGAAGGAGGATTGATTGGCCGGAGAGGGAGAGGTTAGGCTTGGGTGTTGGGTGAGGTCGCCGGTTATTGCGGCTAGAGAGAGAGAGAGTGCGTATAGTGAGAGAGAGAGAGAATGGGCATCAGTCCGTTGAGTCCGTTGTTAAAGGGAAAACACGTTTTTTTGTAAGCTTAGAAAAAACGCGTTTTTTACAAGTTTTTGGCTTAATTAACAGAAAACCTAGTTTAGCATGAAAAAAAAATACACACTTCTAAAGGTATTTTTTCTCAAATAATACTGTTTTAATTTTTTATTTTCCAAAATGACTTACTGTTCAAAGTATTGCCCAAACTGTCCCATTTTTTGAAACTCGCTACACCGTGAAACTCGCTACACTGTGACTGCCATTCATATTGTCCATAAACCTGGGTCTGGGTCTGCGCTTGAGGCTCTTGCTCGGGGTCGAAATCTGGCTCGTCGTGCAAGTCCATTTGGGGTGGTGGTTGTGCCTGTCCATGACGTCTAACCCGACGTTAACGAGGTTGTTCTACCACATGTGCGCGATCTACCAGTGGGGAAGGTGCAGCAGACTGAAAGCGTTGGAGCTCCCTAACTCCCGTGAACCTGTGTGTAATAGTCGCCCGCATTTCAGCTTGTTGGGGATGCTCATCCATCTCATTGACGACATGCAAGTGCTGAAGGGTCTACACCTGTTTTTATATCAAAAATATATATAAGTACGAGAGACATAAGTTAATAATTGATGTTTTGTTTAAATAAAAAACTAGAAATAATAACTTGAAAAATGTAAAAACTTACCATAAACTCTAAGGTAGGGGCAGCCGACTGGTATCCATCCTCCTTTATATGAGTGAGGTTCTGCACAAACTTACACGTTATGCTCCGATACCATATCATATATGGATCGGTGTAACGCATATCGTGAATGCCGTAGATCCCGAAAACCAGATATTGGTGCCGCTGTTCCCAGTGTACAATATGTTGTTGATGGCGGACGCTCCAATTCACGGTATTGTTTCCCCGCCGATCACAATTGTGCAACTCCGGGCTAGTGTTGCACGGTTCTGGGACCCACTGCATCAGGCCAAACTGCCTCATAACGCGATCAGGCAGATGCCACTTGATCCTCTCAAAGCATATGAGAGGGACCTTCGCCAGCCATACGTCCTCACCTTGAGTGCAATACGGCGAAGCGTATCTCCCTGCATAAGGCTGCCACACAACCTGATCCTCGTTTAGCTGGGCCAGCCGATCCCGATAGCCTCGCAGGTTATGTGCAATAACCTCCATCAGATTCAGCGATGCCTGGGTCCTGGATTCAGCTAAAATTTCATAAACAAAATAATTATAAGAATTAGTTAAAAAAAACAATAATGACGAGAAAATAACGTATGATATATGTATACCTGCATCCGAGGGGCATGAGCACGTAGTCCGGATCTCTGAATCGACTACGGATCTACGGTCTCACACATCTCAACCGCTCCCAAGCCCAAATCTATATCAATTAAATATATACTCTCTCCGTCCCACCTCACTTAAGAAAACTTTCCATTTTGAGCGTCCCACTTCACTTAAGAATTCCCAAAATGGAAACCTTAAATCACTATTCTCTCCACTCATTCTCTCTCCTACATTATTTTAATACTCACAACACCATTATAATTACTATTCCCTCCACTCATTCTCTCTCCTATTTAATTTTTCACACTCACAACACTTTTTCCACTCATTCTCTCTCCTAATACTATAATAATATTCCTTAATTTCCGTGCCATTTCAAAATTTCCTAAATGGGCTGGGACGGAGGGAGTATCAAATACTATAAATAATGCCACTAATTTGAAATCAAACTTAAAAACAACAACATAATGAACATTAAAATGAGATAAACATACCTGTAGAACATTGAAATCCTCCGCACTGTCTCGTCCGATGGTCAGTCGCACTACACAGCTCTCGATATAGGAAAGCGAGCGATGCACTCCCCCAACTGTACTACTGACCCTGGAAACATCCGCAAGCAGAGGGAGATAACATAACTTAACCTTGTTGTTCGTAAGACCGTAAAACCCAAGGCGAGCATGATATATGCCGCACCTATCAACAATCTCTGGAGCAGTATCCTCAGCGAGGTCATCAAAGTGGGAGAAATGGGTCGTAATCCACCTGAGCTTCAGACTACTCCCATCCATATCTCCGGGATCAGGGACAGCCCCTAAAAAATCCTGACAGGCAGCCCGCCAGTCAACACGTGCTGGAAACCCAGCATCAGTAACAGCATCCCAATCAATCAGCAACCCGCAAATCATGCCGATATCCTCTAGGGTAATTGTCATCTCACCAATCGGGAGATGGAATATATAGGTCTCTGGACGCCATCTCTCGATCAAAGCCTCCAATAACCCATAATCATACTGTACTCTCCCTATATAGTGAACTCCACTAAAGTCGCACTCCGCCGGTCGGGACAATATCCTAGGAGCTAATACGGCCGGCAAGGTGGTACCACGACGAAATTGGAGGGGACTAGCAACCTCCACCCCGACCCAAATAAACCGAGCTCTATGGCCCTCATGCCGGGCCAGAGCAGAGGCATCGATAGGCCTGGGATCAATGAAGGCATCAATCTATTTATTTCAATATCAAGATTGGTAATTAATAATCATATTTTTGTAAACTGTGTTTCTTCTATATTCATTATTTTCTACATAGTACAAGTATTGCTACGTCAGTAAAATTTGACTTTTTTGAATAGTCATTATTTCCTAAATACTTTATATGTACGTGGTTATTGTTTTACGAGGCAAAGAAATAAATAAGAGAATACAAAAGTGTAATTATCAGTACGTGGCATTGTAATCCAAAGTTATCCCACACTTTCAAGAAGTGCCTGTGGGGAAGGTCTTGGTTTCCAGCCTATATACTAAATAATACTTCAAGAGTAATCCTCTTACGATTTTGAAAAATAGCATACGGTTTATTTTTTTTAAAAAAGTTTGAACAATAAATCATATTTTTAGGGTTTGGGGTAGATCTATATGATTTAGGGTTTAGGGTTTGGGGTATAAGTATATGAGATTTGAGATGTAGTTATAGGTATATTAATGTTTCTTAGAAGTTTAATTTATTTTGTTGTTTTTAGTATTTTTTTTCTTTATTATTATCATAATTTTTCTTTATTATATATTATTCAATTATTATTTATTATCTCTCAGTAATATTAATAAATATTATTCTTCTTGATGTTTACTTGTTTTATTAATGATATGTATTTTGAACCAGAGGGAGTAATAATCAATATTTGCAACACTAATGAGTATTATCAACAATTATTATTATTATTATTATTATTATTATTATTATTATTATTATTATTATTATTATTATTATTATTATTATTATTATTATTATTATTATTTTGACAAGTATTATTAATTATAGTAGTAAGTATTCACATTAATTATACAATTGCTAATATTATAACTGTGTATTATTTTAACAAGTATTATTAATTAATTCTTTTTTTTAGTAATTAACAATCATTATTATTACTTTTTTATTACTTAAAAGTCATTTTATATAAGGACAGACAAAAAAAAAATCATTCTACAAAAGAAAATTAATTAATAATTTTCTATAAAAAATTTGATAAGAAGTTAATCATTCTTTTTTTTCAATATTCTTACACAAATAAAGTAACAATATTAAATTAAAAATCCTAAATTGCAAGTAAACTAATATATTTTTACAATGTCATCAAAAAAATAAAAAAAAAAATCCCAAATTGCAAGTAAACTAATAAACATTAATTATTATCTCAAAATTTCAAATTTGAACACAAATTAGTCACATATTTTAGCTTAAACTAATATATTTTTACAAAACTAAATTTAACAAAAAAAATAAAAATAGCAAGTAAACAAATAATATAATCAAAGTTAAATTAAACACAAAATAAAGTAAAATATAGAAATGTAAACTTACAACTTATTAAATTTTGATGATCAAAATGTTGAATTTGAATGACAATTGAAATCCCTTGTTTCTTCTTCTTCTTCTTCTTCTTGCTTGGGGTGGGGCGGATGAACTTAGAAAGAACTTAGGGTTTTTGTTTTTTTATTTTGATGAAGACGGTAAATTGGAAGGATTTTGGATATTTAAGGTAAACTCGCTATACGGTGTAGCGAGTTTGACTTTGACGCTACACGGTGTAGCGAGTTTTGCTTAGTTAATTGCCCTAATTAAATACCAAACCGTCAGTCTTAATTACACAAAACTCGCTACACGGTGTAGCGAGTTTGACCTGTCCAAGTCAAACTCGCTACACGGTGTAGCGAGTTTCAAAAAATGAGACAGTTTGGGCAAAACTTTGAACAGTAAGTTATTTTAAAAAATAAAAACATAAAACAATATTATTTGAGAAAAAATTCCTTCTAAAGTTGCAAATTTGAATGTTTATGCATGTTATTCTATTTATAGATAATATTCACTTAAGACATTTCAGATAATTATTTTTATATAATTTTAGTGACAAATATAAATAAGTGCACTTATTAGGATTCGTATACTCCCTCCGTCCCAATAAAAGCTTCACCAATTACCTAAAAGGGCGTCCCGTTAGAAGCTTCACCTTTCCTTTTTTGGACATAAAATATTATTATTTCCTCCACTCATTATCTCTCCTACATTATTTTAATACTCACAACACCATTATAATTTATTATTCCCTCCACTAATTCTCTCTCCTATTTTCAAATTACACTCACAACATTTTTTTTCCCTCCCATTACCATAATTCCCGTGCCCACCCAAAAGGGTGAAGCACTTAATGGGACGGAGGGAGTATATCCTATTCCTTGCAGACTTATAATATGCAAATATATATTAAAAACAATACTCTCATCGACCCATTAATAACTTCATATTTTGTCATTTTGGGTGTCCCATTTAAAGCTTTACCTTTTCTTTTTTGACAAAAAATCTTTACTATTTTCTCCACTCATTCTCTCTCCTATTTCACTATTACACTCACAACACTTTTTAAATTTACTATTTCCTCCACTCATTCTCTCTCCTATTTTACTATTACACTCACAACATTTTCTCCACCCTTAATTTGCGTGTCGGGGCCAAAATAGTGAACTTATTATTGGGACGGAGGGAGTATTTACAAAGGTGATTGTAGATTTTTTTTTAAACTCGCAAGTCCTTTTGTAACTTAGTGACCTGGCAATCGGGTTGAGTTGGGTTGGGTTGAGTTGAACCGGGTTAAAACGGGTAACGGATTGAGACGAGTAATACCTGTTATAACCCATTTAATATACGGGTCAAATGAGGCAGGTGGACTCGGATAACCCGATAAGCTCAACTCTTTATTTTTTTTGAATTACTCGGTTAGAAAAAATATTTTTCAAAAATAAATTAATTTTTTTGATCCAATGGAGAGGGGGTTGTGGAGGTTGTTAAAAATAAATTTAAAATGATTTAAAAAAAAAAATTCTAAATTTGATTCGAACCCAAAGCTGATTTGCCCCAAAAATTGAAGGTTTAGTAAGTATTTTTCATGATTGGACGGGGTACGGGGCGGACTTAGTTTTGGATTGATATATTCAGATCCGACTTGTAAGTTTAGAAGTTGCTCCCTCGTACTTCCTCCGTCTCGTTCGAAAAAGCAATTTTGTCTCCTAGCACAAATATTAAGAAATAAATAAGGAAAGTGATGTAAGAAAGAGAAAAAAGTTAAATGTTGTGAGTATGAAAAATTAAATAAGAGAGAAAATGAGTGGAAGGAATAGTTAGAAGAGAGAATGTTGTGAGTGAAAAAGTAAAGTAGGAGAGAGAATGAGTGGGGTAGGAAGAATATAAAAATAATGAAAACTTTCCTTTTTGGATTGTGCCCTTTTAAATGGAACGCCCAAAATGAAAATTTGTGCCCTTTCGAGCGGGACGGATGGAGTATTCAAAATGAATGATTGAAAAAAAATCATACTCCCTCCTCCCTAAATGTTTGTCCATTTGACTTTTCAAATATTTTAACTTAGTGATTTTGAAGCTTTAATTTTGGTTATTTTTACGAACGCTTTGAAAATTATTGATAATATACACCGCCGTTATGTAATACTCCGTCCCTAAATGTTACAAGTTTTGAGAATTTAGTGATTTTGAAGCTTTAATTTTGAAAATGAGACTAACTTTTTAGAACAAAGAAAAAGAATAAATGAGACAAACATTTAGGGACGGAGGGTGTATTTGCTTTTACGTAAAATCTAGGGAAAAACGCGTTTCTCCATGAGTTATGGAGAAACGGGTTACGGGTATCCAGAACCTTTTGAAAGGATATCCAGAAACTTTTTGTATTGGCCATGACCTTGTCCCATGGTTACTTCTGGATATCAGTCTCAAAGGTTCTGGATATCCAGAACCCTTTGAAAAGATATCCAGAAGCTTATGAAAGTGATATCCAGAAACCTTCAAAATGATATCCAGAAACTTTCAAAATGTTTCTGGATATTCATTTGATGATTTCTGGATATACATTTGAAGGTTTCTGGATATCCAGATACCTTCAAAATGAATATCCAGAAACTTTCAAAATGTTTCTGGATATTCATTTGATGGTTTCTGGATATACATTTGAAGGTTTCTGGATATCCAGAAACTTTCAATAAGCAATTTCTGGTCTTGACCTTGGGTTTGGCTTCAAATCTATTTTTTCTGGATATCCGCCCAAAGGCTTCTGGATATCCGTTCCAAAGCTTCTGGATATCCAGAACCCTTTGAGACTGATATCCAGAAATTTTCTTCTGGTTATCAAACGTATAGCTTCTGGCTATTAAAAACGCGTTTTTCCATAGTTATGGAGAAACGCGTTTCTCAGCAGACCTACTCTTGCTTTTAATCAATAAAAAATAAGTTCGAAAACTTTTCGATAATTCATTTTAGAATAGAGGTAATATAAATTAATATAATTTTACCCCTAATTGTGTTGATATTTACGAAACATACCTAAGTAAATAATCATAAATTAGATTTTTTGTGACTACACTTTTTGAAAAGTCAACTGATCGACCTTGTTGTTATGAGTTGAGTCACCTTTTTCTTTCTCTTTCTCTTTCTCTTTCTCTCCAAGAACTTCTCAACGTCGACATGATTTCTTCTACCTTTTACCCTCTGACAATAATTTTTCACATAATCATAGTCATAGTCAGTGGCGGCGAAGCCACATTGAACCTACGGTGGTCGGTTGACCCATTTAAATTTGGAACTTGTTAAATTTTTTTTATCCTTTCAAATTTTTTAAAAATAACTTTTTACTACTAAAATTAATGAAAATATACATTTTGATCCCTTTAATTTTTTAAAAAAATTGCACAAAATTATTATTTAGACCCCATGTATACAAAAATTGGATACCTCAATTATAATAGTTATAAAAAAAATATCTTGACCTCATTATCAAAAAATTTTGGCTTCGCCACTTATCATAGTACACATTTGTTGTCTCCTCTCTAACCGGTGGTGACTCCAGCAAAAAAAATGAGTTGATGTTGCCAGGAATTTCCTCAGCGGCAACACGACCGTCGTAGTCAGAAATGGACAGCTCCGGCTTCTTCTTCAGTCCTGCACAGCCACAAACGTCAACTAAGCCGGGGGCGACTCCGGCGTAAGCCCCTCCGGCGTGAGGATAAGTGTTTGCTTTTGGTTGGAAATCAGAACAGTAAGGAGAGGTGTTTGTGGGTGATTGTGTTGAACGTACCTTGATAATGAAGACTGCCCCTCATATATATAATCCTTTCCTCGTGCCTCTCACGTGCTATCCTCACGTTTCATGCCTATTTCCACGTGTCATCTCTCCATTGGTTAACAAAGAGAATAAACTCTCAACACGTGATCACCTTTCCCAATGCCTAACCGTTTTATGGGTCCCATTTCGTAGATATTTATATTCCGTCTCTTATGTGTCGCTCCCCTTAGATTTGTCTCTCTCTGGATACGGGTAAATGAGTACTGTGTCGCCTCGATCTAATATCTCGCCTTCTCATCTCACGTCATTATCTCGCCGGCTTGCTTCATTATCTCGCCACTTAGTAGTCAATATCTCGCTTATACTACCTTGGGTTTTCCCTTTCATTGATCGTAGCAGGTCATCTCTAGACACAGTTTCCCGCGAACCCCAATTGAGCTACCTTTATCCCTATATTCTTCTTAGGCCTTATCTCGTTTTGGGCCTACTTGATAACTTCTCGCTTATGGGCTTAAACCAGGCCAAGCCATTATTTTTGGGCAGCATCAGAAGCCCCTAAGTTTGAGGCGAGATTCATTTATGATCTCGCCAAAAACTTGATGTTCTCTATCTCGCTTTCCACGGCCTATAATTCCTTCTTCAAGAAGCCTGCACTCTGAACAATCCCTACTTATACACGTGTCACCTTCATGGCGAGCCCCTAAAATTGAATGTGCCGTCATTTGGAAACCGTGCCAAATAAGAGGGAAAATTTAAAATTTTTCATCTTATCCATCACGTCAATCACTTCCATAAATCCCTCTTTCATATAAATACCCATTTTCCTTTCCATATTTCTCTTCTTACTCCCCTCATTCTTACTCAAACACTCTTAAATTCCGGCGAACCCTAACTTCGACCCCGACGTAATTTCTTCATCTTTACACCATTCTTTTCTGGATTTGACCATAAAATTGCTCTTTAAACCTTGCTCCGTTTATCGGTTGCCATTTGAAGTTGATTTTGGTGTTCATATTTCTCGCTTCTCCGTCTTCCGTTTATCTTCTCCGGCGATTCTTCGTCTTCTCCGGCCGTTCTTCATTTTCAACAGGTAACTTTTCAAAACCCTTCATATTCTCTAAAACCCCGTACTTTGATCTTTCATTTTTGCCGATTCGTACGAGTCTTGTTACTCCTCTTATACGCCTCTTTAACTTTATTCCCAAATTGCCCTTTATGGCGAGATACAAAAATTGTTCTAGACGGGTTAGATATGGTAGGTGTCAAGTTTCAGGCGGCTTATACAGATGCCTGCGAACTACTTGGGCGAGATTACCCAAGGCCGACATAGCTAGGATGATGGTTGAAAACTGGGTAGATCCTTCATTAATTGATTCCCTTGAGATCCAAGGTCATTTTTTCCTTCCCCTTTCAGCCCCTATGTCCCATATTTTTACTTCTCACAAGGAATTAGTCCGGTTCATCAAAAATAAGTATCAACCCCACTTAAGCGACTCCTCTGAATCCCCCTGTGTCGCTGATCCCTTTTCTAAACGTAGGACGCATTATAAATCTGTCATTTCTTCATCTTCTTCCAGTGATTCCAGCGGGATGGCCGACCGAGCGACTTCTTCTCCTGCTGTTACAACCAGCAATCCCCCTTCCACAAGGGTCCAAAATCTAAACTTGATTGAAGGTAACCTCTTCATTAATCCCGCTCATGCTGAGGCGGGATCCTCTCTCGTTCCTGATACAAGTTCTCTCATCTCTAATCCCATTACCACTTGGCACACCCTATACAACATTGATCCTTCCATCTACCGTATTTCTGACTATCAAGGAAACACCTCCCTCGCCCATCTGAGAGAAATGCGAGATGGCATAGTTGTTTTTCCCTCACAACTTAAGGCTGGCCTTAGGATTCCCCTTGATCCTTTTCTTTGTGAGGTTTTGTACAAAGCTCAAGCCATGATCACAGAAATTCACCCCAACGCCCTTAGGATTATCACCTCTTTCATTGCCATCTGTCGCTCTTTACGAAAAGAGCCCACTGTTACATCCTTAGTCTCTTTATTCAAAGGATACAAGCAAACCAACAAGCTTGAAAACGGGATAGTAGAAACCCGCCTTTCCCTCCAATATCAGCGAGGTCCCAAAGTCCTTACTCCCTTACCCACCAAAGTTCATGACTGGATGGATGACCCACTCTTCATCGTCTCTCGCGTTGGGTGGTCTCATCCCACTGATCTTCAACCCATTAAACCACAAATTGAAACCAAAGATGCTTCTGTTGTGGGCGACGATGCCCTTATTACCGCTATTCGTTCTTTAGTGGCCCTTCCCGCCGATTCATCCGCTGATACACCCCAACCTCTTATTTCTTGGAGAGGTATTTTGCGGAATAGAGAACTACTTGACCAAGTCGGTATCGCCGACAATGTACCTCTTGCCCCGCCTCGGGTTCCAATCAGCTATGTTTACTTTGATGGATGGGAGCGGCACACGGATAACAAATATGCTCATGAGTGTCAATCGTGCAAGGGCACTCGCCATTGCACCGCAATGAATAATGTCCTTTGTATGTCTTCTCTCTAACCTTATCCTTCTTTTCTTTTTAACTCACATTTGAATGATTCTAACTCTTAATTTTCTTTCTCTTTGTTTTCAGATCACCGAGCCAAATTAATGGAGAGTCGTCAAAACGCCAACTTGGAAATGGACAGGAGAATGAAGCGACTCACCAACACCCGCGATACTGACCTCGGCCTCCTTCCCGCAGATCTACCCTTGTCATTATCTCTCGATGGCAAAGATACAGAGGAAATCACCTTGGAAAAAGCCCAAGGTTCTTCCAAAGCCCGAGCTAGACCCAACAATCCAGCAACCAGAGCTAAGCGACAAAAAAGGCTTGCCTCGGTTCAACCTAATGTCGCCACTGCCAATCAAGAAACTATCCCTCCTACTTCAGCTGCTACTCAGGATTCTCCTCATACTGAAGTTCTTCGAACTAATGAGGGTAATATCTCGCCTGTTTCCATCCCACCAACTTCTATTTTGCAATCTGATGATGTCTCTATTGAGGAAAACATCACCATTCCTTCTTCTGAAATCGTCCAAACAAACTCTTCCGCGCCTGCTGGCGATGTAATAGAGCCCCTTCATAATGATGATCCTCCTCCTCCTCAAGCTGTGGAATTTTGCGAATTAGCGAATGTTTCTAACTCGCCTCCTACCTTACGCGACCCACAAACTTCCTCAGCTCTTCCAACTCCCAGCTGGCTTCAGGAAAATTTTGAGAAACCCACTGACTTTAATGGGCTCTATGAACTGTGCAAAGAAGCTGCTAATGTCCCTCGCTTGACGGGATTGATTAACGAAGTTCGTGATGTTAATGAGTGCTTAATCGGCAGTTCTGCTCTAATTCGCGCTAGCGATCCCCTCCAAATCCAGCGAGTAACGGATATGGACATCGACCATGCCGCTTGCCAGGCTGGGATTTATTATTCAATGGTATGTCGCTCTTTCCTTTCCTATTCAATTGCTATTTTGTTCATTTTGGCCTTTAACTTAACTTTTTCATTTAGCTTGGATCTTCTATTATTGGAATCAATGACAAGAATCACCAACTTGCCAAGGACGTGCAACAGTTAGAAAATTCCAACCAAGTACTGAGAAGAGACAAAGACGTCCTTCGCGGCAGAGTTGGTAGGCGAGATACGACAATTACTAAATTGGAGGGGGAGCGAGATAAATTGAAAACTGACTTAGCCGCTTCTCAAAATCAATTCGAGATTGCCAACACGGAACTCAATACCGCCAAATCTGACCTCCTCAGTGCTACTGCTGAGCTTAATTCTTCCAAGGAGAATGCCGCCAAACTTACGAGCGAGATTGGGACTCTAAAGGAGACTCATGCTGCTGACACTCGATATTTCCAAGGCGATATAGCCACACTGAGGGAGGAGATGATGGGCAAAGTCGCAGAAATAACCTCTCTCAATGCTGACGTGGCCAAACTCAAGGACGATCTTACGGATATTGGTGACCAAACCACTCTCCAAGTCATGCGAGCCGCAGCTGCAGACGCCGCTGAGATACCTGTCATTACGATCGAGCGACTTGCCAAATGGGGCTCAGAACCAATGTTACGACCCGAAACCTAGGCACCATTTTATTCACGTGTTGGGCACGTGGAGCGGGGCCGTAACATTTTATTGGTTGCATTTTTCAATAAGTAGGATTTTTATATGTTAGTTTTAATATTTTAATAATAAATTATTTGACATTTTAGTATGTTAATAAATTGTGTGATATTTTAGGTGTGTTATTAAATAAATTTTAATTACTTAATGTCTAAATGGAATAAAAAGGAATTTTGTAGTAAAGTAATAATATTGAAAATATTAATTAAAAAGCTTTACAAAATATGGAGAGACTTAGGTGCCAAAAGTGAAAGTTAAAGTAGTTAATTGATATAACTTGAATCTTGGAGGACTAAAGTGGAAATTTGGTTTATATATAAATTCTTCTTCTCCTCCTCCATGCGGAAAAGTCCAGAGAGAGAGAGAGAGTGTACGAGAGAATCTTGGAGGACTAAAGTGGAAATTTGGTTTATATATAAATTCTTCTTCTCCTCCTCCATGCGGAAAAGTCCAGAGAGAGAGAGAGAGTGTACGAGAGAATGGAGAGAAAGAAAAAGAAAGAAATACTTCCTCCGTCCCAAAATATTTTTCAAAAATTCTAGAAAATCAACCGTGAGTCCGTTTTACGATCCGACTGCGGCGGAGCGATCAGGAAGCCGAGGAGAACATTTAGAGCCGATCGAATCGTCTTTTCGTTTCATCATATTTTTAGGTGAGTTATTATGATTTCTTTCGATAACTGTCCATTTAATAATTAATGTTGATATTCTGATGATATAAATGATTGGTGGTATTTTTGGCAACTTATTGGGTCTTGAAAGTGAATAAATCTTGTGGTTGAAATGGGTAGTTTAAAGGATTGCGTAAAAATTAATATTATGGTGCAATAAATGATCATTTTTATTTTAGTAATTTATTTGGGTTTTTGAATGGAAGAAATATAGATCGGACATAAATGATTATTTGGGTTGTGTGAATGAAAGGAAATAAAATGGACTGGTGGACCGAGTAGGATAAGGTTGTCTTGAAAATGATAAAATGTTATGTATATATGGCTTTGTTAGGTTATATATATGATTGTTGAAATTTTAGTTAATTTTTATGACCTTGAAAATAACAAGGGAGTTTGGGTTTGGAATGAATATGGTAGTGACGGATCATGTTACTCGACTTGAAAATGAAAAGAATTTAGGTTATATTCATGGTTGTTATAATGATGAGTCAATTAAAATAGCTTTGGAAATAAACAAGAAAGATGGTACATAAAACTTGATATTATGGGTTATAGATGAGTTCGCGAGAGGTTAGAACATTTATTTGGGGTGAGTGAAATAGAAAGAAAAGGAGTTGGGATGAAATGAAATACTTTGAAGTCATGGCATTAGAAATTGGGTTGAAAATGAGGGAATTAATGTATTCATGATATGTGAGGTATTAGGTGGTAATATAGTTGTTAGGGATACATGTTATATGGCTTGAAAAAATGATTAGAAAAGGGTTGAAGTTGATGAGTATAAAAAGGGCAATGGATTAGTTGATTGGACTTGTAGTAAATGGGAAAGAGATGTTCTATAGCATGAATTGAGTGTTGTTACGTGTTAAAATTGATATATAAGCTAGTTTGGTCTGTTGGAACTGGTGTTGGCCTTGGGGAAAACAGAGGAAAGTGAAAAATAGGATTTGGTGAAACAACTGTTGATGCTTTGAAATCTGGTATCTGATTTTGGCCTTGGCACGAGTCGTGCCAAGGAGCAAGAGTCGTGCCCTTCTTGCCACTCGTGACAACGAGTCGTGAACAATGGTCCAAGTCGTTCTGAGTAACATGGGGGGGGGGGGGGGAAAGGCACGAGTCGTGCCCTGCATCAGAAATTCTGAATTAACTTTTAAATCTTAGAAACCTATTCACTTAGAACAAGATTTGTGAGGACCCCGACCCGGAACCTACACGTGTCCCGAGTTGGAGCGTCCTCAAACAACCCAAAAACACTAAACTTTTAAAACTTTACTTTGACTTTCAAATATAAACATTAATAACATAACATTTCAAAAGAACTCGACTCCACTCCACATTGGAGGAGGAGTTAACCAACTTTGAAAACGAACAATATATATAACATCAAGTAAGGAAATGAGGGATCATAAACCTACCCTACAAATTCCATATACAAGGATACAAGACCTAAATGAAGGTTCAAGTTCAATTACCAAGTGGGAGTCTTAATTTATAAGTGGCCAACAAACTTGCTAAACGATCCTAGTTTAAATTAAGAAAAACTGGTTCAGGGTCTTGGGCGACCGCCCTTACCACTTGGGCGACCGCCCAAGTGGGTTTTCAAAGGGAAAGGAAGTTTCTGCCACTATGGGCGACCGCCCTCACCACTTGGGCGACCGCCCAAGTGGGTTTTCAAAGCAAATATAACTACTGCCAAGGTGGGCGGCCGCTCAGCCCCCCTTGGGCGACCGCCCAAGCCTCCAGCCAGCCCAACTTCAGATTTTAACCCCTTTTTAACCCTAGTTCTTCTTTCCCTCTACCATTGCTTGATCAAGAACACCAAAGGATACCTTCATCTTACCAAGTCCCATTCAAAACATGTAAACTCACAACCAAGTAATCCTAGATCATTTATCTCTACCCATTCCACCCATTTCAAACCCTTTTAATGATCTTCCTTGAACCCTAACTTCAACAATGTCATTTTCTAATCATTCAACTCCCATTTAGGTTTCCAAGCAAGAAATCAACATCACCAAGCCAAGAACAATAATCAAAGAACTCATGAACACATAGAAGAAGGGAATCATAACAACTCACCTTTGGATTTTATAAGGAAAGATTGATCTTTTTAACTTGATGAATTCCTCTAGGTGATCCAACTTCAATGGTGCTCTTAGACTTGGATTTGGTGAAGAAGTGTCTTGGATTCAAAGCTTGGGAGAAGGAGTTCCCATGGAGTCTCAAAGGTTTCTCTAGGAAGGAAGAAGTATGAGAAATGAGAGAGAAGGGGGGGGGGAGGAAGTAAGAGAAGGTGATGGGAGTGACACATGGCATGGCTAGGGAGAAGCAAGACAATTGGCCCCCCTCAAAATCTAAAAAAACAAGGCTTTCAATTTAACTTAAAAATAAAATAAATCCTTATCCCATTAATTCATCCTACTCATTTAACCTCCCTACACTATTTAGCATATTCCCATTTTTATTATTTCTCCAAGTTTCTTTATTTAATGTCTAATAAATTCTTATAAGATCCTAAATTTACTTTTCACCCAATTTATCTTAATTTAAGAATTTAAAGACATAATTGAACACATAAAGATAACATAAATATTAAAAGCATATAATTTAATATTTAAAATGAGTGCCTAGGGTTGGGGTCGTCACACTCACTCCCCCTTAAAGAAAATTCGACCCGAATTTTAGAAGACTTACTTGAATTCTCAAACAACCAAGGGTATTTCGCCCTCATCTCCGACTCTAGCTCCCACGTTGCTTCCTCGACGGTATGATTCTTCCAAAGGACTTTTACTATCGGGATACTCTTAGTTCTCAACTCCTTAACTTGGAATTCTAAGACTCTTAATGGCTCTTCAACATAAGACATGTCCGCTTGGACATCATCGGGAGGAGAGCTCAAAACATGGGAGGGGTCATGACAATACTTCCTTAACATAGAAACGTGAAACACATCATGAAGCAAAGAGAAAGACGGAGGCAACGCCAACCGGTAAGCCAATTCCCCTATCTTCTCTAGAATCTCAAACGGTCCTACAAACCTCGGAGCCAACTTACCCTTATTACCAAACCTTTTAATCCCCGTCCTCGGAGAGACCTTCAAGAACACAAAGTCACCAACCCGAAAAGATAAGTCCCGTCTTCTATTGTCGGCGTAGCTTTTCTGTCTACTCTGAGCCGTCTTCAATCTATCCCGAATCACTTTGATCTTCTCTGTAGAATCTCTAACCAAATCCGGGCCCCAAAGTCTCGCTTCACCTACCTCATCCCAACACATAGGAGATCGACACTTCCTTCCATACAACGCCTCATACGGAGCCATCTCGATACTAGACTGATAACTATTATTGTAAGCAAACTCAACTAACGGTAGATGATCCTCCCAAGATAATTGGAAATCCATCACACAAGCCCGTAACATATCCTCAAGTATCTGAATAGTTCTCTCGGACTGACCGTCGGTTTGAGGATGAAACGCCGTACTAAAACACAACTTAGAACCCAAGGCTTCATGCAATGCTCTCCAAAATCTAGAAGTAAACCTCGGATCTCTGTCGGAAACAATACTAACCGGAACCCCATGAAGTCGAACGATCTCTTTCAAATACAACTGGGCTAACTTCTCTAACGAAAACTTAGTTGACACCGGAAGAAAATGAGCCGACTTCGTCAATCTATCCACAATAACCCAAATAGCATCCATCTTCTTCGCGGTAAGAGGTAAACCCGAAACAAAATCCATCGAGATCCCTTCCCATTTCCATTCCGGAATATCCAATGGTTGAAGTAGTCCCGCCGGTCTCTGATGCTCGGCCTTGATTTGTTGACAAGTCAAACACTTAGAAACATAATCCGCTATTTCTCTTTTCATTTCATTCCACCAATATCCACGCTTCAAGTCTTGATACATTTTGGTACTACCCGGATGAATCGCAAACTTGGACTTATGGCCATCCTCTAGAACACGCTTCTTGATTTCCGGCGATGAAGGAACGCAAATTCTCCCTTGAAAGGTTAATATCCCATCTCTATTCAAAGCAAAATCCCGGCTTTCCCATCTTGCACTTGATCAAAAATTTTCTTCAACTCCGGATCACCTTGTTGAGCTTCCTTCAAATCTCCATACAAAGTCGGAACGGCTCGAACATTCGCAACGATTACTTCACTCTTCAACTCTCGAGAACTCAAAAAGTCACATACGCCTTTCGGCTAATCGCATCCGCTACAACATTTGCCTTCCCCGGATGATAAGAAATTATACAATCAAAATCCTTCAAAAACTCTAACCATCTCCTTTGCCGGTTATTCAACTCCTTTTGGGTAAACAAATACTTCAAACTTTTATGGTCGGTAAAAATCTCAAATTTCGCTCCATAAAGATAATGCTTCCACTTATGCAACGCAAATACAATCGCCGCCAACTCCATATCATGAGTAGGGTAATTACATTCCGCCGGTGATAACTTCCTAGAGGCATACGCAATCACTTTCCCATTTTGCATCAACACACATCCCAAACCCGCCTTCGAGGCATCACTATAAATAACAAAATTCTCGCAACCATCCGGAAGGGTAAGAATAGGAGCCGTTGTCAACCTCTTCTTCAATTCATCAAAGCTTGCTTCACACTTGGAATCCCATACAAACGATACATCTTTCCGAGTCAACCTAGTCAACGGAGTCGCAATCCGAGAAAACCCTTCAATGAACCTCCGATAATACCTGCCAAACCAAGAAAACTACGGACCTCGGTCACGGTCGAAGGTTGCTTCCAATTAACCACGACTTAAATCTTTGAAGGATCCACGGAAATTCCCGAACTCGACACAACATGCCCCAAGAAAGAAATCGCTCAAGCCAAAACTCGCACTTACTGAACTTAGCGTATAATTGCTTCTCCCGAAGAACGGACAAGACAATCCTCAAATGATTCTCATGCTCTTCCCGAGACTTAGAGTAAACAAGGATATCATCTATGAACACTACCACAAAGCTATCAAGATAAGGCTTGAAGACACGGTTCATCATATCCATAAACACGGCTGGAGCATTAGTCAACCCGAAAGGCATCACAACAAACTCATAATGACCATATCTAGTCCGGAAAGCTGTCTTAGCAATATCATCCGGTCTAATCTTCAACTGATGGTATCCGCTTCTCAAATCAAGCTTTGAGTAGATAACGGAACCTTGGAGTTGGTCAAACAAATCATCTATATGCGGAAGGGGATATTTATTCTTAATGGTGGCTTGGTTCAACAAACGATAGTCAATACACAATCATAAGGTACCATCCTTCTTCCTAACAAACAAGACCGGTGCTCCCCACGGAGACACACTAGGACGAATAAAACCTCGGTCTAACAATTCTTGCAATTGGACCTTCAACTCTTTTAACTCGGCCGGAGCCATTCTATAGGGTGCTTTAGAGATAGGTGCGGCAGGGCACTAAGTCAATACAAAACTCTATCTCACGATCCGGAGGCATAGAGTACTCACTAGAAAACACATCACTAAATTCATTGACAACCGGAACATGAGCTAACTCGGGAGACTTCTTATTGGAATCTACCACATAAGCCAAGTAACCCGTACACCCCTTAGATAGCATCTTCCTAGCCTTTAAAGCGTAAATAACATGTAAACCGAACATAGATCTATCCGCATCAAATATAAAAGTAGGCATATCAGGCATAGCAAATGAGACTCGCTTTCTACGACAGTCTACCATAGCATGGCACTGACTCAACCAATCCATCCCAAGGATCACATCAAAATCACGAATTGGTAACTCGACCAAATCCACCGGCAATACATGCCCACATATAGTCACATCACAACCAGGATATATCAAAGAAGATGTGAGGCACTCTCCCATAGGAGTAGAAACCTCCAACACATAAGGCATAGATTCAGGCAAAGTATGCAATGAGAATGCGAAATGCGATGCCACAAATGAATGGGAAGACCCGGGATCTATAAGAATGCGGGCCTTAACTCCTGAGACAGGAACTATACCTCTAATGATAGCATTGGGATCGACCTCTCCTTGACCCAAGGAAAACACTCGACCTTGCACCCTATCTTTGGGTTTCCCATCTACACCTCTCTTCACACCACTACCTTGTCCCCCAAATCCGGTACCCGTCGCTTGCTTATTCTGCCACCTAGGACAATTCTTCCGGAAATGGCCTGTCGCCCCACACTCTAAACATTTTCCTTGCTTGCTCCAACACTTGTCCTCCGAATGCCCTAGCTTCTTGCAATAACCACACACTGTCCCAAACTGACCTGGAGTCGCACGATTTGCCGGAGTCGCCACATTTCCTCCTCGATTTGCTCCCGGAGTAAATGTCCTCGGCTGCTGTAAGTGCTCCAATTTGAGTTGGTAGCTTTTTCGTTAGAAAATTAACGAAAGTTTTAACATTCCTAACATTTCCTAACAATCCTAACTTTTCTAACAAAGTAAGGGTAAAGTGGGCATTGCCATTTAAGGTTAAACCTAGAAAAGAATCTCAAAAAGCAAAAGAAATAAGAAAAATCCGAATTGGGCAAGTTGAAAAACATAAACTGCTGGATTTTTGAATTTTATTCTTCCTGACCAAAGCCTGAAGCTGTAATTAATGAACAGTGCACGCTGTCAATCATATCCGCGCGGACATGTTTGTCAATTTCAGAGGGCTATAAATTGAACCCTCCTCTCTCAGTTTACACAACACAATTTGATCACAAAGAACGAAACTGGCGAATATAGAGAGAAAACAGTGGGAATCCATAGATTGCCACCATTTTCTCTCCAATCTTTCCCAAATCTCACTCACTCACAAACACTTCAAATCACTCTCATACATACTCTCATACATACACCAATCCAAGCTCAAATCACCCTATAGGAGGAGGATTAGAGAGAAAACATAGAGGACTTCATTGTTATCTACTTGTTTTCTCTTTAACCAACTCAAATCATCAACCCTAAACACCCTCAAACACTCTCATATTCAAGCCTTAAACACTCTCACATTCAAGCCTTCAAACACAAAACACAAGGAAGATAGGTATAACCTCCCTCTCCTTACCCTAAAATTCATCCATGCATGCATTTTCAAGCTACAAAATGTAGTTTATTCATCTTCTTGCTTTAGATCCAAGAAGATCACCATGGAAGTTCATCTCCATGGATGATCTTCTACAAGGATCTACATTATTTTCAAAGTGTTCTTACTTTCTTGCAAAGAAAACACATTTTCAAAACCCTAAAAATCATTTTCATACATCAAATCTCATTTTCAAAGGATAAAATTCCCCTTCCCAAGCAAATGAAGTGCTTAGTCCTAATGTACCTCAAGGATGGTTTGATATAGTTGATTCACCACTAAAATGTCAAGTGATCACTAATCAAAACCTAGGGAAATGGGGACAAGCATGGATGCAAAACCCCCTTTAAAATCATATTTTCTTTCTTGAGAAGTTGCTGTCCAGTAGCAATTTTCTCAGACCTCAGTCCATGGTCTAATTTTTTGGACACAGATAAATGTGGAATTTGGTGTTGACTACAAAACACTTTTTGTAGCCAACATCCAGATCTTTCCATAAATATTTTTACTTTATTTTTTGGGTGAGTAAAACTCCTTTTTTCAATTTTTCTTTTAGAGGCCAGTTCATCAGCTTCTGGAAATCCAGATTTCATATCTGATATTCCCAGAAGGTTTTGACCCCTCAAATTACTTCAAAAATGGAAAGTTCCTTTGCAGAAACCCTATTTAGGGTGTTTTAAGCAACTTTCATTCTCGGACTTTCCCCAGATTCTGAGGTTTTGAAGCCTTTAAGTCCATTTCAAAGTCAAGGGTCAACTGCCTTTTTCATTCTGGCAGAATTGCTTTTCAACTCCCAAAAATCTTTTGAGTGCCAAGACTCAACCCAAAAATCATACCAAAAATCTTGGGGATTGTTCAAAGTCTTATAAAGAATTCCCCATTTTTGTTTTTCTCAGTTTCAACTCATTTTGGTCAAAACACACACACACACACAAATGATTTTCAGCTTGGAAGACTCGTTTTACGAGGCGCGCCGGGTGCACACTAACGTCCTTCCCGACGCGTAACGTGACCTCCGAACCCAAATTTCTGATCTCGGGCATTTTTCAAAGTTTTGGCCCTCAAAACAAAAATGGCGTGGCGACTCCGTTTTGATTTCAAAAAAAAAATCGGGCATCATCACAGTGGCGACTCCGCTGGGGATTTAAGCTTTTTCTAAAAAAAAATGATACTTGGTATATTGGTGGAAACCATTAAACTTCCCGTTATCGCCTCCTAACACGAGTCGGGGATAAATTGTGGTTTAACAATCCCACGTACCGGTATCACCGTTTTAAAAAAAAAAAGCTTTTGAGGGTCAAGCTTCCGTCCCGGCTTTGAAAATCATTTTTGTGTGTGTGTTGATTTTTGCACAGTTTTCGTGTTGTTTTGGCCGCCTTGGAGAAAGTCAAAATTTTGACTGTCGGAATAATGTCCCTAACTGTCGGAATTTTCGTGCTTACGTGCTTATGTGTTCATTAAATTTCAAAAAAAAAATTTCAAAAAAAAAAGGGATTTTCAAAAAAAAAAGAAAATTTTCAAAAAAAAAATCATCATGCATCATATTTTTAAGACACATGAAAAATTTCCTATTTTACTCAAAAAAAGAATATAGACTGCTTGCACACTACGCGCACGTGACCGTACACTGCACACTACGTCCCTAACCCGGGGAAATCCTTGTCGCGGTCCGTTTGGTCTTATTACGCCTCTCAGATGAGCACAGGACTACCCAAACATCCTATGGAGCCTCGTGTCGACTACGCACTTGTCCGTGACACACTTTGTCCGAGACCCGGTTGGTTTTTAGTCCGGTCTCGTGTCATGCCCCGTCTCGTGTATAGACCTTTCCTTTCAAGCCTTTGTCGGCATACCGACTCAATATCTTTCGGGACCCTAATCGCCGAAGTTCTCGCCGGTTTTCCGCCGCAGACTTTGACCAAGATATTGGCCGGCGCCTTGACTTCGGCTCGACCGGCACAAATTATACACCGACTCCCAAAGATTGACACCGAGTCATCAAGGATTAATGATTATTCCATGCCTAATTACGGCTTAACCGACGACAAGTCAAGATCAATTGTGGACGCTTATCGCCCAAATCATGCCGACTTTTCGTCGAGCCCCTGATATGATCTTGACTTTTGACGTCGCCTTGTCCGTAATTTACATCGAATGCTCGTTAAGACTCGATTACCCGCCGACTTTTAGGATCGTTTTTCTTTCGGTCGGTGGGACCCGCTTGCCCTATAGGACCCTCGCCCGGGCCGTCCACCCCGGGAGGTCGAAATACATGTGGAATACGAGGGGCTTATAGACGTAGTGACGGGGCCCACCGATCCAGATCCGAGTAGTTTGCGAAAAAGAAGAGCAATCTTTTCCAACCGATTAGGTTAATAAAACATGTTTTAAGTAAACAAGAACAAATAATCGCATGTTGCATGAGCCCTAAGCCCACACACCAACCTGTTCCGCTTTCCCGAGTCCGAACCACACCCTTTTGTGCCTTCCACAAGAAGCAAAGTTTGGATCGAGACCCCGGGTCATCGTTTGTTCAAATCGGTCATTCTCAAGTCGATACTTCATCGGTTTCCTCCTTCGCTCAGCTCAAAGTTTCGTAATGACCAACTCGTAGGAGAACGGTGGGGACGTACAACTCCACACCCCGAAAATCCGCAAAATGCCGAACAAAGGAATCGGATGTTGGAACGTATAAGACAAAATCAAGAGGCTCGGATCGCCGGCTTATTGGAAAGTATCGTAACCCGGGGGCTAGCAATTGTTCACCACCCTAATGGAACCTTTACGGTTGATGCGAAGATTGGAGCTAATTACCCTCCCGGCATGCCAACTACCATCAAATGCCCCGTTCCCTTTCGTGTGAAACTACTAATGGGCCAAGCACCCCCAAGCCTATCACTCAGCCTCTCGCCTCATCGTATCGACCTTGGTCAACTTCCCCGCACCTCTCGCCACCTTTGGGTTTCAATCGCCCTGTTCCGCAGCTTGGAATGGGCCGCCGATACTCCACAACATCAGTCCTGTTCGGGTCATCAACTTGGAAGGGGCCGCTTACTACTTCACCGCATCGGCCCGGCTCGGGTCACCATCTCGGAATGGGACAGTTCGTTTCTCAGGCTCCATGGTTCGTAGGGGGCCAGCTTGCCTCCTCCAATTCTCAAAGCACACCGGCCCCTATGATACCGCAAGATCACGTGGGCCACTGTGCTTTTATCACCACTTCATCAGCTCTACCCCGCCCTCCGGTTGGGAAGTCCGACAAGGTCAAATGCTCCTCATCAAATTCTCCACCCGGCCGTTACGCAAGCCGCTCCTGCTCATCAAGTACAAGATACACATTTCCCTTGTAGTGATGTTCCTCAGTGCGGTCAAGACACATTCAATCCTACTGTTACGATGCCTCAAACCTCATGTTTTCAGCAGCCTTTCCGGATCCGCACTCACCGCTCCCCGGTATCCACCCATTACGAGCCATATATCTTCATCTTCGGCAACCGCTGTGCCTTATGAGGAAGATTATGGTCACGCTTTTAATGCTCAGACTGTCATTTCTCCCACCAGAGTACTTCCTACTGTGGTTTCGTTTGCTAATGCCAATCTTGTGGCGGGGTCACTGTAAGTACCCCAATCTGGATCACTCCCTTTCAAACACTCGGGAAACACCGCAGACTCATCCACGCAGTCTCAGAGACCCCTCTCACTCAAAACCCTCTCAAAACCCTCTCAAACCCCCAACCAAACCAAGGGAGGAGCCTTTCTGGGATAAAAAGGGACAAAAGGACCTTTTGGGAATTTTCAGAAATCGTAAAGCAATTAAGGTCCGTACGGACCTCTTTGTTTCAATGATTACTAAATCCCCTTAAAGTCCACAATATTCCCTCAAATCCCGGAGAAATGATGACTTCCATGCGCAGAGTTGGTCCGTACGGACCTCTTTGCATGCAAGATGGTCCGTACGGACCTTATTGCTCAGTGGAACATCATCATTCCCAAATATTCTCCATCATTGCGCATTCCCTCAAATCGAGGAAATCCAAAATTCGGGATAACCAAGAAGGTCCGTACGGACCTCTTTGCTCCGAAATTTTTACTATAAATGAGGGCTCCCCCTCCTCATTTTTTCACACCTCCCACTTCTCTCTTCCTCCCTAAGCCTTCGGCTCCCTTCTAAGACCTTTCGAGGCATTCCCGCCCCTTCGGATCCTTCCGAGGCCTTCCGAGCCCCCTCGAGGTGCTCCGAAGCCTCTCCGAGCGCTCCCGAGACGCTCCCGCGCTGCCCCGAGGCACTCTCGAGGTACTCGAGGCCCTCGTGGTACTCCGAGGCCTCGCTCGGTCTTTCCACTCGGTGTCCCGGCTCTTTCCGAGTCAAACCGACGATCCCAAACCACGCCGAAACTCCCGCCCGAGTGACTCCCGCCACCACAACGCACGCCGAACCTCTCGCCCGAGTGATCCCGACGATCCCCACGCACGCCGAACCTCCGCCCGAACGCAGCCTACAACCTCAACTCACGCCGAAACTCGTCCGCACAACCGGCATCCCCGAAGCAATCCGAACACTACTCCGACTCTCAAACACTATTCCCCGCGGAAGACAGACACGAACCAACATTGGTAAGGCCTCCTTCCTATTCTATTTCAATACATTTCAATACAATGTAGACATCCGATACAAAGATGCATTTTTAAAAGCACACACACACACACACAACTTTTTAAAGGATATTAGGGGTATCCGAAAGACTCGTTTTACGAGGCTACTCGGGTGAGCTCTAATATTCTAATATTCTCTTCCCGAGGAGTCATCTCGACCTCCGAACTCAAAATCTCATCACACAAAAACAGCTTTAAAATTTATCTTTAAACCGATGCCCTTTTTCAATGTTTTGGGCTTAATAAAAACGGCGTGGCGACTCTACAAAGCAAAACAACGGCGAGACACTCTCCAACCTCGCAAAACGCTAAGACGGAATAAGCCGGATGCCGGGCGCGATTGTCTTGCCTCTCGGATCCGGGCGAACATTCCAGACAGCTGACGAACTATGCGAGATGCACGGGGCCCTCACGCGCGAGCCGGATCCGGGTAATTTCGGTTAGCGACTCCGGGGATATTTTTGTTTTAAAAACTTTTAAACAAAACAAAAGATTTTTAAAACGATGATGAGGGTCAAACTTTCATTTTACCCCTTCCTTTAAGCTGTGTGTGTGTGCACGTGCTTCGTTTTTATTTTACAAAAAAAAAATAAAAATAAAAAAAAAATGCATCAATATACATCTCGTGCATACATTTAAAATTCTTCAAAAATTTCTATTTTACTCGTAAAAGAATTTTAGAGACCGCACACTACGCGCATGACTTTGCCTCGGTTACACCGCACTCTACTCACACTGCTTTGCCTCGGATACACCGCACACTACAACCCTTAACCCGGAGTGGTCTCGGTTGCGATCCGTTTGGTCTTCCTAGGCCTCTTGGGCGCGCACGGGATCATTCCAAACATCCCATCCTAGCCAAGCGTCAACCCCGCACGTTTGAGTCTTGAGTCACACTCTGTCCGTACTCGGTTGGTTTTACCCGGTCAGGTGTCATACGGCTGGATACATATACCATGCCGGCCATTTTCGAGTCAAGGCTCGGAACTCAAGATCCCTTGCGCAAGCAAAGCGATGAAAGGTCATGCTAAAATCTTGACTCTGATCTTGATTTCCGGCTACACCTGCACGATGTTCCGTCCTGATATACATCCATGCTCGCATGACACCATGTCATCACGCCTTTGATACGTCGCCCATGACAATATGACCCAGCCAACGCCTAACGTCACGGATCCCTTGCGCAAGCAAGGTAAAGAGAGGTCATGCCGAACTCTTGACCTGATCTTGACTCAGTGGCCGGCTCGGTTCACTATTCACATGGCTAACGCATCAAAACGAACATGACAGGCTCGGTCCTTAGGTTCAATTTTTCTTTTAGGCCGGTGGAAACCGCTTGCACTATAAGACCCTCGCACAGCTGTCCACCCTGGGATGTCGAAATACAGTGCAAAACGAGGGGCTTATAGCCGCACGGATGGTCTCCATCGACCCAGGATCTAGCATAGTTGCGAAAAAGAAGAGCAATCTTTTCCAACCTACCTAGGACTCTGAGAAAACATGTTTTAAGTAAATTAAAACAACAAAAAAAAATCAAAAATAAAAGAAACGGAAACCGCATGCCACGTGAGCTTTCCCCCTTTTATCCCGTTGGGCCATTCCCATGTCTAAACCTTGCCCATCACCCCCTCCAGCTAACAGAGAGTGGTCGAGAGTACCCGGGAACCCGTCTCCCAGTGTCAAAACAGCAAGGTCCTACCTTCTTCCCGGCTCCGTCACCGGGACGGTCCGTCAAATCCCCATGGCCAAGTCGTTGGATAACAAGGATGAGAACGGGACCTTACCCCCAAGAAATTTCCCAACACTGGAAGAAATTTGGCAGGTCCTCATGGCTATTGAGAAACGTCAAGGTGAGCAACAAGCCTGGATCGAAGGTGCTATGCATCACTTCGGAACCTTGGCCACCCAACCACCTGGGGCTTCCCAAGCTATGACTGCTCCTACAGCCTCTAATGTCTCTCATTATCTCCCAGAAGTCAACCTGTTACCTCGTATTTGAGCATGCAGGCTTATGACGTAAGGCCACAAGACCTTCCGCAGGAAAGCCCGCCCATCCAGCCTCCCGAGGTCCCGCACCACCGCCGAACAACGAACACATCTGGTGGGACGTGCTGCGATTGCGATGCTTGTCGAAATGGAATTCCGTGGATGCAATGAACGAGGGCCGTCCTCGACGAAAGAAGAAGCTATCTTCTCAACAAAAGCCGAAAAAGAGGTACGAATCTGGGTGATCCCACGGTGAACCCTTGGAGAACCCTCGTGAAGGTTTGACTACTATGTCATCTACTCCAAAGCCAAATCTCCCCGGCCTAGTTACGCACAGGCCACGGCAATGTTTGCTCCATGATCACTGGGACGAAGCTTCGCACCGCCACCGAAGGCCCGAAGGTCCGAATAATCCAACCCCGTCTTGGGAAGATCTCAAAGCCACTATTGATGCTTCGGTAAAAGCCATGACAAAGAACGAATTGAAATGCGCGGTCGGCCTTACGCCAACCAGCTCCTCCTACTACGTAAATAGGAGAGACAAGCAAAACCATAAGTCCAGAGGTGAATGTTCGACACGTTCCTGGCCAAATCCCAAACAATCCTCCACGGATGGACAAAAGGCCAGCCATACTCGAGCCACGAACCGAAAAGGGACCCTACGCCAAAGAAGCCGAAACCCGGGACCCAAAGGTCAAGATCCTGCCTTGACACACCAAGCGCACCTGTGCTAACATCTCACTCGTCCTTACTCACTTCATCTTATCCGCACAAGCTCAAGTTGGAAGAAAGCCCGGCCTGCACCATGGTTCCCATCACGTTGACACCGAGGAGGCGGTTCGAGATGATTGGCAACGTCAATTACAGCAATATCATCACCTTCACAGTAACTCGATCTTCCAAAATTTGGGGCCGACCACAACGAGCCTCTCTACATAACAGTTCAACTGACGAGCGCCGTCTCCCTCGGGTGTTGGTAGATGGGGATCATCCATGAACGTCCTTCCGTGCCAAAATGATGGATTTGCTAGGGATCAAAGCAACCGATCTAAAACCCTCGACTCGAGGCAATCAAGGCATACGACTCAACATCCCGCCCGATCCTGGGAATAGCCACCTTGAACCTTTGGTTTGGAAAACAAATGGTCCCGACAGACTTCCAAGTCATCGACATCCCGATCACATTCACGCTATTCTGGGACGCCTGGCTACATCGGATCAATGGGGTGGCATCCACTCTCCATCGGTGCGTAAAGTTCGTCCAAGGAACAGATATGACCATCATCTACGGCGACAAGATAGTCACCGAAAGGACCGATACCAACGGCGTCCTTGCCTTAGAAATCAAACCCGACGATGATGGCATGATGTTAACAGGTTCACCATCGAAAGCCCAAAGGCCCAAGTGTGCCACATAGACTCCGCCTTTGATTTGGGACAAGATCCCTCCCCGATGAAAATGATGAAGCACATGAACTACATCCGGGGCTCGGCTTGGGAAAACGCCATCGTGGCACTCAACGGATCATCAATATCAAAGAACAGAATACCTGCACGGCTCGGGATACTCTCCTACTCCCGAACACATTGCGGAGGACAAGCGAGCTGCACGAAACGCTCCATGAGATAACAAAAGAGGCTTGCACGCAATCTCCGATCTTCGTCCTTACAGGCTTCGACATGACCAAGTACTTCACAAGGAAGGCCGGCAACTTGGAAGAAGATCCGTAAAAGGAACAGTTAATCGGCGCCAAACAAAGCCGGCCGACAACTATGGACAAGCTCCAGCAGAACCACGGCAAGATTCGGAGGCCTCATGCCAAATCCCGTCCGAAGAGCATTCCTCGACACACCGCCCCTGCCGGATCCACAACCACCACTATTCACAACGAATTTTGGTTCTAAAACTCCTCGCGAAGAACTCGAAAAACTCTCTCGTCAACACTCCCGCCTTCAACAAGCGGGAAGAGTCTCGCATTCGAGCTAGCAATGCCCAAGACAAAAGCAAGAGACTCCGCAGACGATGCTCTGGGACGAACCACTGCTTACACCTCGCTCTTTCAAAGAAGAAATCGAGATGCCGATCTAATCGATTTTGTTTCGATAACTCCGTGATAGCAATGATCGGGAATGGTGACATAAGGCCTTTCAAGCCCCATCTCCTATCAAGCTCATTGCCCCTCAATAACTGGGCCACATTCTCCGGACCTCACCGGCCAAAAGGACATGATCGAACAACTTGGTCGACCCCTCGAGTCCTAGAGTCTAGTGTCGAAACTCATCCTGAGTCCATTAGCTTTGAATTTGAGTCTCTCGAGTCATCCGATGGCCTCACGCCGTAAGATTACGAACTCATTGCCAATAATGTATTCCCGTATGCTCTTAATGAATGCTTCGATCTTTCCGAGTATCCTCTCATTGCATCTTTAACAACCGATAAATTAACTAACACACAAACAGCTAATAACGATTCACTTGATAAAGAAGCGTACACATTAAACGAACAATACATTAAGCACATCTTTAAGCATGTTGTCAAACGAGAGAAAACCGGGCCCAAGCCGCGAGGAGGTTTTAACCAAAGTGAATTTGGGAACCGCCAAGAGCCAAAAGAGACGCAAATCGGAAGTTTCTTCACCGGCACAGAGCAAGACGCATTGACCGCATTGCTCAAAGAGTTCGTGGACGTGTTCGCTGTCTTACCGAGACATGCCCGGATTAGATCCTAACATCGTGGAGCACCTGATTCCCTTAAATCCCGAGGCTAAGCCCATCAAGCAAAAGCTACGCCGAATCAAGCCGAATGGTCTTTACAAGTCAAAGAGGAGATCGAAAAAATGCTCCGCGTCGGCTTCATCGTGGTGATCGAGTACCCCACATGGCTCTCCAATATTGTCACGGCTACCAAGGCCAATGGAAAAGTACGCTCAAGTGCGGGACTTCCGAGATCTCAACAAAGCAAGTCCCAAGGACGATTTTCCACTACCCAACATCGACATGTTGGTAGACACTACATGCCTAATTTCGAAGTCAAGTCCTTCGTGGACGGTTTGCACGGCTACAATCGATCAAGATGGCCGAAGAAGACCAAGAAAAGACAAATTTTCACAACCCCTGGGAACCCACGCTACGCAATGCCGCTTCGACTAAAGAACGCTGGGTTACTTTACCAACGGCAAAGAATCGCCCTCTTCCACGATATGATCCACAAAGAGATCGAAGTGTACGTCGATGACATGATCGTTCACTCAAAGGGATCGACGGACAACACCTCACGCACTCCGAGAAAATTCTTCAATCGCCTCCGAAAACACTCAATGAGGCTTAACCCCGCCAAATGCACATTTGGGAGTTAGCCGAGGCAAGGTTTTGGGGATACATGGTCACCGAGAGAGGCATCGAGGTGGATCCTCAAAAGATCAAAGCTATCATCGAGATGAGACCACCGCAAACCTGCAGAGGTGAAAAGCTTCATGGGCCGCCCGCAATATATCGCCCGCTGCCAACCAATTGACCTCTATGTGCGAGCCAATATTCAAGCCGATGAAGAAGAACGCCGACATCGAATGGAACTCGAATGCCAAGATGCCTTTGAAAAATAAAGCATACCTCGTGAGTCCTCCGATTCTCTCGTCCTCCCCACGAGGAAAAGCCACCGCTGCTATACCTAATCGTGACCGACACCGCAGCTGAGCCATGCTCGTCAAGAAAAGAAAGAGTCACGGGTCGAAAACGCCATCTACTTCGTCGCCGAAAGTTTCAAGGCAATAACTCACTACTCAAATTTCTCGAGAAAACCTCGCGCAGCTCCGGTATGGGTTGTTGGGAAACTACGGCACTACATGCAGCCGCACACGCACACTTGGTTTCCAAAATGGACCTGGCCAAGTACCTCTTCGACAAACCATCTCTCACAATGAGGCTCGCCAAATGGTCTTTCTTCCCGGCGGAATTTGACATCAAGTACGTAAACCAAAAATCAATCAAGCGGACGGGCCATGGCCGAACAACCGGCCGATTTCCCAACCGACGAGGCTCGAGGCCCCGAACCACAATTTCCGACGAGGGAATCTTCGCAATCGAAGGCGAAAACCGATGGCAACTATTCTTTGACTGAGCGGCCAACCAAAAGTGGAAACGGCACGGTAATGCTCTCGCGGATCCCAAGGACGAGCACACCCCAATTGCTATAAAGCTCAATTTCGAGGTAACCAACAATGCCGCCGAATATGAAGCTCGCGCCGCCGGACTACAAGCCGCACTCGAGAGGAATGTCCGTAAACTCGAAGTTTATGGGGACTCAAATTCTGATCATCAACCAAGTCTCCAACAAGTGGAAAACCATAGACCCGGCTTGCAAAAATACCATGCTCGCATAGAGGACCTCATCACACAATTCGAAGAGGTCACCTTCCATTACTTGCCAAGAGACCGAAACAGTTTGCGCAGATGCCTTAGCCACCTTGGCCTCCCTTGTGGAAATCCCCGAAGGAAAAGCAATCAAACCCTTCAAAGCTCTGGACGAAAGGAAATTCCCGCCTACCGCTCATGAGATCGAAACTGTGTAACCTAAGCCCTTCAACGAGCCATGGTATAACCAGATCTTCCAATACCTCAAGAACGGGAAACCACCTTCATGAACAAGGAAGGTCAACACACAGGGGTCAAAACCAAGAGCATCATGGCCCTAAAACGCCTTGCCTCTCACTTCGTCATCCTCGGGACATGTTATACAAGAAACGCTACTACGGGCCACTCCTACGCCGCGTCGCCCAAGAAGAAGCGAACAAGTTCATGAACGAAGTCCACAATGGGGCTTGCGGTCCCCACATGAACGCCAGAGCCCCGATGCAAATCATTCTCGTGATGGGCTACTACCGGATTCCATGGAGGCAGATTGCATCCACTTTGTCCGAAGCCGCGACAAGTGCCAACTGGTTCTCCAACCTCAATCATCCGCCGCCCCACGATCTCTACCGCATGACTACACCTCGCCCTTTGCCACTGGGGAATTGACGCCATCGGGAAAATCGCTCCGCCAGCAAAGAATCGGCCACGAAGTTCATCTTAGTAGCCATCGACTACTTCACCAAATGGGTCGAAGCCAAGTCCTACAAGGTACTCACCTCCAAGAAGGTCGCACATTTCCTCAAGGAAAACATCATATGCCGATACGGCATCCCAAATGAGGTCATATCGTACAACGGCTCACACTTCGAAGGGAATTCGACGCATCACCGGCTGAATTCAAGATCACACGCCACAAATCTTCTCCCTACCGCCACAAACAAACGGCGCCGTGGAAGCAAAGAAACAAAACCTCGAACGGATCATCCGAAAATGACCACCCGAGGACGAGATTGGCCCGAGAAGCCGCACCTTGCACTTTGGGGCTACCGCACATCGGGCCGTAATGCCCACGGAGAAACCCCATTTGCCCCGACATACGGGATGGAAGCAAATTCTTCCCATCGAGCTAGAAATTCCTCACTCCGAGTGCCGCTGAAAATGACATCAACGAAGTCGAATGGCTCCGAAGCCGACATGACGAATTGGCTCGCTAGACGAGCGACGACTAAAGGCCATGGAACACGTCCGAGCCTATCAAAGCAGATGGCTAGAGCTTTCGACAAGAAAGTCAAATCCCGAGACATCGTGGAAGGTGACCTTGTACTCAAAGAAAAGCCTCCCACTCGAACCAACCCACCGGGAAAATGGGAACCCACATGGATCGGCCCTTTCGTGGTTCAAAAGATCTTCTCCTGAGGCGCCATGAAGCTACTGTACCTAGACGGCAATCCCTTCATGAATCCAAATAACGGAAGCAAACTTCGCAGATACTTCGCCTAAAGAAGAACAATCTGCATCTCTTCGCACTCCATGTAGTGTCGAACTACGCAGACCCGAGCCCTCTAGTCCGGGGAACGTAGGCAACCTTAATTGGTCCTGTCTAAAAATACACAAAAAGTCAAAAGTTTGAATGTCAATCAAGACCTCCATCAAGCTCCGCACTTTTCAAGAACACGCCCCTGCCAGCCACTCTTGACCAAGTCAAACGACGGCGGCAACATCAAAGGACATCCGAGGGTCACTCAAAGATCAAACGACCGACTCATGTCTACTTCCAAGCCAGGGCTTGTCTTCGCCCTCACGCGCTTCAAAAAAAAAAAAAAAGAGAGCTCGAGCAAGGGCTCACAAAAAAAAAAAACAAAAGAAGCTCAAGCGTAAGCCGCGAAATTGAGGTCAAGAGCCCGACGCCAACAAGCGGCAAGGAAGCTACGAAAAGACCGTCAAAACGACTTGTCAAGGGAGCATTCAACCTCTCGCCCAAATACAAAGCCTCAAGCAAAAGGGGATTGCTCGCCATGGCTCTGCATCGGCTTGGGCCCGCAAATGCAAATGTAAAAGTCCAAAGATGGACGCCGACAAAGCGCACAAATGTAAGCAAAGGCAAACAAAAGATCTTGCGTCTCGACAAAGCTTTAAAAGTAAATCACAAATCACTAACGGTTACAACATTTCTTGATGAGTTCAAGCACGGTCTACTCTCAAGTTCACAACATGCTAAAAGACAAATTTTAATACATTTAACTAATAATGTGTTTGCAATGCAATGAATGGATACCTAGGAGGTCATTCCGCGCCATCTCGCGCTTGTCCCCTCGCCATTCTTTCCTTTCTTCCCTCGTCCCCGGCGAGTCTTCTTTCGCTCCACGTGAACCAACTCGCGTCTCTCGCCCGAGATCCGTGGGTCCTCCCCGTAGAGTCAAACAATCCAAGAGCTCTCGTGGCTTCATTCGCCCGTGCTTCGGCCGGATCTCCTCCCCGCGAGTCCGTAAAAGAGGACCTCTCCCCGTCACCGGTCAACTCTAGTCTCGTAGTCAAACAAAGCGTCTCCCGTCACATCCAAAGGGTCGACCAAGCTTCGGCACTCCTAAGGCAATAGCTACTACGGCAACCGGTCCTGCACCGCCGCACGCCGCTTTCCAAGACCACTTGGGATCGCCCAACACGCCGCTCATACCAAAGCCGATACCGAGTCGTCAACACGACGCTCTCCCGACGCCTAAGGAGTACCACAGAGGGAAAGCGGAATACTTCCATACCTCGTACAATACAAGAAGGCACCCGGAGCCGCCATACAAAGAGGAGCTATCTCCGCAGTAGCAAGGTCATCCCACCAACAAAGGCTCCCGCTTCATCCCAAACCGCCGGAAACAAGCTTAGACTTGGAATATAGAAGGAGGACCAAGACAAACCCGGAACTCTGACAACGTAGGACCCTTCCCCGCAAGATCCTCCTGGTCTCAATCCTCCAGCCAAGGAACCCACCAAATGATCTCGATGCGTACCAAGCCGTGCCATCCATCTCTCCCAGCGGATCGATCCATATCCAACACAAGAGGTCGCCGAGCAAATGACCACGGCTAAACGACGCTCTGAGCTCCTGGGCATGGCCTCGAAGTCTCTCTCGCAGCCACAAGGTGAGCAAAGCGGGGCTTCCCCTCTCATAAAACGATCCCTGGGCCGCGACGGCCGATACCATGAAGAGTCTCCCCAAAGACCAACGGGACAATATCCTCTCCAGCTCCGCAGCGCCCTACCACATCTAGCAAAGCGCCATCACAAATGCCAAGTGGAACTGACCAAAGAGCGTCGCTATCGTACACAAGGCAAATACATCCCAAGAGACGTCACTCTCATCATCAACCATGAACCGCTCCTATAGCTCGTAAATGTCGATATGACCCGAATCAAGGATCATGCCCCGCACTTCTTCCAACGAAGTACGAAGAAAGTCTCGCAAGCTTCACGCCACCGCAAAGACCGCCAACCAAAGGAAGCGAGATGGCCTCCACCTCCGGTCCTCCAATCAAAGCCCGAAAATCTTCAAAAGTGGGCACCATTTCATTGTAGGAGAAACAAGACACGTGCCTCCTAACATCCTGTAACTTCGCGGCAGCCCGCAACAAATCCCAATCAGAACCAACTCCTTAAAAGACCAAACCGAGCAAAGACGAAACCTTACCTCGAAAGCCCGTCTCGATGCCTCATACGGCGCCGCATCCACGTTTTCAACCGCTCAAGGAAGTGTGCTTGCCTCTCCGCGAAAGCCTCGCAAAATTCTAGGGACATACGAAGAATCCATGGCAAAAATGGAGGTTCCTAGAGAAAATGGGGAAGAAAGCTCGAAAATGGCCGCAAATGGGGAAATGAGGAAGAACTGTGCACCGGAAAGCATTTATGTCCTTCCCAAAAGCAAGGTTGGTCCGTACGGACCTCTTTGCATGCTAAGTATGTCCGTACGGACCTCCTTGCAAACAACCCATTTCCCGTAAAACAAGATAAAACCACCGTCCTCAAGAAACCTTGCTCCAAATACCCAAACACCGGCCAAAGCCATTTCCGGCAAACCAACACTACCCACAAACGCACTCTCACCACGTGGCATGTACAAAAATAAAAATAATAATAGCAACAATTTCTAGGACAATTCCCGGGAATCACAAAAATAAATGACATTACATCTTAAAATAAAATACTGTTTGCCATGCAAATACAAGTGTTTTATTACAGGTACAAAATGTCTGTTGCTAAACAAAAAAAGAGAGAGGGATATGAAAAGAGGGAAAGCAAATGAATACTACTCAGAATCCTCATCATCATCCTCCTCGCCAAGATCCTCCAAAGAAAAGTCGGGCATCCCAAATAACTCGCCCGTCACATCCTCCTCGTCGAATACCGAGCACCCGCCCGAGGCTCCCACGAGAAGTACTCAAGGATCAAATCCGGCGAAAGGATCAAAGAAAGAAGGCTCGAGGAACCCTCACCCCGTGCGCCGCGCGGAGGCATGAACCGATAAAAGGGCCGCTCCTCGAAGGCCCCGCAGCCTCCCGAAGAAGTCCCCGCATCCATGCTATGCCGCCCTCAAAGGCTCCCCTCCCGCTGCGGCTCCGGCCTCTGGCCTAGGCGGAGGAACGCCCACGTAATGCCTCGAAGGCATAGGCTCGTACGCCGGCACACGACGCGAAGACCGACAGGACACCTTCGACGCCATCTTCTTAGCGAAGGAGCGCATCGCCACGTAACGGCAAGGAAGTCGCAAGATATCGTAGGCTCTCCCCGTGACTCGCACCAACAAGAAGCCAAGGAAACGCTCATCAAATACGTTATACTCAACAACAAAAAGAGAAAAACGCAGTAAAAGATGCCAAGATGGAAAAGAGTCAAGACACTCACCGATCTGTTTGGGTCCACTTCGTATGCAAGCAGAGAGCTCAAGCCCGAACGGGCATGCATACACCTCCTCTCGATCCGTCCCCGCTGACGTACGTGAAATCCGGTCCCGCAGACGGAACCTCTGGGAGCTCGCGGCGCCCTCTCTCCCGCGCCAGCACTGGGCGTCCTCGCCTTCCTCCTCACGAAGGCCCCGTACTCCTCTCCGTACAAGATGAACTCCTCGGCACCGACACCGTCAAGGTACCTCTCGAAGTCCAAAGACATCCATATCCCGGAGTCAAGCATCCCAAAGTGGAGGGTCCCTGAGCCACGGGAAGCACACCGGGCCATGCCGCGTAAGACTCGCTCCCTAGGTACATGGCGTCACAAGTCAAGCCTCGCAAAGATCTTCCGCTGCGCTGGCCACTACCTCTGGGAGCTCCCTCGAACTCATCTCCTCATACCGAACTCCACTGGGAACAACGAACCCTCACGGCTATCCCGCTCCAAACGCTCCCCGCACATCCCCGTAGGCGATGGTGAGCTTCCCCGCCGGTCCTCCTCTTCCTCGCCGTACGAGCCCATCCCAAAGATAGCAGGTACGCAGCAAGAATGCCCTGTGATCCCTATCCCACTGAAGCACCGGAAAACCTCATAAAACCACACTCGTGACAAAAACAGAGAAGGCTCGGGCAAGAAAAGACAATGGAGAAATGACAAGTTCGCTAAATCAAGAAAAACAAAGAATAAACTCATACCTCCAAAGCAAAGTCAAAGCAAAGCCAACGAATCAAGCCACCCCCTGGCTAAACCTGGTCCAAGGAGAAGTAGAGCTCGCCCAAGCTCGCTCGCCCCCAAGCAATGTCGTGCACTTATCCAGATCGGGCCAAGCTCTCCAACAGAGCGAAGGGAGCCGCGGTCGCGTGGTTCGAGAACAAAGTCTCTGACAGCCGCATACCACAAGAAGGGAGCGCGCCAATCGCTCCGTCGTCACTCGGCCGGTGGCACTCTGATGTAGGCCCCCACACCGGCCGTGATCCTCATCTCCACGTCGCCGTACAAAGATCCCTGTGCCCTCGCGAGGACGAGGCTCAAAGCCCAGCAGCCTCGGCCAACACATCATCGAGATCATGTCTCTCCACCTCACAGCCCCCTCAAGGAGAGCCCTAATAGCAAAGAAAATCGGTGGCGCCACCGTCACCTCGCCCCCAGTGGAAGGTGCGGTGGTATCCCACCAAGACTGGATAAAGGCCCAGAAGACACTCTTGTTCTTCCTCGTGTCGACACTCCAGCCTGTGTTCTCAACGAACACACCTAGGCCGTAAGCATAAACCAACCTCCGGGACTCGCCCTACCGCCCACTAGGGAGAGATATCGTGCATCCGCCGCCATAGCTCCACAATGCCTCGAGCGATCCCCGAGTCTTCATCCTCTTCGCCTTCCCGGCCGTAAGCCCAGCATCCCGCAGTAAACACAAAGAAAGGTACGTCAATCACAAGATTTAATATAAAGGCACATATAACTCCGTCACAAAACACGGCACATATTACACCTAATTTTCACATACATTATACATATAATTTTTCATATAACCCGTCACAAAACACTGACACATATTGCACCTAATTTTCTACATACATTATACATATAATTTTTCATGTAACCCGTCACAAAACACGGCACACAATGCACATAATTTTCACATATATCATGCATATAATTTTTCCCATGCAGTCCGTCACAAAACACGGCACACACTGTACACATTTTCTCAAAAGAAAAAAAGGGGGAGGATTAAACCCTACACGACACATTTTCAAAAGAAAATCCGTCCCAACACGGCACATATTGCACATATTTTCCCCACAAAGTCCGGCTACCCAAAACACACGGCACACACTATATAGCACATTCTCAAAAGAAAATCCGCCCCAACACGGCACACACTTTCACATATAACCCGTCACAAAACACGGCTACATGTCACATTTTTGCACAAAAATTATCACTACACGATAATTTTCTCATATAATGTACATACACAAATAGCATGCGGTACAAAACACCAAAGCATGCAATTCACTAGATAGGCACTTTATTTTCACAAATAAGAGCTAATCTACACATTTCTGCACAAAATACACATACCCACAATTTTTACATGTCCATTTTCAACAATTCATCAAGAATTTCACAAAAAAAGGCATAAAATAATAACAAAAAAAAAAAAAATTCAAAAAACTAAAACCTAGTTCTAGCATTCAAAAAATTCGAGCAGGGAATCAAAAACGAATGCATTTCTTACCTCCCCAACGCTCATGGAGCGACGATTATGCACCTCCGGATTCTGATACAAAACATCCTGGGTTCTTCGAAGATGGAACGAACGAAGTCCACCTCAAGCTCCATCCGCCGCTTCAACCACTTCCCGATCAAGGCGTTGACGACGACTCCTTTCGAGATCCTTCACCACGGCAAGAAATTCAAGCAAAAATTTTTTGATTTTGGTTAACAATGGAGGAATTTTTCTCTCTCTCTCTCGCCCTGTTCACGAACCGGAAAATGGGGAAGAAGGAATGGGGAAGGGCCCTCGGTATTTAAAGCCCGGTCAAAACCTCGGGAACCGTGAAACCAAGGTGGTCCGTACGGACCTCTTTTGAACCAACTGTGCTGGTCCGTGACGGACCTCTCTTGGCAAAGGGTGGCCAAATTACTTTCCCGCCCTTATAATCTTTGCCCTCGTCGTCCTAAGGCCTTTTCCAAAGAAATCCAAGTGCGTAATGGTCCCTAACCCTTCAAATCAATCCCCGCCGTCAAGCGTAAGACCGGTCCCTCGCCACTTCAACGGCAATCAAATCCACTGGCCATCAAAGCGTAGTCTCGCCCACTTCAACGGCAAATCAACCACTGCCGCCATCAAACGTAAGACAAGACCGATCTCGCCACCCTAACGGCAATTCAACCAACGCCGCCATCAGCAATTCAAGAAGGCACCAATACTCTCCTATTGCGGGACACAAGGCACAAGACGCGCCACTTCAACGCCAACGACCACCCCCAACCCAAGACCGAAGGTCTCGCCACTTCTTAACGGCAAAAATCTCGGCCATCAGTAAGACCGGTCCTGTGGCCATTCAACCTCAGCACTCAAGCACGGCCTGACATGTAAGCCCGAATCTTCGCCACCTCAACGGCAACGCAAGCACCGGCCATCAAAGTAAGCCCGAGCTCCTCCCCCAACAAGTCAAAGTGGAAGTCAGCGCAAGATCGCATATCCTCAAAGACCGACCATCATTCTCGCCTCACTAACGGCAAAACAAGCACGCCGAAGGAGCCAACACCTCCGAGTACAAGTCCCAAGGCACGAAGCGCTCCAAAACGCCAAATGGTGAAGCACCATCGGCCATCATCTCTGCTCACACTTCAACGGGGCAGCCAAGCACCTTGACGTAAGCCCGAACTTCGCCCACTTCAACGGCAACGCAAGCACCGGCCATCAAAGTAAGCCCGAGCTCCTCCCAACAAGTCAAAGGGAAGTCATGCAAGACTGCATATCCCCATAACCGACCATCATCCTTGCCCACTCAACGGCAAAACAAGCACGCGAAGGAGCCAACACCTTCCGAGTACAAGTCCCAAGGCACGAAGCGCTCCAAAACGCCAAATGGTGATGCAATCACCAGCCATCATCCTCGCCCACTTCAACGGGCATACTCAAGCACCGGCAACATGTAAGCCCGAATCTCGCCACTAACCTGGGCAACCAGCAACACGCCATCAAAGTAAGCCCGAGCTCCTTCCCAACTTAGGTCATACTCCCCGAACTAGGTCCCAACTTAGGTCATACTTCGAACTAGGTCCCAATTTAGGTTCATACTCCCGAAACTAAATCCCAACTTTAGGTCATACTCCCGAACTAGGTCCCAACTTAGGTCATACTCCCGAACTAGGTCCCAACTTAGGTCATACTTCCCGAACTAGGTCACCGACCTAGGTTCATACTCCGAACTAGGTCCCGAACTTAGGTCATACAACCGAACTCCATGTCACAACTTAGGTTCATACTCCCGAACTAAGCTTCAACTCCTGACGCCACTCACGTCCTTATCACCGACCTATACGGCCACCCCGACGCCACCACGTTCTATCACCGACCATGCCACCACACGATCACCGGCCACCCCGACGCCACCACGTCCCTTATCACCGACCTATACGGCCACCCCGTGACGCCACCACGCCCTTATCATCGACCTATACGGCCACCTGCAGACGCCACCACGCCCTACCACCGACCTATACGGCCACTCCCGACGCCACCACACGCCTCTATCACCGACCTATACGGGCCACCCCGACGCCACCACGTCTCTTATCACCGACCTATACGGCCACCCCGACGCCACCACGCCCTTATCACCGACCTATACGGCCACCCCTGACGCCACCACGCCCTTATCACCGACCTATACGCGGTCACCCTGACGCCACCACGTCTCTTATCACCGACCTATACGGCCACCTGAGACGCCACCACGCCCTTATCACCGACCCTATACGGCCACCTGTGACGCCACCACGTCCTATCACCGACCTATACGGCCACCCAGACGCCACCACGTCCTTATCACCGACCTATACGGCTACTACCCCGACGCCACCACGTCGTCTCCTTATCACCGACTCTATACGGCCACCCCTGACGCCACCACGTCCTTATCACCGACGCTATGCGGTCACCCTGTGACGCCACCACGTTCCCCTTATCACCGACTCCATGCGGTCACCCGCACGCCACCACGCTCCTTATCACCGACCTATGCGGTCACCTGCAGACGCCACCACGCTCCCATTATCACCGACTCCATGCGGTCACCCTGACGCCACCACGCCCTTATCACCGACCTATACGGTCACCCAGACGCCACCACGCTCCCACCATCAACCTATACGGCCACCCAGACGCCACCACGTCCTCACCATCGACCTCTCGCGGTCACACAACACCTGTGGCACCACCACGCCCGCATTCACGTAACACTCACCCCACACCCGAACTACGACTGTGCTTGATTCCCGCCAGGGGATACGTAGGAATCCTATCACATGGTCTCACTTATTGACCTAAAACGGTCACCCAAAAGGACGCCACCACGTCCTCACTTTGACCCTCACTGGCACTCTCTCCCAAAGACGCGATCCAGACAGACCCTTATCTTACCTCCGCGACCCCACTTCTTTCATAAGTGACGTCGCCAGGGGCTTCGTAAGTACCCAACTGGATCACTCCCTTTCAAACACTCCTAGAAACACCGCACTCATCCACGCAGCCTCGTAGACCCTCTCACTCAAAACCCTCTCAAAACCCTCTCAAACCCCCAACCAAACCAGGGGGAGGAGCCTTTCGGGGATAAAAGGGACAAAAGGACCTTTTTGGGAATTTTCAGAAATCGTAGAAAGCAATTAAGGTCCGTACGGACCTCTTTGTTTCAATGATTACTAAATCCCCTTAAAGTCCACAATATTCCTCAAATCCCGGAGAAATGATGACTTCCATGCAGAGTTGGTCCGTACGACTCTTTGCATGCAAGATGGTCCGTCACGGACCTTATTGCTCGGGTGGAACATCATCATTCCCAAATATTCTCCATCATTGCGCATTCCTCAAATCGAGGAAATCCAAAATTCGGATAACCAAGAAGGTCCGTACTGACCTCTTTGCTCCGAAATTTTTACTATAAATAGAGGGCTCCCCTCCTCATTTTTTCACACCTCCCACTTCTCTCTTCCTCCCTAAGCCTTCTCGGCTCCCCTTCTAAGACCTTTCGAGGCATTCCCGCCCCTTCGGATCCTTCCGAGGCCTTCCGAGCCTCGAGGTGCCTCCGAAGCCTCTCCGAGCGCTCCCGAGACGCTCCCGCGCTGCCCCGAGGCACTCTCGAGGTACTCCGAGGCCCCTCGTGGTACTCCGAGGCCTCGTCGGTCTTTCCACGGTGTCCCGCTCTTTCCGAGTCAAAACCGACGATCCCAAACCACGCCGAAACTCCGCCCGAGTGACTCGCCACCACAACGCACGCCGAACCTCTCGCCCGAGTGATCCCGACGATCCCCACGCACGCCGAACCTCTCGCCCGAACGCAGCCTACAACCCTCAACTCACGCCGAAACTCGTCCGCGTACAACCGCGCATCCCCAAGCAATCCGAACACTACTTCCGACTCAAACACTATTCCCCGCAAGACAGACACGAACCAACATTTGTAAGGCCTCCTTCCTATTCTATTTCAATACATTTCAATACAATGTAGACATCCGATACAAAGCATGCATTTTTAAAAGCACACACACACACACACAACTTTTTAAAGGATATTAGGGTATCCGAAAGACTCGTTTTTACGAGGCTACTCTGGTGAGCTCTAATATTCTAATATTCTCTTCCCGAGGAGTCATCTCGACCTCCGAACTCAAAATCTCATCACACAAAAACAGCTTTAAAATTTATCTTTAAACCGATGCCCTTTTTCAATGTTTTGGGCTTAATAAAACGGCGTGGCGACTCTACAAAGCAAAACACGGCGAGACACCTCCAACCTCGCAAAACGCTAAGAGACGGAATAAGCGATGCCGTGGGCGCGATTGTGGCCGCTTCTGATCTCGGCGAACATTCCCGAACCGACGAACTATGCGAGATGCACGGGGGCCCACGCGCGCGAGCCTGATCCCGGTAATTTCTACCACGCAATCTTAATGTTCCTATTGACTCGCTCCAATGGATTATTGGTAGAACCAATTAAGAAGGTACAAGAAAAGCCTAGTAACGAGAGTATCGACGATCGCCGACTCTGCCATCTCACCATATCAATCTTGTGTATCCGATAACGAATGAAGTTTACAAAAGGTCGAATCTCGACGATTACATTGATGATTACATCAAAAGGGTTCGTGCACGGGAAAAGACTACGAGTCCGAACATGTCTCGCCGCTATAAACCTTACCCTTCCAACACGGCTCCGACATCCCAAAGGAAAGAAGGCATTGTGTACAATTGACGGCCCCCAAAAGCAACCAAGAAATGGTGGTCCTTTAAGGCAACGAGAACGTTTTGATGATCTTGGATGCCCACGGGCTTAATTTTCAAGGGCTTAGTAAGGGTAGGCCTTTGGAGCCTCTCAAGGACTACCATCCAAGGAGCTCAAATGCACCTCTCGACATGAGTAAGCACTGCGCCTTTCCATGATCATTATGGCCACACGACCGACAACCGCATAGTCTTGAAGAGAGCGGTTCAAAGGTTAATCGAAACGGCAAGCTTGAGCGCCCCAATGGACCAAAACCGGCAAACCCCGTTCGTAATGGTGACTAAGTCAATGACCAAATCTCGAATCCCGAGGATTTGGGTGTTCCCTTAAGCAAAGTTTTAAATAGCTTGCTAGAGCAGGTCTCCTCGAACCCACGAGAAACTATCGCCCAAGGATCCCAAAATCCCTTTTGACACCACTAAGCATTGTGCTTTCCATCAGCACTACGGTCATACGACCGACAACCGTACAGCCTTTGAGAAAGGCGATTCAGTGATTAATTAAGAAGGGCAAACTCGAGCGCCTCAATGATCTCAACCCCGCCAATGATCATTTCCCAAACAACGCGAATGTAAACATGATTGAATTTTATGATTCAAACTCGTGAATTCAATGTACTCCGACAAGCCGTATGATTTAGTCGCAACAAATGTTGAGAATGGATGGTTTGATCGCAACAAGCATGTGGCCATGGCAAAGCCGGATTTGGTGAAATGCTTTGAACTCTCGCCTCCGATAAGTTCACGATCGACGCCAAGGTTAAATGGGATGATAATGATCTCGATGGCAGATTTGGCGTAAAGCAAGCAAGGATACAAGAAATCCGATGATTAGGAAGGAAGAGTTAGTCCCGGCTTTGGAAAACGCCCATAAGATTCATGAAGAACAAATGACCCTCGCCATCAATGCTCTCCGCCGCCATGGAGTTCGTGTAATGCTGAGGCGAATGGTTCCTCGGTCATGGTCGAAGATGAGACTTCGTAAACAAAGTGATTTCAATCCCTTCATCCTATAACTCTCCATCCCACGGCCAACACCTCCTCCATCCACATACGATCCCTCGCCAAGGACAATTCCTCTTCAGCTCTTTCCAAAGACTCAAAGCCATTAGGCTCCATCGCCCTCCGCCTCGTAACGAGTTGGGCTCCATCACACCTCGCTCTCAATTTCAAGAATACTCGCCAGCTTTATGCTCCAGCCTTCACATAATCGCTTGAGCTATGTGGCTATGTTCTCAAGCCTCTACACCCACCCGAATGCGATCATGAAGTTGCTAAAAGAAAATCCGGATGCCACAAGTTTTCCGTTGTGTCATCTACCGGATTCTTAGTGACCAATTCACCCGTCGCCACCGCCCGCGCCGTGTTTCCCTCTCGCCGATAAGAGTCTTGTTGCGAGTTCCAAGAACTCGAATGTTCCCGTTGATCCCCATGTGGCAATATTGATAGAGCAAGTGAAACAAATGCAGGAGAAGCTTGATCTTATGATAAGTACTAGCACTCCTTTCGACCCAAGATGTCGAACTGTGCAAAGAAATGATTCTGTCGCGCAAAATTCAAGTGCCCGAAGTGAGAGAATCCGATAGGACAACCTCGCCCTGTGAGCACACTTGTCTAATGCCAGCTTCCAAGCTTCGAGAAAGGCCCGAAGACACAATCGCCTAGTATCACCCCTTTCACTCAAAACAACCGCCGCATCGCCGAATCCTCCCAAACAGAGCCCAATACCCTCAAGGTCCTCTCAGTTCACTTCCTTCCATCAATATGCTCGGCCGACAAAGTTCGTCCCCGTGACTTTTCCGACCCGTTCTTTTCGACAACTCAGGCTCGCCCACCGCCCACGGCCTCAAACTCCTCCACTCCCACCGCATCATGGGCACGTAATCGATCACCGCCTCTGGTCTCGGCAATGGAATCGAAGTTACCGTAAAGATGGAAAGCTCAAGCGTCTTGGCAAACCCAACAACAAAGAGTAGCTAGACTAGGGGCGACCCATCCTTTAATATTAAAACAGTTTTTAGTCAACCTTCGTAGGTTCTAGTACTTTCTTCGTTCAATCAAGTCCTCCTTGGACATTGTAGTTAATCTTAAGTTTTCTATAAAAGAGTCTTTTTCTTTTCTCGCTAGACTTGAGACATTATTTGCACACCTACATTACATTTAATGAAATGGTTTTATTTTAAATGATCACTCGCATCGCTCAACAAATAATCTCTCGAAATGATTAAGATTTTAATTAATTGGTGCGAGAAAGTCAACTAATGCCCTCCCTATACACTTTCCTCACCTCACAAAGGCCTCCATCAAGCCATACACTTTCCAAAACATATCCCCATCATCACCTTGATCAAGTCAACGAAGGCGGCAACATCAAGGGACAACAAAAGGTCACTCAAGACGGGAGATCGACCCCATATCGAAAAAACAGGGACTTGCCTCCGCCCCATGCATCAAGAAAGTTCAAGTAGAAGCTTGCCTTCGTCCTCAAGTGCTCAAAAAAAAAACAAAAGCTTCAAAAAAAAAAAACAAAAGCTTCAAAAAAAAACAAAAGCTTCAAAAAAAAACAAAAGCTTCAAAAAAAAGCTTCAAAAAAAAAAAACAAAAGCTTCAAAAAAAAAAAAACAAAAGCTTCAAAAAAAAACAAAAGCTTCAAAAAAAAAAACAAAAGCTTCAAAAAAAAAAACAAAAGCTTCAAAAAAAAAAAGCTTCAAAAAAAAACAAAAGCTTCAAAAAAAAATGAGGCCAAGGACCTAGCACCGCCGATCAGAAGGTTTGACATATGGGCAAAATTAAAGCCCGAAGAACGGAAGTTGTCGACCACAAGGGAGCAGCTTAAAGCAACGGCAAAAACATATCATAAGCCCTTAAGCCGCATCCAAAATCTTTCTCCCCGATGAAGGACGACGATCAAGAAGCAACGGAATCGCTCAAAATGACTTGTCAAGGAATCACCTCAAGGCCCGCACCTTATCATCCAAACTTCCTATCCGAGCCTTTTCACCAAAAGTACCACAAATGTTCATACCCCTTTTCTAAAGCCAAACACAGCTCGCACCCGAACTACGGCGACCCGAGCTCCTCACAATGAGGGGAACGTAGGCAACCGTAAATGGTCCGGCCATAAACACATTCAAATCCCGTAAAATCCGGCCTCACCAATAGCCTCTCCTATACACGATCCCTCTTCACCATTCGCCAACTTCGACTCTTGGTATCGCTGACTTTCTCCTCATGATTAATCAAAATGTTTGTTCATATCGAGATTAGGGGTTGAATAACCCGAACATTAATAAAGGGTTTTAAGCAATCTTGTGATCATTTTGAATAAAACATATTTTCGTATGTCTCGACAAGTCTTCTTTTTCTACATTATAGGAAAAATAGAGCTAAACACTAATTTTCTCGTCACAGGGGCTTCCATACACTTTTACAAACCTTTCTAAACTTATGCTCTCTCAAAAGAGTCAAACCCAAAGCGAAGTTCTTTTGTGCCTTCACAAATGAGGCCATCAAATAATACAAATCGGGATTCATCCCCACTTTTCGAAAAAATATATATGCCCCCGCAGTATACATTCCTAAAATTGTCTTGCTTTTACATTTTCTTCCGGTGACTAATTGAATAAAGAAAATAATAAAGTAAATATGGAAGGATGGGTTGCCTCTTTTGCTACATGATAATTCAAGAACGTTGGTTCTTCACTCGCTACAAGATGGGTTGGGTCTCTGTTCGCATCGCCCACAAGGCCTACCAGTTGAAGCCTCTCTAATTGTGTCGATTCACAAATATGAGACCGAGGCTTTTCCAAGTTACTTCTTCCAAATCAAGACTTCGCAAATACATCTCTTCTGCACCAAGGCTCCACCAAGCAAGATGAGATTTGATCGCCATGTTGGTCATGGGCTAGTCAAGTGCAGCTTCTTTGATGTCCAAGGACGAGGACGGAATTTTAACCAAGACCGTAAATTCATCATATTCCTATGACTAATATTGGAACCCGAGTCCATAAAACTCCTTGTGCCAATCGAATGAGGTTTCGATGTTCGTCCTTGGAAGATGTCAGAATTTTGGTTTGACGATTGCCCTCAACCCCGATGGAACTTTCACGGTAGAAGAGGAAAAGGATCCCCATCCCTATCTTGGCCGTACAGATTACCACCACCTTCCTCACACTCTTCTCAACTCGCGAATCGCCCATCCTTTCAAATTTCTGGCCTCGATATACATTCACAGCTCGCCTGGGACAAGCTGCTTGGGGAAACAAATTGACTTCACCGATTTGGGCCAAGATGGTATGCCTCAAAGCAATGGGTCGCCGGTATGTCACAAGCCAGCTTTGGTATGCCTCACAGCCTGGCATGCATCGCCCGAGCTTCTCGGTTACATCAGCTTTGAAATGCCTTGACAAAGAACCCAAGCTTCAAGATGTCCAATCCCCTAAGACCGCACAAGCCTCACAAGATTCCTTCATGACCGTCTCAACGGACAAGAAACCCCAAATACGTACTCATCGACCCACGCAGCCTAACGTAACCGATCGCCACCGGGGCAAAATCGGTACGGAATGTCTCCTCATGGTTTGGGATACCTCTAATGCCACAAAGAAATTGGAATCCCACCTCGCCTTGGAACCAATCTATCGTGGCCTTCGCAAAGAATCAGCTTGGAATGCTTCCACGCCTGTCCAGTGGCAACAAATAAGCCCTTCCTCGTAATGATGCTAGCTCGCCGCTCCTCACACTTTCACAAATCCATTCTCACTCAAAGCCACGGGTTACCAAGCCTCCATCCCGGGCCATCGTAATCACCGAGACCGCAGCACTTCCCCGGTCATGCACCTTCGCCTATGCAATTCAACAATCGTGGACAAGCAGCTCGCACTTAAGCCTACTTATGGGCCTCACTCCGGAAATTCGAGTTACCCAGCCTACATCGAGATCGCCTTGCCCTCTTTGCCGGTTGAAAATCAACAACAAGCCGCAAGGTTCTATCCCTTTGCCTGTGGTCCTACTCAAGCTCCCTGGGTGATTCGGGCCAAGGACAGATTTCACCTATGTCCCCAGACGGCCGTTCCCTCCACCAGATGCCGCCAGCGGTAGCTCCTCTCTAGCTCGCCGCCGGTTTGAATGCCATGGTTCCACCACAAGACCCTCATTTGGCTTGATTCGTGGAACGACACAAGGAAATGAAAGCACAGATTGCCGAATTGACCGCTAAGAAGTCTCGCTTTCCGGCCAACGAACCCGACTCCTTTGTTCCCCCACAAATTCGTGATGCCTAATTTGGATCTCTTTGATGGCACCGCATGCCCGAAACCCATCTCGGACACGTATACCTTGGCAATGAAGGTCAAAAGGGGCGCCAATCAGCCAGCTGGCCGACTATTTCAGCCTCTTTTGAAGTCCAAAGGCTCTAAAATGGTTCTTCCGCTTAAAATCCGAGGCCGTGGCTACATGGGACCGTACTACTAGCCAACTTGGAGTGGGAAGCAAATAGATTTGACTGCTAGACAACAATGCAAATGGCCCCGACGAGAACATCGTGGACTTTTACAAGCAAGATGGCAACTCCTCCTTTTGAAGAGGAACAACTAGACATCTTTCGCTCACGCCCGAAACCACATCTCGAGGATCTCACTTAGCAATTTCCCCGATCCGGATCTACGGCAATGATCAATTCCGGCTAAATTTGAGAGGGCTTACAATCGCCAGCCGAGTTGTCGCACCTTCTACGGATACCGGGTTTCTTCCACCTCCAACACGACTCCCGAAAAGGGCAACAGGTGAGAACCGATCGAAAAGGGGACCCCAAGGACCCAATACAAGCCAACAATCCATTCCCTAAAAAAGTAGTGTGAATATGATTGAAGCCACGAACAAGCCAAGTGCCGCTATGGCTAACAGCTCCTATATGGAAGACACTCTTCGAAGAGAGGATTCTAGTTTCATAGTCGGTATCAAAGATGGGTTTCTCCCTTCATGACAACTTCACCTTTAAGGCTCTCACGTTGATCGATTGGCTCGGTACTTCATCGCATGTCACCAAACCTTTAACCGGACCTCTCAGAGTGACGCTTTGTCAAACTCCGGGGCTTCATCAAATCATTCGAGAAAGATTCCGTGGTTTTCGCCATGTCTTTTCCATGGAATGGGGCTTTATCAAGTCACACCTATCTTCGTAAGAAAGGTCTCGGTCACCTCAACAACCGTCTTGGAGTTTCGCTTTAGAACTTGGCATATGGCAACTCCTCGCATCATCAAAAGTTGAGAATTGGGAATCTCCTCATATCAAGATTTCGTCAAATCACAACTAACCCAAACAAAAGAGGGTTCATTCATGTCAACATGCTTTGATTCTAGAGCCCGTCGTCGCGCCTTCAAATGTCCGAGACCGAAAAGAAATTTCAATCGAGACCCGGGTTCAAATCCAACTTCATCCCAAGATCAAAATTGACCTCATCAATAACATGCAATTCAATCCGCGACTAAAGGATATCACCCCACCACTCAAAGCTTGTCCCAAACAATAACAACACATACATCCCCTCTCATCACCATGCATCCCCACAAAATCTCCCTGTGGCTCATGTAGCATGCACGAAACTTGAATCAATAGGAAAATCCTAAGTGATTGAAAATCATAAATCGTAATTTCCCGCCAAAAGCTTAGGCCAAGTGCATCTTCGAAAGCAAATAAACGCATCATCTCATAATCATTTTTGGTTCTATGCATGCATCCGCCATCATGAATGCCATATATGCATCTTCCTCTTCACTAACAAATGCAGAATTCAAACGTAATCCCCTTTTTCTAGCAAGGATGATCTTCACCAAAGACGACCTCAAATGGATGAAAACAGCCCCAACATCCACAAACATATGAAGACCGCCTCCAGCTGTCTACAAATCGGTCGTGGACGCCAAGCTCTCCAATACAATTCGGCCGAGATGCCAAGTTCTCTAATACAATCCGGCCGTAGACGCCAAGCTCTCCAATACAATCCGGCCGAGACGCCAAGTTCTCCAATACAATACAATCGTGTCAAGGACGCCAAGTTCTCCAATACAAATCGGCCAGTAGACGCCAAGCTCTCCAATACAAATCGGTCAAGGACGCCAAGCTCTCCAATACAAATCGGCCGTAGACGCCAAGCTCTCTCAATACAAATCGGTCAAGGACGCCAAGTTCTCCAATACAAATCGGCCGAGACGCCAAGCTCTCCAATACAAATCGTCAAGGACGCCAAGCTCTCCAATACAAATCGATCGTGGACGCCAAACTCTCCAATACAAGACGGCCGGAGACGCCAAGTTCTCAAAATGCAAATCGGTCAAAGATACCAAGGTCTCAAATACAAGACGGCCGAGACGCCAAGTTCTCCAATACAAATCGGTCGTGGACGCCAAGTTCTCAAATACAAATCGGTCAAGGCCGCCAAGTTCTCAAATACAATGCGGTTAGAGACACCAAGTTCTCAAAAGCAAGAAGTCCCAATGTGAAGACAAGCTCAAAAACCTCTACAAGTTTGACGATCACCAAAGAAGATGCGTACTCAACCAAACTCCTCCTTCAGTCAAAATGCCTCCAAAGACAAAGAAATCGTCGCGTAAACCGTCCCACGAACGGCAACCTAACAACTCTTCATCAACATCGCCCGTAGCCTCGCCTACAGTAAGCACAAAGACAGTATGAAAGCATATCTTAATCAACTACTTTTCTAAAAGAACATTATCATCAAATCTTAGGGCGACTTCCCAAAAAATAGCCAAACCTCAAATACCGTCAAACCATCAAAGACCATCCCCACTATTTTCGAACTACGACCGGCTTGCTTCCCTCTTAAGGATACGTAGGTAGCCTATCATTAGGTCCAGCCACTCGACCAGCACGGTCATCCTTTCCTTCGGCAGCAGACGTAAAACCGATCCCTTCAAATGAAGTCCACTAGAGGACCATCTATCCTAAAACGCCATCATCAAGGTTCGAGGCACCTAAGACGCCATCCTCAAGGTTCGAGGCACCTAAGACGCCATCATCAAGGTTCGAGACACCTAAGACGCCATCATCAAGGTTCGAGGCACCTAAGACGCCATCATCAAGGTTCGAGGCACCTGAGACGCCATCACCGAGGTTCGAGGCACCTAAGACGCCATCATCAAGGTTTGAGGCACCTAAAACGCTATCACACACAACACGAGGAAAGCGATAAATCGCAATCATCCCTTAGGGTGACTTCCCCAAAATAGTCAGATCATAGGGCGACTTCCCAAAAATAGTCAAACCATAGGGCGACTTCCCCAAAATAGTCAAGCCATAGGGTGACCTCCCAAATATAGTCAAAACCGTAGGGCGACTTCCCCAAAATAGTCAAGTCATAGGGCGACTTCCCAAAAATAGTCAAACCGTAGGGCGACTTCCCCAAAATAGTCAAGTCATAGGGCGACTTCCCCAAAATAGTCAAGTCATAGGGCGACTTCCCAAAAATAGTCAAACCGTTGGGCGACTTCCCAAAAATAGTCAAAACCGTAGGGCGACTTCCCCAAAATGGTCAAGTAATAGGGCGACTTCCCAAAAATAGTCAAACCATAGGGCGACTTCCCAAAAATAGTCAAAACCATAGGGAGAATTCCCAAAAATAGTCAAGTAATAGGGTGACTTCCCAAAAATAGTCAGATCTTAGGGTGACTTCCCAAAAAACAGTCAGATCATAGGGCGACTTCCCAAAAATAGTCAGACCATAGGGTGACTTCCCAAAAATAGTCAAATCTTAGGATGACTTTCCTAAAACAAATAGGGTCGACGACTAAAGATAGTCAAAGGACCCGAACTACGCCGGCTTGATTCCCACTCTGATACGTAGGTAGCCTATTAAATAGGTTCAGCCACTCGATCACTTGATCATCCCGTCAAATATGGAGCCTACTTTTATCGACGACCCCGCTTCCTTCGAAAGCGCCGTCGCCGAGGGCTACCGTAAGTGCTCCAATTTGAGTTGGTAGCTTTTTCGTTAGAAAATTAACGAAAGTTTTAACATTCCTAAAATTTCCTAACAATCCTAACTTTTCTAAAAAAGTAAGGGTAAAGTGGGCATTGCCATTTAAGGTTAAACCTAGAAAATAATCTCAAAAAGCAAAAGAAATAAGAAAAATCCGAATTGGGCAAGTTGAAAAACATAAACCGCCGGATTTTTGAATTTTATTCTTCCCGCCCAAAGCCTCGAAGCCGTAATTAATGAACAAGGCACGCCGTCAATCATATCCGCGCGACATGTTTGTCAATTTCGAGGGCTATAAATTGAACCCTCCTCTCTCGCGGTTACACAACACAATTTGATCACAAGAACGAAACTCAAGGCGAATATAGAGAGAAAACAGTGGGAATCCATAGATTGCCACCATTTTCTCTCCAATCTTTCCCAAATCTCACTCACTCACAAACACTTCAAATCACTCTCATACATACTCTCATACATACACCAATCCAAGCTCAAATCACCCTATATGAGGAGGATTAGAGAGAAAACATAGAGGACTTCATTGTTATCTACTTGTTTTCTCTTTAACCAACTCAAATCATCAACCCTAAACACCCTCAAACACTCTCATATTCAAGCCTTAAACACTCTCACATTCAAGCCTTCAAACACAAAACACAAGGAAGATAGGTATAACCTCCCTCTCCTTACCCTAAAATTCATCCATGCATGCATTTTCAAGCTACAAAATGTAGTTTATTCATCTTCTTGCTTTAGATCCAAGAAGATCACCATGGAAGTTCATCTCCATGGATGTGTTAGACAAATGCTATGGCTTCTTTAAGACTTAACGAAAAAACTGACAGCAAAAGTAACGGAGATTGAAAAAACAAAGGGATTCAAGTCGAGTCTTGTATTTAATACAATCTCCGTAAGAGTTATTTGTCCCGCACTGGTGCTTACGGTTGTATGACAAAACTCTAGTAAGATAAAACGACTTACTATTAGTTATAAGGAGCACTCCAATATAACTAATCTAACGAACAACAAAGGTTTTAGAACTTTGGACTTGAAAGATTGAATGCAACAATATGCAATGATTTGGGTATGTTAATTTATCTCTGTGAGGGTAAAAGGCTCGAATGACTCGTATGTTATAATTGAAATTCTGAGGGAAACTATTTAAAAGAAGTTAAAGTGGTTCATGGCCGTTCACTCCAAGAGGTGCCAAACCCGTTCAAAATCTCGAGCACGAGCGCGGCCGCTCTTGCCTTGAGCGCGACCGCGCCGGCATCCCGAGACCAAGCCATGATTTACTTAAAATCGCCGCGGCCGCTCTAGCCGGAGCGCGACCGCGCCGAAGCCCGTAACCGAAAGGTCACGAAAACCTTGAGAACAGCTTGTGACCCAAAACTCATTTGGATCACCCAAGTCAACCCAAGTTAACTTTAACCCTTTATTTAACTTCCGTTAAGTTACAAAAACACTTGTCATTAATTCTCATTCACCCTAAATGGTTTTAGAGACATTAAATAAGTATAATAATCTACAACAAATGTAGAATATAATTTGTAACTAGTTCCGTTAACACATAACGAACTTCCGTTAGAAACTAGATCAACGTTAAGTTAAACTTAACTTTCCGTTATCCATTTCCAACAATCCCCCACATTGAATGACAATTAATGCATGAATGCAATTTCGTCCAAAGTTCCGGCGAACTATTATTACATCGGGATAGATAGCTTGTGGCTCAATCTTCCCTAGCGAAATATTATCTGATATACTAGCCATTTCGTAGCGAGTCGCTTTGAACCAGTTGACTGCCTGGGTGTATACCAAGACAATAATACTCACATAATAACAAACTCTAACAATTGTTGTTCTCACGTTTTGTCCATTTTGGCCCCGGACCGTATCTCATTCATAAGCGTTCATTTAAAGGCGGCCTAATTACCTCTCGCTTATATAGGTGATTCTCACTATAAGGAGTATCATGCACTACTCCACCCGTAGGTATAGAAATCATTAAAAGTTTTCTCAACTTACCCTTACCATCGCCGCATGTGCTTGTACTTGGATGTTCTCGGGAATGAGTATTCAACATCTCCAGTGTTAATAAACCGAGTTGTTGCTTTCCAAGTAACTCTACTAGAACTTATAACTTGGTTGTCTCATTGAACCAAGGGCCTGGGATCTCCATTTCTCAAGGTTGAGTGTCCGCTATAAGTTCTTTTGTTGTGGGTTTTAAACCCATTCCCTTAATGCTTATACAGCTTGATCTCTATTTATACCTTTCGTAAATGGATCCGCTAAGTTATCACATGATTTTACATAATCAATGGTGATAACGCCATTCTTGATCAACCGTCTAATGGTATTGTGTCTACGACGAATATGTCTAGACTTACCATTGTACATACTATTCTCGTGCCCTTCCAATTGCCGATTGACTATCACAATGGATTAGTACAGCAGTACATGTGTTTGCTCCAACAAGGAACATCCTCCAGAAGTTCTTAAGCCATTCTCGCTTCTTCCCCAGCCTTTATCTAACGCGATAAACTCGCATTCCATCGTGGATCCGGCTATACACGTTTGTTTGGAGGATTTCCATGACACTCGCTTCCTCCACCTATAGTGAATACATATCCACTTGTGGATTTAGAGTCTTTCGTGTCCGATATCCAATTGGCATCACAAGATCCTTCTAATACCGCTGGATATTTATTGTAAAGTATCCCATGGTTTAATGTATACTTTAAATATCTTAGTACTCTCATTAGTGCTTTCCAATGATCAAGATTAGGATTGCTTGTGAACCTACTTAGTTTGCTCACCGAATATGCAATGTCCGGACGAGTACAATTTGTTAAGTACATCGATCGCCAATTATTCTTGCATATTCCAGCTTGAGAAACCGGTTCCCTTTGTTCTTGGCTAAATGTAGAGCCAAGTCTACAGTGTCTTAGCCTGAGGGTCATCAAAGACATTGAATTTCCGAAGAACATTCTCTAGGTAACGGGATTGTGAAAGAACTAATCCTTCGTATGTTCTAGAGATCTTTATCCCTAATATTACATCGCCTAATCCCATGTCTTTCATGTCAAAGTTCTTCTTTAACATGCCTTTGGTATTCATGATTAAATCATGATTACTTCCCATTATGAGCATGTCGTCTACATAAAGACAAACGATAACGAATGATTCGTATGTTCCTTTAATGTAGACACATTTGTCACATTCATTGATCTTGAATCCATTTGATAACATGGTTCTATCGAACTTCTCATGCCATTGTTTAGGTGCTTGTTTTAGTCCATACAAGGATTTTACAAGTTTACACACCTTTCTTTTCTTTACCAGAACCACGAACCCTTCGGGTTGTTCCATGTAAATTTCTTCATCAAGTTCTCCATTAAGGAAAGGGCCTTCACATCCATTTGGTGTATCTCAAGATTATGCACCGCCGCAATAGCTATGAGAACACGAATAGATGTGATCCTTGTGACAGGGAGTATGTATCGAAGAAATCATATCCCTCTTTCTCGTCTAAAGCCTTTGGCAACTAGCCTAGCTTTGTACTTTTCGATAGATCCATCCGCCTTATACTTCCGTTTAAGGATCCATTTGCAACCTAATGGTTTGCAACCCGGAGGGAGATCAACTAATTCCCAAGTATTGTTGAGCATTATGGATTCTATTTCACCGTTAATAGCTTCCTTCCGTAACGAACTATCCGGACCTGACAAAGCTTCTTTAACAGCTTGATGGTTCGTTTTCTAACATGTAAGATAGAAAATCAGACCAAAAGTCTTTTCCACTCTTGCCCTTTTGCTACGCCTCTGCTTCTTCATCTTCTATTTGAGAAGGACCGGATGTAGACTCACGTGTTCTCTTATTAGAACCTACATCTTTCCCGTCCTTAACCGGAAAAATGTTTTCAAAGAATACCGCATTCCTTGATTCTATAGTAGTTCCTACGTGCATATCCTAATGTCCGATTTATGCACTATAAACCGATAGGCACTACTATTATTGGCATATCCAATAAAAACACAAATAATGGTCTGGGGCCAATCTTGACTTGTTTAGGCTTAGGTACTTCAACCTTGGCCAAACACCCCCACACTTTAAGGTATTTAAAACATGGCCTACGATTATGCCATAATTCATAGGGCGTCTTATCAATACCTTTCTTGGGTATTTTATTAAGAACATAATTAGAAGTGAGTATTGCTTCCCCCACAAGTTGTTCTGCAAGCCCGAACCGATCAAAAGCGCGTTCATCATCTCTTTGAGAGTGCGGTTTTTGCGTTCAAAGAACTCCATTAGATTGAGGGGTATATGGAGCCGTTGTTTGATGAATTATGCCGGATTCCCAACATAGTCCTTCAAACGGTGCTTCATATTCTCCACCTCTATCGCTTCTAATTTTCTTAATTTTCAAGTTAAGTTGATTCTCAACTTCTTTCTTATAAGTTTCAAAAGCCCCTAAGGCTTCATCCTTACTTCTTAAGAGATAGACATAACAATACTTAGTGCAATCATCTATAAATGTAATGAAGTACTTTTTACCTCCTCGAGTTTGCACTAGTTTTAAATCACATATGTCGCGTGAATTAACTCGAGAGGAGTCGTGTCTCTTTGTATGGCATTAAATGGTGACTTAGTCATTTTTGCCTCAACACAAACTTCGCACCTATTAGTCGAGTCGGATTTAGTCATTTGGATTAAATCTTGTCTCGCTAATTTCTTAATGGTGTCGAGGTTTACATGTCCTAATCTATCATGCCATAAATTAGAACTTTCCGACAAGTAAACATAAGGAACACAACTTTTATTCATCGCACTCTTGGCGGATTACGCCATTACATTCATTTTAAAAAGGCCCTCCTCGAGGTAACCTTTTCCAAGAAACAACCCATTCTTGGTTAGTACAAATTTGTCTGATTCGAATACTAGTCTAAAACCGGCCTTACTAAGCAAAGCGCCGGACACTAAATTTTTACTGATGTCCTGAACATGCAAAGACATCCAACAAGGTTACTTCTTTTCCTAAGTCATCTTCAAAATCACGTTTCCAATGCCTTGAACATCGGAGGTCGCACTTCCCATGTAAAGCTTTCTTCCTGAGATGGGAGTATAGAGGAGAAACTTTCCTTGTTACCACAAATATGGCGGGTAGCACCGGTATCTATCCACCATGCTTTAGGGTTCTCCTCCAAATTTGCAACGTTGGCTTCAAACACAACCGCCGCAAAGTCTAGGTCCATGTGGTCAACATTGTTCGCCTCTTTCTTCTGAGACGACAATCCTCGACAAGTGGCCCGGTTTGCCACAATTATAGCACGACCCCTCGAACCTTTTAGAGGTCTTCTTCTTCCCTTTCTTAGCATTCCCGGTATTTTCGGAATGCTTTCTCTTGTGCCACTCGTGCTAGCCTCGGCGAGATTGACCTTTGCCTCCATCTTGCCTTTAGCAACTTTCGCCTCATTCATTCTATTGTTCTCTTCTATTTGAAGACGAACAACAATGTCTTCTAAGGACATCTCCTTGCGTTTATGCTTGAGATAGTTCTTGAAGTCCTTCCACGAAGGAGGCAACTTTTCAATGATAGAAGCCACCTTAAATGGATCATTCATGATCATCCCCTGCATCAAGCCCATGTAGAATGATTTGGAATTCATCTACTTCGAGTTGTTACCGATTTGGAATCGACCATCATAAAGTCAAGATACTTACCGACGACAAATTTCTTTGACCCGGCATCCTCGATCTTGTACTTCCTTTCCAAGGTGTCCCACAACGCTCGCTAACTCGACCGTACTATACACATTGTATAGTGCATCGTCAAGTCCATTCAAGATATAGTTTTTACATAGAAAATTACCGTGAGCCCAAGCCTCCTTTGCCATTTGCCTTTGAGGGTCCTGGATCACCTTTTTCTACCGCCGGAGGATCTTCCTTTAAGAAGCTGCAAGCTTAGGGTGGTCAAGTAGAAGAGCATCTTCTCGTTGCCATCTCTTGAAATCCACACCGGTGAATTTCAAGGGTTTCTCACCATGACCGATGTGACGAGTTGTCAGGAGCTGAGCAACATTGTTCAATGTAGTATCACCTTGTGATGGAGGCGTCACATTCCCTCGACTAGATGAAGTGGTGTCTTTCTCGTTTGCCATCTCTTGATAATCTTGAAGAAGCGTAAAATAACTCTTACGATTGTTGGACAAATGCTATGGCTTCTTTAAGACTTAACGAAAAACCGACAAAGAAAAGTAACTGAGATTGAAAAACAAAGGGATTCAAGTCGAAGTCTTGTATTTAATACAATCTCCGTAAGAGTTATTTGTCCCGCACCGGTGCTTACGGTTGTATGACAAAACTCTAGTAAGATAAAACGACTTACTATTAGTTATAAGGAGCACTCCAATATAACTAATCTAACGAACAACAAAGGTTTTAGAACTTTGGACTTGAAAGATTGAATGCAACAATATGCAATGATTTGGGTATGTTAATTTATCTCTAGAGGGTAAAAAGGCTCGAATGACTGTATGTTATAATTGAAATTGAGGGAAACTATTTAAAAGAAGTTAAAGGGTTCATGGTCGTTTCACTCCAAGAGGTGCCAAACTCCGTTCAAAATCTCGAGCACGAGCGCGGCCGCTCTTGCCAGCGCGACCGCGCCGGCATCCCGAGACCAAGCCATGATTTACTTAAAATCACGCGCCGCTCTAGGCCGGGAGCGCGACCGCGCCGAAGCCTTAACCGAAAGGTCACGAAACCTTGAGAACGCTTGTGACCCAAAACTCATTTGGATCACCCAAGTCAACCCAAGTTAACTTTAACCCTTTATTTAACTTCCGTTAAGTTACAAAAACACTTGTCATTAATTCTCATTCACCCTAAATGGTTTTAGAGACATTAAATAAGTATAATAATCTACAACAAATGTAGAATATAATTTGTAACTAGTTCCGTTAACACATAACGAACTTCCGTTAGAAACTAGATCAACGTTAAGTTAAACTTAACTTTCCGTTATCCATTTCCAACAATCCCCCACATGAATGACAATTAATGCATGAATGCAATTTCGTCCAAAGTTCCTATTAACTATTATTACATCGGGATAGATAGCTTGTGGCCTTGAATCTTCCCTAGTGAAATATTATCTGATATACTAGCCATTTGGTAGCGTAGTCGCTTTGAACCAAATGACTGCCGGGTGTATACCAAGACAATAATACTCACATAATAACAGCTCTAACAATTGTTGTTCTCACGTTTTGTCCATTTTGGCCCCGGGACCGTATCTCATTCATAAGCGTTCATTTAGAGGCGCCTAATTACTCTCTCGCTTATATAGGTGATTCTCACTATAAGGAGTATCACGCACTACTCCACCCGTAGGTATAGAAATCATTAAAAGTTTTCTCAACTTATCCTTACCACTCGCCGTACGTGCTTGTACTTGGATGTTCTGGGAATGAGTATTCAACATCTCCGTGTTAATAAACCGAGTTGTTGCTTTCCAAGTAACTCTACTAGAACTTATAACTTGGTTGCCTCATTGAACCAAGGGCCCGGGATCTCCATTTCTCAAGGTTGAGTGTCCGCTATAAGTTCTTTTTGTTGTGGGTTTTAAACCCATTCCCCTTAACAGCTTTATACAGCTTGATCTCTATTTATACCTTTCGTAAATGGATCCGCTAAGTTATCACATGATTTTACATAATCAATGGTGATAACGCCATTCTTGATCAACTGCCTAATGGTATTGTGTCTACGACGAATATGTCTAGACTTACCATTGTACATACTATTCTCGTGCCCTTCCAATTGCCGATTGACTATCACAATGGATTAGTACAGCACAGTAATGTGTTTGCTTCCAACAAGGAACATCCTCCAGAAGTTCTTAAGCCATTCTCGCTTCTTCCCCAGCCTTTATCTAACGCGATAAACTCGTATCTCCATCGTGGATCTCGGCTATACACGTTGTTTGGAGGATTTCCATGACACCGCTCCTCCACCTATAGTGAATACATATCCACTTCGTGGATTTAGAGTCTTTCGTGTCCGATATCCAATGGCATCACAAGATCCTTCTAATACCGGCTGGATATTTATTGTAAAGTATCCTATGGTTTAATGTATACTTTAAATATCTTAGTACTCTCATTAGTGCTTTCCAATGATCGTTACTAGGATTGCTTAGAACCTACTTAGTTTGCTCACCGAATATGCAATGTCCGGACGAGTACAATTTGTTAAGTACATCGATCGCCAATTATTCTTGCATATTCCAGCTTGAGAAACCGGTTCCCTTTGTTCTTGGCTAAAATGTAGAGCCAAGTCTACAGTGTCTTAAATTTGAGGGTCATCAAAGACATTGAATTTCCGAAGAACATTCTCTAGGTAATGGGATTGTGAAAGAACTAATCCTTCGATGTTCTAGAGATCTTTATCCCTAATATTACATCGCCTAATCCTACGTCTTTCATGTCAAAGTTCTTCTTTAACATGCCTTTGGTATTCATGATTAAATCATGATTACTTCCCATTATAAGCATGTCGTCTACATAAAGACAAACGATAACGAATGATTCGGGATGTTCCTTTAATGTAGACACATTTGTCACATTCATTGATCTTGAATCCATTCGATAACATGGTTCTATCGAACTTCTCATGCCATTGTTTAGGTGCTTGTTTTAGTCCATACAAGGATTTTACAAGTTTACACACCTTTCTTTTCTTTACCAGAACCACGAACTCCTTCTGTTGTTCCATGTAAATTTCTTCATCAAGTTCTCCATTAAGGAAAGCGCCTTCACATCCATTTGGTGTATCTCAAGATTATGCACCGCCGCAATAGCTATGAGAACACGAATAGATGTGATCCTTGTGACAAGGGAGTATGTATCGAAGAAATCATATCCCTCTTTCGTCTAAAGCCTTTGGCAACTAGCCTAGCTTTGTACTTTTCGATAGATCCATCCGCCTTATACTTCCGTTTAAGGATCCATTTGCAACCTAATGGTTTGCAACCTGGAGGGAGATCAACTAATTCCCAAGTATTGTTGAGCATTATGGATTCTATTTCACTCGTTAATAGCTTCCTTCCGTAACGAACTATCCGGACCTGACAAAGCTTCTTTAACAGCTTGATGGTTCGTTTTCTAACATGTAAGATAGAAAATCGTGACCAAAAGTCTTTTTCCACTCTTGCCCTTTTGCTACGCCTCTGCTTCTTCATCTTCTATTTGAGAAGGACCGGATGTAGACTCATGTGTTCTCTTATTAGAACCTACATCTTTCCCCGTCCTTAACCGGAAAAATGTTTTCAAAGAATACCGCATTCCTTGATTCTATAGTAGTTCCTTACGTGCATATCCGAATGTCCGATTTATGCACTATAAACCGATAGGCACTACTATTATTGGCATATCCAATAAAAACACAGCCAATGGTCTGGGCCAATCTTGACTTGTTTAGGCTTAGGTACTTCAACCTTGGCCAAACACCCCACACTTTAAGGTATTTAAAACATGGCCTACGATTATGCCATAATTCATATGCGTTTTATCAATACCTTTCTTGGGTATTTTATTAAGAACATAATTAGAAGTGAGTATTGCTTTCCCCACAAGTTGTCTGCAAGCCCGAACCGATCAAAAGCGCGTTCATCATCTCTTTCGAGAGTGCGGTTTTTGCGTTCAAAGCAACTCCATTAGATTGAGGGGTATATGGAGCCGTTGTTTGATGAATTATGCCTGATTCCCAACATAGTCCTTCAAACGGTGCTTCATATTCTCCACCTCTATCGCTTCTAATTTTCTTAATTTTCAAGTTAAGTTGATTCTCAACTTCTTTCTTATAAGTCTCAAAAGCCCCTAAGGCTTCATCCTTACTTCTTAAGAGATAGACATAACAATACTTAGTGCAATCATCTATAAATGTAATGAAGTACTTTTTACCTCCTCGAGTTTGCACTAGTTTTAAATCACATATGTCGGTGTGAATTAACTCGAGAGGAGTCGTGTCTCTTTGTATGGCATTAAATGGTGACTTAGTCATTTTTGCCTCTAACACAAACTTCGCACCTATTAGTCGAGTCGGATTTAGTCATTTGGATTAAATCTTGTCTCGCTAATTTCTTAATGGTGTCGAGGTTTACATGTCCTAATCTATCATGCCATAAATTAGAACTTTGCGACAAGTAAACATAAGGAACACAACTTTTATTCATCGCACTCTTGGCGGATTACGCTATTACATTCATTTTAAAAAGGCCCTCCTCGAGGTAACCTTTTTCCAAGAAACAACCCATTCTTGGTTAGTACAAATTTGTCTGATTCGAATACTAGTCTAAAACCGGCCTTACTAAGCAAAGCGCCGGACACTAAATTTTTACTGATGTCCTGGAACATGCAAGACATCCAACAAGGTTACTTCTTTTCCGGAAGTCATCTTCAAAATCACGTTTCCAATGCCTTGAACATCGGAGGTCGCAGAATTTCCCATGTAAAGCTTTCTTCCCGAGATGGGAGTATAGGAGGAGAAACTTTCCTTGTTACCACAAATATGGCGGTAGCACCGGTATCTATCCACCATGATTTAGGGTTCTCCTCCAAATTTGCAACGTTGGCTTCAAAGACAACCGCCGCAAAGTCTAGGTCCATGTGGTCAACATTGTTCGCCTCTTTCTTCTGGGAGACGACAACTCGACAAGTGGCCCGGTTTGCCACAATTATAGCACGACCCTCGAACCTTTTAGAGGTCTTCTTCTTCCCTTTCTTAGCATTCCCGGTATTTTCGAATGCTTTCTCTTGTGCCACTCAAGCTAGCCTCTACGAGATTGACCTTTGCCTCCATCTTGCCTTTAGCAACTTTGGGCTCATTCATTCTATCGTTCTCTTCTATTTAAAGACGAACAACAATGTCTTCTAAGGACATCTCCTTGCGTTTATGCTTGAGATAGTTCTTGAAGTCCTTCCACGAAGGAGGCAACTTTTCAATGATAGAAGCCACCTTAAATGGATCATTCATGATCATCCCCGCATCAAGCCCATGTAGAATGATTTGGAATTCATCTACTGGAAGTTGTTACCGATTTGGAATCGACCATCATAAAGTCAAGATACTTACCGACGACAAATTTCTTTGACCCGCATCCTCGATCTTGTACTTCCTTTCCAAGGTGTCCCACAACGTCTAACTCGACCGTACTATACACATTGTAGCAAGTGTATACTGTCAAGTCCATTCAAGATATAGCTTTTTACATAGAAAATTACCGTGAGCCCAAGCCTCCTTCGCTATTTGCCTGGGTCCTGGACTCACCTTTTTCTACCGCCGAGGATCTTCCTTTAAGAAGCGGTGCAAGCTTAGGGTGGTCAAGTAGAAGAGCATCTTCTGTTGCCATCTCTTGAAATCCACACCGGTGAATTTCGCGGGTTTCTCACCATGACTGATGTGATGAGTTGTAGGAGCGGGAGCAACATTGTTGAATGTAGTATCACCTTCGATGGAGGCGTCACATTCCTCGACTAGACTTTCGGCTGGTGTCTTTTCTCGTTTGCCATCTCTTGATAATCTTGAAGAAGCGTCAAATAACTCTTACGATTGTTAGACAAATGCTATGTGCTTCTTTAAGACTTAACGGAAAAAACTGACAAAGAAAAAGTAAATCGGGAGATTGAAAAACAAAAGGGATTCAAGTCGAAGCCCGTATTTAATACAATCTCCGTAAGAGTTATTTGTCCCGCACCGGTGCTTACGTTGCCAGTATGACAAAACTCTAGTAAGATAAAAATCGACTCTTACTATTAGTTATAAGCGAGCACTCCAATATAACTCAATTCTAACGAACAACACAAGGTTTTAGAACTTTGGACTCTGAAAGATTGAATGCAACAATACATGCAATGATTTTGGGTATGTTAATTTATCTCTCTAGAGGGTAAAAAGGCTCGTAATGACTCGTATGTTATAATTGAAATTCGTGAGGGGAAACTATTTAAAAGAAGTTAAAGCGGTTCATGGCCGTTCACTCCAAGAGGTGCCAAACCTCCGGCTCAAAATCTCGAGCACCAGCGCGCCGCTCTTGCCTCGAGCGCGACCGCGCTGGCATGCCGAGATCCAAGCCATGAGTTTACTTAAAACTCGCCGCGGCCGCTCTAGGCTGGAGCGCGACTGCGCGCGAAGCCCGAACCGAAAGGTCACGAAAACCTTTTGAGAACGCTTGCGACCCAAAACTCATTGGATCACCCAAGACGTTAAGCAGATTCAAGTTAATTTTTTAACCCTTTATTTAACTTCCGTTAAGTTACAAAAACACTTGTCATTAATTCTCATTCACCCTAAATGGGTTTAGAGACATTAAATAAGTATAATAATCTACAACAAAATGTAGAATATAA